>CM042315.1:8207748-8770248 GCA_023566125.1 Zingel zingel
TAGGAAGGAGCCTGGTTATGGAGGGCTTTGTGGGTGAGTAGGAGGACTTAAAAGTAGATGTGTCGGGGAACAGGGAGCCAGTGGAGGTTCTGAAGGACGGGAGTAATGTGATCACGGGTATGGGTGAGGAGGCGGGCAGCAGAGTTTTGGATGTATTAATTATTGTATTAACCCTCATGTTGTCCTCGGGTCAAATCTGACCCATTTTCAAAGTTTTTTTTATATCAGAAAGTATGGGACATCGATAAAAAATGTCAGAAAAAGCAATTCAAATGTTGAAAAAAGTGACGAACAATGGGGGGGAACCCTAAAATGTAAAATACTAAACTTTGAAAAAGTGACTGAAAAATTAAGATGGGGACAACAAAAGTGTTTTTTTTTTTTTTTTTTTTTTTTTCATGGTTGAGGGGAAGACAACACAAGGGTTAAAATATTTAGTTCATATGGCCTCATTGGTTACATGCTTGCTCAATATAGGAACACAAATGAAAACCCAAAACACAATTTGTCAGGAAAACTAATGTCAAATGTTCTGAAATGGTTTCTACTAGGGCTGGGCGATACGGAGAAAATCAAATATCACGATATTGTTGACCCAATACCTCAATATCGATATTGCGGCGATATTGTAGGGTTGACATTTGGTGCTTTCACAAAATATTTTTACAATTAGATTTTTGATATATAATCATCAGTAACATGGATTTAATGACTAAGTGGGTAAAGGCAAATAATAGAACATCTAGAACAGTCTGGTAAGTTCAGAACATGACATAATTTTACTGTAATGCAGCCTTTAAAACCAGGAGAGACAACACTTGTGTCATATTACGATATCCAAAATCTAAGACCATATCTAGTCTCATATCACGATATTGATATATTGCCCAGCCCTAGTTTCTACATATATTGTAAATGTGCTGATGGAAATGTGTTTTCAGTCATTCATTTTTCCGAAATATTATTGTGGTTTCTTAATTTGTTCGGGAAATGTTTTTGAACATCAGGTCCACCGACTGTCTTTTTCTTCCGTAGGTAAAAGACATTTCCAGAAACGTTTATTTTGTAACTGGACAGGTGGATACAAATGGTCAACGGCCTTAGCACTCAGGTAAACCCGCCACCAGTATCACACAAGTTCTAACCAGCTTAGATGCTGGAAACATTTGACAAAAATGGATTTGAATCAGGATGTGTGACCTAATAGCATTTTGACTCTGTTGTGCGTTTTCTCTCGTGTCTTTCTGTAGCATCACGCTCGGTGGTTTTGGGGCTGATCGGTTTTATCTGGGCCAGTGGAGAGAGGGCTTGGGCAAACTGTTCAGCTTTGGAGGCCTGGGCATTTGGACTTTGATAGATGTTCTTCTGATAGGGGTGGGTTATGTGGGACCTGCTGACGGTTCTCTTTACATCTGAAGCAAAGCTCTGGAGAGATGGCCCGACGGTTTGTGCCCGCTTTCCCTTCACACTGCTTCACTCTCAAAGATGGAAGATCTTAGGTGCTGTGTTCTCGGAACGATTGCCCGCCCAGTCTTGCTGTGCAACCCGTCATCATCCCATCTGTTGACAGGCAGGATGTGTTTTCGTCAGTGACTCTACCCACACAACCATCAGATCAATCCCAATCGTTCTGCGTCCGTCTCCTGTTGAGATTCTGCAGATGGATCTGTGCAGGGGGATGAGGAGCTAGTCATTATGTCTATCTGGTTGGTTTGACTTAACTGGTGGTTAGGCTCTGCCGTGCTGATATAGACAGGTTTGGTTTCCTGTGGAGCGGTGCTTTCACAGACATCCTGCCACCTTGGAGCCGTGTATTGCTCCTTCCCTATTGCACAGCTGTTTATAGTGACACCAGACACAATAGACGAGCTGAAAAGTAGTAATGTCCTGAAAGAAAGCATGATGCAGAAAGGAATTTGTGCTAGTATTTTGATTCAGTTGGTCTTGTGGATGTGTTCGACGGTTATTTTACACATTCTTTTTTTTTCCACTACATCGAGTCAGTCCACAACTGTACGAATATCGCCTTAAGAGCGAGTGGTTTCCCCGTGTTGGAGATATTGGAGATATCCCGTGCATTCAGCTGGTATTTTTCCTCACTCATCATTCTGCTCATTTGTAAAAGGAATTCTGTGTAAGATCTTTGCTTGAGACCGTGTGTGGCACAAATGTGCTCACCCTTCACTTCATGTGAATATGTTTTCTGTTTTCAGTGTCAGGTCATTTTAATGTTTTGAACACTGTAAATTATGTTTTGTTTTTTTTAATTATGTAAATAAAATTGTGGAATATTATATGTGGTTATCAAATTGTACTTGTAGTACTAACAGGTTGTCAGTGGATATACAAGAACCACAGCTTAACATTTTCATTCACTCGTTTAATGGTAGCTTTAATCGGGCCGCACTGCTCCAGTGCACAATTTGGTCAAGTTTTTGCAAAAAGAGAACTGGATTTTGAAGGCATAAGGAAGCGTGACCAAGCCATCAGTTGGTGAGACGAGGCACAATTTTGACTAGCAATTTTGTTGAAAAGCCTCACTCAAACAAGCTAAGACATTTTAATTCTAAAATACAGATTAGCAGAATTTAAAAATGACTTTCTTTTGTTCATTTGCAATAGGCAAGCAGCATTGTTTCCATAGTTCCACAACCATCATTTTTTTCTGACCTGCTCAATACTTATAACTAATAAGAGGTCAGCATCATCTCAATATGGGACTTGAGCAGGACAATTAGCCTGGGCCATCTATTTGAATGCTGTTCTCCTCACAGCCTCTGATTGGAATCCTCTATTATTAGCTGAGGTCATTTTCACAGATGTCTGTGCTTTTCCTCACATTAAACACAGAGTTGTGCCAGAAGCCTGTGTTACCCACAGGCGTATGACAGAAGGAGGGGGGGTCAGGAGGGTGACCTAGTGGCTGAGGAGCACTCTCAAAACTGTTTAAGGGCTTTTGAGCAAGGTGCCGAATTGACAGAGGCAGGGGTTAAACATTAACAGAGTGACAAGCAGTCAGGAAATCTTTTGTCAAGTTTTTACGTAAGTATATCATTCAACAAATCATGTAGATATCTCTGTCCACAGGTTACATAATGTGAGGGTTAAAAAAATCTTGGTGTTTGCGTTGAGTTTTCTGATAGGCTGCTTTGCCGAGACTGTTGTAAATTTACTCCACCCTTATTCTAGTTCCTCAAAATTTGTCACCACCCACTCACAGCCACTACAGCTCCCTCCCACAGACTGATGCAAGCGTGTGTCATATTCTCTTGAGTTGGAATGTGAAATGCTCACCTATATTCTGCAAGAAGAAAATTGTTCTTCACCTTTTGGAAACCTGTAATTTAAATATTGAGTGTTGCTGCCGACTGTCTCAGCATGACGTCAGCTGTCTGAATCATGCTGTGTGGTTATGTGCATTATATTACCTGTCACTGGGTATAGCATTTAAATAATACATCATTATTATATGGTACATGCATTTTAAACTAATAATAGTAATAATATGGACTACTTTAGTATAAGGCTGAATGTACAATGACATGAAATCAACTAACTTCTACAATACTGCGCTCAAACACAGAGCTGGACAATCTCTGGAGTAAATTACATGCATGAAATAGCTGTTTATTCATACATCAATGGCTACTGCCCAATTACAAATAATGGCCAGAGTGGTATTTTTTGCTGCGAGTAATGGTAATTATATAGAACTTCGTCTTGTGAGAATAATAAGTTAATTTTGTGGTACTTATCCCAAACAGTCATTATTCACACTGTTAGAATGAAGTTATTGGGAGTTGAGCCAAAATGTTGTCTGTCAAAGGCAGATAAAGTCACGACTTACTGATTTTTAATTGCTAATCATGCAAAAAGGAGAACAAATGTTTATTCATCCCTCTATTACGCAATACCACTTAGTCCCATTGCAGCTCTGGATGTTGGAGCATCGGTTCTGACCCTCTGTATCCAGCACTGCCTAACAGTGTGTGTCCTCCCATTAAATTCACTCCTACATGCGATAACATCTTGAACAAAAAGTGCATAAACAGAATGCTGCTGCATCCACTTGAATTCAAAAATCTAATAAGTCTGCAAGCATCCAACTGTCATGACAAATCATAGTGCCTGTAAATGTATTCACCTCCCTTGGGCATTTTTGTTGTGTAACACAACATTGACCCACAATGGAGTTTTTTTGTTGACAGTAATTAGCAGAGAGGACCATTTAATTAGTGAAAACGGAGCTCTACAATGTGATCTAAATTAGAACAATTGATTGCGTATGTGCTTACGCCCTTTGCTATGAAATGCAAATCATCACAAGTGCAGCCAGTAATGTTTTTAAAAGGCATATTATATTTGAGTGGAGATCACTTGTGTGTAATCAAGAAATGACAAGTGATTTTAAGATCAATACACCTGTATCTGAAAAGTTCAACAGCTGGTTAGTCATTTTCAGGGCAAAAAAAGAACAAAAACATAATTGTGAAAATGATTTTGAAAAGTACCAACCTGGGGAAGGATATTAGAAAATTTGCTTGACTAAATATCCTCAAAAGCGGTCCTAAAAAAACCTAAATGTTTGTGTGAGAAGAGCATTATTGAGCAGTTCTGGCTCACATCTAGGAGAGTGTTTGCCAAAAGGCATGGTCACCATGTATCATACATACTAAATGATATGCATATCAAATACTGCACATAAGCAGAAACAATGCCCTGCAGCATATAGCCTGGTTGCAGCATCATGCTGTGGGGATGCTCCTCTGCAGCAGGCCCCAGAACAGTGGGGTCCAGGGACAGAGTCAACAAAATTTGAAATTATTTTCACTATAATCCACCCATCAGTAACACAATAATAGAATGTATGACCAATGATGATGGTAAATGACACGCGGCAAAGGGCCGCAGGTCAGAATTGAACCCGCAGCCACTGCGGCTAGGCCTGAGACTCTGTACATGGGGCGCATCCTCATCCAGCTGAGCTACCCAGTTCAGGGGTTCTTGATGTGAAAAAGTTTGGGAACGATTGCCCTAGAAGGCTTATGAAAGGAAAGGTTAATCTGAATGCAACAAAATACTTACTTTCCCGCAAGACAACAACCACAAACATAAAGCCAAAGCTAGACAGGAATGTACTGTATTCAAAACAACAATTCTGTCCAATTCAGAATCCAAACCTCTATCCAACCACAAATTGAAAATTGCTGTTCCGTCTCCGTGCAACGTGACAGAGCTTGGACAATGGATGTGCCTACCTATCCACGCAAAGCTGCAATTGCTGTCAAAAAGGTCCCTCTGCTACATATTGACTGCAGGTGGTAAATACTGCAAACTGTTTGTTGCATTATACATTTATAGTCAATCTGGATCATTTGTAAATATGACTATTTTCCTGTTGATCTGTGTCAAAAAAAACCCAAATTAAATCCACCACTTTCAACATTGTATAACTAAAACATGAAAAGTCAAGGGGTGAATGTCATAGCAGTACAAATTCAAAAGATACAGGCAAATGGGATGAATTACTTGTGCAACTGATCTGCTCCAACATTTTGTCAATGTTATGTTTGTGGATGGTTGATACATCTTAAAATCCATTAGCTCTCTTATCATCCTCCCATCTGTGCAATCCATTTAAAAAAACAAAAACAAAAAAAACACCAGTGTGCCAATTCTGCTTGCCAAGTGTCAAACCGCTTCTGCAGTCTTGGCACAGCAACAATATCTCACTTAAATCTTTCTTACATATTGAAATACAAAATAGGATTGGATCATTGTTTGGCCATACTATCATGAACCACCCACCAAAATGTGCCACAAACAAAAGAGAAAGTCAGACTAATTGCAATTTTAGTGATTTATTTGTACAATATGAATCGCACTGTACAAATACCCCAGCTCAGATGTATAGGCAAGAACATAAGAGCATTTGGTTTTTTCTGCCTGACCTGAACATCCCTCAAACCTCACTGTGAGCTTAGACCGATGGAAACAGATGCCAAGAAACAAATAAAAATAAAGCTAAAACAATAAATAAAGCAGCTACCTATCAAACTAATTAACATTTACAGGGAGAGAAGAGATCCTTCCCAACTAAGTGCCAAAGCATACTGAAAATACTGAAATTAAGAAAAGGCAAAATAAAAACTAAAAAGTATCATTTCCAGAATTTAACTGTCCAACCTTTATGGTCGTGGAGCGATTATGGCCCGAGTTTAAATAATATGTAAACAAATTGGAACTCACAGTAGACAAACACAGAAAAAGGCATATGGGGATATTTCTATCAAGTCCATGTGCCTATGCCACTTACACATTTATACACCATCCACATACAATGTTGTGAGCTTTTACACACAAGACAGGACACTTCAATAAAAAACAAATAAAAAAACAAAAAAAACAAAAAACAAGTGGAATTCCCTCTCCAACCCACCCCATGTAGAACAAGTTTAGACAGCAATGGCGGTGACATGATCCATTTCAAAGCAATATCAATTAACATTCACTCAAATTTCCATTAGTAAATCACTAATGTTACCATGGTAACTCAAAACGTTGTATAAAAATATAACAAAAGACTGAAAACTGATGCACTCAACAAAAATATATCTACACAGTCTCAAATGTGGGGTGGGGACTGGGCGACACGGCCGAGAACAGCTCAAATTTCCATCACTTTTTTTCCCCTGGGGGATAAGGAGTGCCCAAGAATGCTCCACATATCAAGTCTGAGTAGCAGCACTCTTTCCCCTCTCAGCAACAGAGACACAGTGAAAGCCGCGGGTTCCGTCAGGACCCCTCGGCAGCCTCATTACGCCTGGCGGCAGGCCATCGGCATTCTGGATCTTTCTACCCAGCATCGGGCTGCCCACGGGACTGCTCTCCTGAGACGCCACCTGCTTGCGCCGCTGAACCCACGGGCTCCCTGAAGGGGTGAGGCTACTGTCTGAGGAGTAGTCTGCCCAGCGACGCCCAGCCTCAGGGCTCAGTCTGCCCTCGCTGGCTAAGGGAGACTTGTGGGAATGCGGAGATTTGCGCTGAGGACAGGGGCTGGCACGGGGGCTAGACCAGGGACTGTTACGCGGGGACATACCAGGACTAAGGTGATTGTTCTGGATGTTGATGCCTGCAGTGGTGGGGCTGAGCTTGTTGCAGGACTGGGACTTTCTGGCCAGCCTAGGGGATGTAGGGTTGCTCTCAGTGTCTGAGGAGCTGCAGGCCGAGTCGTCCCCGTGGTACTGAAGCTCTCGTACTCTGCTGTTGAGTGAGCGACTTTTGCGCATCCCTCCTTCTTCACGCGGTCGTTCTTTCGGTACCTTCTTCTTGGGAGGTTTGGTGCCAATCAGGACTACTTTCAACCCCAGCGAACCGGCCCCTCCATCCTCACTCCCCACAGCTTCATTGGCTTTGACAGCTGCCTCCACCTCCTCAAACTCCACAATCGCACACTCCTCAGTGCCCAGCTGAGTGTAGCGGCCGCTCAGCCTCTTCAGGTCAGCCGGCAGGTCCTTCCCGGGCTTCAGGACTCTTACAGAGGCGATGGCGCCGTACGTTCCGAACTCCTTCAGCAACAGCTTCATCAGCTGCTCCTGCTGAGTGGCTCCTCCCTCACTGCCTCCATTATCCTTAGCGAGAGCTGCCAACTCTGGCCAGCTCTGCAAATCACTTAACAGCAGCATGCGGCTAGGCAACGACTCACTGGCAAAGACTGGCACTGCAGATTTGCGCCGCACCTTACGCCCCTCATCGTTCAGCTCAAGTATCTTTGAGTGTCTCAGAGCATAAGCAGTTGTTCTCCAGTCACGAGTCAAGTGTTTCACCTGCAAAAAACAATGCTTGCGTTACAAGGGTGGGATGCCAAGTTTAAGAGGGCCATCTCATAACAAGTAGTTGATTTATTGCTCCGTAAAACTGCTTCTCATAGAGTTATGAAGCTTTAGTTAAGATAATTGGTTAAACAATAACTTAAGCCTGTCAGAAAGGTCAAACAGCAGTGTGTACTGCCTGCCTTCCTTTCGGTCACACTTCCTGAAATCAATAATTGTACCAAACATCCTGGCTTCACTGCATTACCCAATTCACTGTACAATTTGCTCAGGTTTAAAATGCATCACCTCAGTGTCATTAAGCTCACATGTGGATCCTTGTTTATATTATAAATAAGCATGTGCATGGGGACTCAGATCACTTGCGGCATAAACAAAATTAAAAAAACAAAACAACCAACAACCCAGCAAATCTGCATGCATAGGCCTAATGTAGCACCAGCTGTTGTGAATCAATGTGAGAATATAATTGCATCCCCAACAGCTAGTCATGTTGACACTAGAAACATCAGTCATTGCTATTCAAATTCACACAAGCCTGTACGTCATTGGAAATTAAAAATGGAAAGAGCTTTACACAGGTTTCCATTTTTACCTTCTCAGCCTTGCTTTATCTTAATTTGTACATTTTGGCAGTGTTACAATATCTAGTATGTAGAATGTGGCTAAACATTTTAATTGAGTTGACTATCAGCTCACAGATATTGAAGGGACAGTTTAGATTTCTTTAAGTTGGGTTGCATGAGGTACTTGTCCATAGTCAGTGTGTTACGTACAGTAGATGGCAGTTGGCACGCCCCCAGTTTGGAGAAGCAGGCAGTAGTACCAGCACGGAAGATAATGTACTGCTGTGGACGGGGGCAGCAGCAAAAAAAAAAAAAAAAAAAAAAAACTTTAAAAAAAGGCCCACTGTAAAATGTTTATATAAAAAATATTTTCACCACTTCACCTTACCATCAAACGGCCCATTCCCACGGGTAACTGAAGCAGTTATATAGCCTACATCTATGCTTTCTTGAAATCCACCAGACTACTTTAACAAAATCAGTCATTTTACCTTGTACGGTTGCTGGTCTATTGCTGCTTGATCGGTTAGTTAGTTTTTGTTATTGTGTGACGGTGAATCCAAACTAACCCTTTTAAAAAAAAAAAAAAAAAAAAAAAAAAAAAAACCACAACACCAAAGTCACACCATAATAACACTAACTAATCGAGGCAGCGGTAGGCCAGCGACTCCCGTGTTCTGCAGGGAAAATTAACCATTTTGTTAAAAAGTCTGGTGGCTTTGTAGAGACCATAGATGGATATAACAGCTTTAGCTCCCGGTCGGAAAGGGCTGTCTGATGGCAAGGTAAAGTGGTGAAAATATTCTAAAATATAGCATTCGCTATAGATTTTTTTATTTAGGTGGGCCCCTTGTTCTTTTTAGTTGGCTAAAATACATTAAGCTGCTGCCGTCCACAGCAGTGCATTGCTTAACTTCCGTTTCAAGACTCCAAACTGCGGGCGTAGGTAATACACTGACTATGGATAAGTACCTCCTACAACCCCATTTGAAAAAAGTCTGAACTATCCCTTTAACATACAACATAAAAGCACATAATGAGTCACCTTTGGGTTAGTACCACTAGTACTATAGCATGTGGTATGTACACTATGCATTAGCCAATAATAGCAAAAGGCACTGTGTAATTTCCAGCCTTATCAGGACCAGTAATTCCAGTTATTTACTGTGTTTCCAGACAATACCTTGGTTCCAAAGTGCTTTGCAGCCACGGTTACCTTTTTGAACGAAGTGAGCAACTTGACGCTGACAAACCCCAGTTTGTTGCGTCTGACATGTTTGAGCAGAAAGGCATCATGCTCCAGGTTCTCATCGGACAGGTAGTACTCAATCTGAGCAACTAACTTCTGGATGAGCTCGGAATCTGGGGGCTGCCAGCTCTCCTCCTCCAACTCTCCTCCACTGGTCCCGGCCCCGCTGTGTGTGGGAAGACAACATGCATCGTGGTCAGCAGAGAAGCTTCTCTGGTACATCACTGAAACAGCAGAATGCTTCATATCCTAAGCTGTTCACATCTCTGCAACTGTTAGACATTTCACCTTCATTAATACGTTAAGCCAGTGGCTCACAAGTTGTTTCCATTAATGAATCCCCATTCTGCCATTTCCCTCTGCAATTTTCCTTGTAGCAGTTGACAAGCTGCGTCTTCAGCTATAGTCCCCACGCCTCAGTGCCAGACCTCGACACCCCGTGCCCCACCAATCCTGAAACTGCCAAGACCTCTCCATCTGTAAGGCGTAGAGTCACAGGCTCTCCCTCCCACGCAGAATATGGTGGCTCACCAAATCAACTTCACACCAATAACTGGTACCAAAACTGCATAGCTGAGGCTTTTAGGCACAATATGATTTCAGTCAGACGCCTGCATGTAACTGAAGCAGCACAGTCAGGTAGCCTTGCAGATTTAAGAGTGAGGGTCTGAATGAAATTTTGTGGATGACTCATCTCTTCCTCCCCCCTTTTTCCTCCCACGCACACCCTCAAGTCAACATCTTCCCAGCCGGCTGACCACACAGCTGGCACAAGCCCACAAATTCCGCAGGACTTACAGTTTTTAGAAGAGAAAACTGTCAACACATAAAAGATCATTTAAATATGTGAACTAAAGTTAATACAGCAGAAATGTAAGGGATACTGAATATATCATTTTATTTTTTATAGGCTGGGAATGAAGTTCACTTTCAAGTCACTTCTAGGTAGTGCATTGAAATCTCTGGAGGAATTTTGCAGGAACATTGATTTAAACAGCCTAAAAAGAGTTGACAATCTGCACTTTCCTCTATTGGTTCCAAACATATCAGATGTTTAGTGATCTTAAAATACATTCTGTGTGGGAAAAAAAAACGGGCCACAAAGCACCGGTCTGTACAAGTGTGACAGCAGCTCTTTTTGCCAGAGTCATTAAGGTGTGACCCACAGGCGAACTGAAAAGATTGGTTTGACTGAGCGATTTATTTCCCCCCCTTGGCCTTTTTAGTCACTGACTCATTCTTTGCGCATGCAGTCCGAGTAGGGAACATAGGCTATAGGCCAGAGGATAAAAATAGCAGGTCATGACGCAAGGGAATTAGATTAAAGTGAAGGTGCCATTCTTTATCTCCAAGGTATCTGTCTGTACAGCACCGGTGCTGCCTACAGGTGGTTAAACACTTCCCCACCACTCCACCTGGGAGATGGCAAGATATCCCACAAGCAGGTGTGTGAGATTGTACAACTCCAATTGGGAGTCTATTGTGTTCTTCGCACATTGTGTGATGTTGTTCACAGTCTTTTGTTGTCACTGTCATACAGGGCGTTATAGACCCTAGTTCCATTTATGCAGCATATTTCTACAATTTTTTTTTTTTCTTTCAGTGAAACAAAACTATCCCAACTGTACCCACGCTGCATGTGCTGGGAGCCCACCCACTGAAGTTAGGGGACAATCCGACGCAGAAAAAGGCTACCTGTACTATTCCACTGTCCTCGACATCAGGAAAACATTTCATTCACTCTCCAACCTTACTGAACCTAGTCTGCAGGGGAATACACTTCACACAGTTATGGACAAAACTAATTTTTTTTTTTTTTTAAATTAGGAAAAGTCTGTCAAGGCCAGGGAAACAGTTTCTTTACCAAATGATGTGAGCCTAATTGACTTCAATTTACAGTTAACCTGTTTCCACACAGGCATCACTAACTAAGACAATTAACTTAGGAGTAGCAAATAACTCAAACCTTGATTTATCGTGTCTTCCGAATTCGTCCTCACTACAGCTGCCTCCGAGGAAGTCAATATTATTGGATGACAGTTCCTCGGGCTCCTCGTCCTCCGCCGCTTGAATGGCCACTGTTATCGTCACCGTCCCCATCTCCTGAGTGTGCTGATCCACGGTGATTACCTCATCGATGCCGTGCACCACTGACGCAACGAAGACGCACTCCGCTGGGTTCGGGTTGGGGCTCCCCACGGACCCACTCATGTTCCTCGAACAAGTCAAGGTGCTCCCCCCTGCTCCCTTACCTTCCACGGTTGTAGCAGCAGCAGCAGCAGCAGCACCGCCTCCCTGGAAGCTTTTAATCTCGCTTGACTCGAAGGCACAGACAGGATACGGGGCGCGTAAAGCTGCTCGACGCTTCTCCGGGCACCAGTGATGGCGGAGAAAGACCCAAGGGGCTCCGAAGACGCGCTCCACGGCTCGCCAAAGACCCCCGATCCAGATCCGACCCGACAGAGGGCCCTGAGGAGCAGAGGGGCTTGTAGCAGCCAGCGAGACGCAGCCTGGACCTGGTGAGACCGACGGACTGGAGCCTCCTTGGGCTTCTACTGCTGCTGCTGCTAGTGCTGCTACTTCCTCATATGTAAGAGGCTTTGTGCTTTTGAAACGTGCTCTGGGATTGGGCCGTGGCAGCGTCTCTTCGCACTCATTCCCAACCCACAAGCAAAAACTGACACAAAGCCAAGAGGGAGGCAAGAGGAAGGAGAGGCAACGCATGAAGGCGTTCACCAAGGCGTGCATATTCCTCTCGCTTTTTTCATACACAGATTTTGTAGGCCTACACACAGGCAGCGTTGTCTTTTAAAGTGAAGACACGAACGCTCGTTTACGTGACCCTAAGTAGGTGAGCGAATTCACGTGTTCCTCTCTAATTGGGGAATTGCCAGTGTCAAGGACGACCCTTTGTCTAACGCCGCTAATTGGATAATAGGCTCTCAGCGTCTGGTTGCACGCCTAAGGGCATGTGGTGAATGCGCCTGAAGGAAAGGAAACACAATAGCGTAGCAGATATTTATGGAATTAATTGAAATCAGAGATTTGCAAAAATGATACCATTAAACGCCAGCATTTGTTAACCCTTGTGTTGTCTTCGTTTCAACCTTGAAAAAAAACACTTGTTTTTCCTGACATTTGTGACGCCTTTTTTCACAGTTTGTTTTTGCTTTTTCCAACGTTTTAAAATTTTAAATTTTTCTTCTACACATTTTCAGCTCTTATTTCTACGTCCAATATTTTTTGATATAAAACAAAAATTTAAAACGGGCCAATGTGACCCGAAGTCAACACAAGGGTTAAATAGTCATGAGTGTGCCCCCATTACCCATCAAAGAAATTACAAAATCAATAAAGTTTTAACAAAATTGTATTCCATTTTTTATACTGTATTAATTAAATGGTTCTGTCATATTTCCCGTTGTGTTAACCTCCCAATACAGTGGTCTACATTCTGTTTTAAAGCCTTCCTCATGAAAAGATTCAGAAATACACATGATATTAACACAAATTGTCAAAATGTAAGTGGCTTATTGACCCCCAACAAAATCCCAGAGAAAGACCATTGTCTTGAATGGTAGCTGCTGCTCTTGGCCTACGGGACCAGTGAAACCTCACTAAAATAAAAGTTTATTATTATTATTATTATTATTATTATTATTATTATTATTATTATTATTTTGTCTTAGAGATCTACTGGGACCTCCGAAAGTAGGCGTGGGTGCCCCACAGTTCATTTCCAGGATCACTGGTTTCAATGATGGTGATTTGTATCACAAAAGCGTAGGTGTCCCGTGAATGCATTATTATTACAGTCATCTAAATGTGTCTCTGCATGCTGTACCTCGAGTCCATTTCCGTTGCTTGTTGTTGGCCTCCATCCTGATAGCCCTGTAAATCACCCACACCAATGTTGTTGGCTGTTGCCTGCCCTGCATGAAATATCTTTACTCCTCCCAACTGGCAAGCCACGCTCACAGCTGGTGGGCAGTCTGACTCATTCTCTGCACCACATGCCATACAGTGCTCCAGTTTATGTACAATGCAACATATGGGGGGAGAGAGAGAGAGAGAGATAGATTGAAAATACGTGTGAGAAAGAGGGACGAAGGGGTGAGGAAAAATAATCTGAGCCATTCAGTTTGCGATTGAGGATTTATTTCCCCAGAAGAAGTGACAGAGTCTACCAGCAGGATCATTTCAACTGTTTCCAATTCAAATGAGCACATTTTCTAGAATCTTTTCTTTTTTTTAAAGATTATTTTTTGGGCATTTTAGGCCTTTAATAGACAGGACAGCTGAAGATATGAAAGGGGAGAGAGAGAGGGAATGACATGCAGCAAAGGGCCGCAGGTCGAACCCGCAGCGTTGAGGAGTAAACCTCTATATATCGGCGCCCACTCTACCAACTGAGCTATCTGGGCACCCTAGAATCTTTTCTTATTCCGACTTGTTTAATTACATTTACACCAATTTCTAGAAAATTCCTGAACCAACAGAATAAAATGGTTGTGAAACTGTGAGACAAACTGTCCAGGAAGTGATACCAGGATGGCATTGTTAATAAGCACCTGTAGGTTGTGTTGCAGATCACTTCCTCTGTTCAGGCATGGTTGTTCCAGTTTGACGTAGATGGCCTCCTTTAGGCCTCTTTCAACCACAATGTGTACAAAACAATCAACAAAAATGTACAAAAATGTGTATTGAAACATGTGTCTGTTATTTTGTTCACCCTTATTTATATCACTAGGTGAACAAAAAACAGAGACCCCTTTCATATACAATACAATAATGTATAATGCAATACAATTCAGCAGCACCACAAACTACACCCTCCAGAGTTCAATTAACACTTCTCTATGTGTTCTCGACAAAAACTAAATAAGACGAACTTCACGAAGACAGGATGCATTACAGGGCTAGTGCATTGAAACTAATTACATGTTGGTGTTCTAATAAGCTGGATACTCAGTGCCATTCAAAAATCTCTCTCCAGGCATTTTTGTAATTTGCACCTTAACGCTTGTTCATTTTCATAATTACCGTTTTCCCACTTCCAATTGCGTCACCAAACCTACAAGGAGAATCCCTCTTTGAATTTCCTCTGCGAAGTATTCTTCTTTCCTTTTTCTTGTCCCTTATATGCCTTTTAGGAGTTGTGTTACTTTGCATGATGCCAGTAGGGCTTGGAACATTGTATATTAGTTTACATAAATAAACATGACCGCTCTTAATTTATGAGACTGTGATGTGATCCTGTTGATAGAACTCTGGGGACAGTCAGAGGAATTGAAGTCTCTTCAGCCTTATTGGCTTTGACTGAGTATGTCTATATCTTATGACCTGGAAGTCTGACAGTCTTTTAAAAACGTATGTCTGACATTACCTCACGTAGTGTTTGACTGCAGTAGATGTCTACGACCTCTTATTTTCAGAAGACAAATGCAGCCACATTAAATTAATATATATTGATCTACTGGTAGTACTAAAAGTAAATTAATTATAATAGCTCAAATGCTGAGACCAATAATGCTACATCATTCCCTGCTCACAACTATTCGGTCAATGTTTGGTCCACCACTGACTGAAATATCTCAACAACTATTAGCTGGATTGTCACAACACTGAGTACAAACATTGATGGTTCCCAATGGATGATTTTTTTAATGACTGGTGATCTACTGACTTTTCCTCTAGCACCACCATGAGGTTGACATTTGTGCTTTGACTGAAATGTCTTCACAACTATTGCATGATTTGCCTAATGACCATCAGCCTCAGCTGTACTTTTATTGTTTAGTGCTAATAAGCAAATGTTAGCATGCCAACACGCCAAACTAAGATAGTGAACGTAGTAAACATTATACCTGCTAAACATCAGCATGGTGATGGTAGCATTTAGTTCCAAGCATTGCTGTGCATAAGTACAGCCTCACATAGCCACTAGCATAGCTGGACTCTTGTTTCTTACTGCAAAAAATTGTCTTTGCAAAGCTTGATATTATTGATACATTATTGATGTGACATGGCAAATGACAGGGGCCTTGGCAACCAATCCGTGATCCTCTTTCCTACCTGTTTCTTAATGCCATGTTTGACATGTACAGCAAATGATGGGGGATAGTTGTGAAGCTGTGAGGAAACTTTTGCAACCCCACCTCTTGCAGCCATCACTTCAAACAGAGGGCTGTTTAGGCATGTGAATTTCAAATGATCCCTTCTCTTTGTGCTGCTGATATATTATGTCTTTTGTAATCGTATCACACATTCTTTGCTTATTAAACACATCATTTACCTTTTATTATTATTTTCAGAAGACAAATGCAGCCACATGTGTATGAACACACTGAATGTTACACTTAACCCAGGGTTACAACCATCCTGGTTTCTCATAGTTTAGGACTCTTATACACAGGGTGTTACATAAATAATGAACTGAAGCTTGAAATCATGAACCCTGAATCATGAGATGGTAAGTCATCAATTTCTTTTCTCTGACTGTGCATGGCACAAATTCTTCCAGTTGCTCTGGATAGACTAGTATAAAAATCTCTCTCTCTCTCTCTCTCTCTCTCTCTCTCTCTCTCTCTCTCTCTCACACACACACACACACACACACACACACACGCACACACACACGCACACAATCACTGCCGGATAGTAGAAAACTGCAGA
Source organism: Zingel zingel (assembly GCA_023566125.1). Classification (NCBI taxonomy): domain Eukaryota; kingdom Metazoa; phylum Chordata; class Actinopteri; order Perciformes; family Percidae; genus Zingel; species Zingel zingel. The sequence goes on from CM042315.1 coordinate 8,224,071, forward strand.
TCTGTGTACATTGTGTGAAGCCACAGTCAACGTATGTCTTTATTTTATCACCTATTACTGTAATTCTGCTTTGATATTATTTTTTTGAGAATATGTTTGCAAATAATGTTTCTGTTTCTACATCTACAAGTCGTGTGTCAGTGAAGGCAGGTGTCATGCTGTGCTCCTGCCAACAAATCAGCACTTCTGGTACAATAACACCATGTGTATTTTTGCATTTTCTATGATAAAAAAGCTGTGTTTTTTGTAACAACCAACAATATATATATATATATATATATATATATATATATATATATATATATATATATATATATATATATATATATATATATATATATATACATATATATCACTTTGGTTGTGCTGTATAACAGACTAAGACTGAATGTGTATAGTTTTCCAGAGTCCCTATATCCAGGTTTAAGAACAAATCTCATTAATCTCATTTTCACTGCATGTATCCAAAGCTACATACGTTGATCCATACATAACTGGAATCTACATTGTACCTTTTTCAATATGGCCTGTCATACAAACTGTTGCTGATCATTCCCTCCCATAATATGTGTCAGTCTGTGCTTCATGAATAGATTGTGACAGGCAGTGTGTGGGAAGTCCCTTTGATGAATCTGGACTTGTGTTCTCTGAGCAACCGCTCATTACTGCCAGAGTATAAAAAGGCTGAAAATACACAGCACAATTTACTTTATCACATTTGGTGTTCTGTGGTGTTACTGACTGAGATTAAATGGGCAGCACCATGAAATGTATTATAAATAAAGCAAAGAAAGAGCATCAAAACTGTGGATAACAACAGGGTCCAAATAAGTTTGAATTTACAGTAACATAGCAAAGCCTTTCTACTAGAACATGTTTGCATGCTTTAATGTTCAAAAAACACATTATTTTTCTCATATTGTTTGTCTGAAAATACCTGTATTCTGTCCTATCCTGTATCCAGTCTGAAATGCTCTGAATATAGTGCCTATCTCTTTAAGCCCTCCTCCTGAAAAAGCATGGTCTGCTCTGATTGGTTAGCGTTAGCATCTGCACTCTCAGAGTCTCTGCACCGTCATTGCAGCCAGGGAATGACTATAACGGTCTTATAATACATGCTATAACGGCATTTAGCGGCACTTTCTACCCCACACCGGTATGGAAGTCCTGACGGCTCGTTTAAAGGCACCGCTTCTGAATACGGGCTGTGTGCATTTCTCTGTGGATTGAGCAGATTTAATACTTTCACAGTACTCATATAACTCCTCAACCTGCTTGAGAATAAAAAAAAAGACATGGAAAGCTCACTTTTTACAATGTAAAACCTTTACCTCTTGGCCACTTTATGAAGTATATATTTTCGTAAATACTTTTTTTCACATTTTGACTTGTCAAACACAGGTGTAACCATGAATGATTACAATCTAATTAGTAATACCTGTGCCTTTGCTGTAGCCTAGAAATCTAGACGCACCCTAGCGGCAGCAAATGTAATTTGCAGCCAGGGTCGTCTAGCAACTCTCTGTTGGCTTGCGAGCTGGAAAAACCAAACTCTGGCCGGGCCAATCACATTGTGTATAGAGTCGGTGGGCGGGCTTATGGATGCTGCTGCTTGCGAACAGCGGTCTTTCGAATCGTCTTTGGCCGTGACTCTGGAAGACTTGGACTTAAGCTTTTCTTAGTGAAAAGAACAAAGAACGGCACTGAAGTCATTCTTAACAAAGGAAGATGTGTTCGGAGTTTTGCCGACCGGATACGGCAAAAGTCTATCAAGTCTATCAACTAGCTCCGCTACCTTCTTCGTTGCTGTGCTTGGTTGTAGCGCTATCCTATTGCTTGCAGAGGGAATTTGAAAGACAACTGTTTATCCCACCCCTCGGATTGAGCCCTGCCAATGATGAGTTCCCAGACCCAAAATCTTGATGTGGGTCTGGCTTGTCAGGCTACCTTTGCTGCTGACAAGTCAAAATGTTCAGCGAGAAGAATGCTCTTTTTCTTATTATGCCAGGTCATTCGTTTTTTTTTACACATTTCATTCAATACACGTGCATGTAGTGCACAATTTATAATAATGGACAAAATGTAAAATAGGTATAAGCATACTCTGAAAAGTATTGGTCTATAATCCAACATCTACAAAATAGATTTTTTTGGATTAACCTACAGTCAAATACACCAAGAATCTCAGTCAGGGTAGATTTTGAGATGGAGGAACAGGAGGATTTTGGCAAGAATAAAGAATCAGCATATAATAAACCTAAGATATCTGAGAAATGCAAGTGACTCAACTGTCATGGTTTACTGACACACCTGGAACACCATCATTAGTGTTATTTCTTGCACCTGTGCCTTTTCCTGTAATGACAAAATGTTCACTTCAAGGTTTTTGTCAATGTTCTTGTGGTCATAATCAAAGCAATCTTTTTCCTCAGCATTACATCAATTTTACACGTAGTACAAAATAGAAAACCAAGTCAAAATGAAATGTTCACATGTGCAGGTACAAGTAATTGCTTGCTTTTTCAGGTGTTTTGTTTTAATTGTGTTTAGAATTAGAATGGAAAAAGTGCACACAATACTATTATGTGTAATTTGCATCTGTGCAAAGATTGTACTTTTTTGTAATACAGCTTACGTCAATGTTTTGTGGTGTTACCTACTAGTGTTGATGTTTTTTGTTTTTTTTTGTTTTTCTATATATTTTTTTTTCTCCAGTTGCCTCTCCGACAGCTCTGCAAAATGAATGCTGAATTGTCAATTTTTCATATATTAATAGTGCTTTATATGATGACTTTGGACGGGGATGGCATGGCTGTGAGTTCCTCTCAGGATCAGGAAATCAACTTGCCAGTCTCCTGGTGACTCTGCTAAAACACAACAAATTTGCTCATATGCCTATCTAATTTTATTCCAAAACTCAAGTTCATCTGTGCACCCACATTTAAAAGGAACATGTCACTGACCATAGCAGAGGATAGTGTTTACTTAGGCTATTTTGTACAGGTGTACTCTTGGTGGGCATGTGTGATTGGTTGATACCTCTGACCTGTTTATTTGAGAAGTATGCTATATTCAGTGTGATGTAAAAATAACAACACAGACGTAAGGCTTAATAAACATGGCCAGCTTAACCCGACAGGGGGCCCTGGTGTTAATATGAGCTGTGCCCCTTCTGACCCCGGTTCTGCCCACTCTCTGTACATTATGCAAGCACTTCTACAGTCCATACAGCAGACTACATTTGACAGCTTGGAGAACAAGATAAACAACCAGTGCTCTTGTTAGATAGGCTACTACCTGCTTGCCTGACCTCATTGCTGTGTGTCATATTTTGACACATTTATTTGGAATATACACAATGTGAACACAATAAGACGGTCTGAGATCTACCGTATCAGCAGAGCAATCACGTAATGCACAGCAGACTATGGTGCAGGTAGATTATTTTCTGAAATATAGTGACTATTATAACTTTATTTTTCTCAAAATATCACGACTCCTCCAAATCTCAGAGAACACAGATGTTTTTGTATGTGCACAAAGTTTTGAACATGAGCAGAAATCTTGCTCAAATTTAACAATATTACAGTCCAGGGGTTAATTAATAAATTAAAATGAATTCATATATCATTGAGGTGAATAATTGTCATATGCACATTTAAGGAGGTTACTTCCTCAACAAAAGATGCAAAAGAGAAGGGAAGAGTACATGATGCTAGGTTACATGTGTGCTGACTCAGATATAATTAGAAAAGTCGATCTACAGGAGAATAAATAGTTAAAAGCAATACAGAATGCCTGAGAGCCTTATTGCAATATATTCCATTATGTTTTTATATTTGGATTATAAGCTATGTTTCCCTTTACATTAGAATGTTAGAATGTCACTCTTGCCTGTCTTCAAAACTTGAGAGCCCTGACAATATAATAAAATTGTGACACATGTTTCTTTTAGGCAATGTTGCATTATTAGGTAATAATAGAAGCATACCAAACTTTAACTAAAGAAACTATTATTTCAGGACTAGTTTCCCTGCGGAGTGCTTTTTAGTGACACGGGAAGTGAGTGTAACCAAGCAACCGTTGTTGCCATGGCAACAGTGCTTGTCTCCGTGGAAGTTTGTTGTGCCTGTTAAACTAGCTAGCTAGCTAACGTTACAGATGAATATCGGTTTTTGGAACAACAAACCTTAGCTAGCTCTAGAAATATATTACTGTAGCAAATGAGTTCACTTATTTCTTTTAGATATTTATGACGGCAGTACCGCTTCTGAAATTGAACTTGTTTACATGGTTGGCCTGAATTGTTCACTTTAGCAGACGTTTGCTAAATGGAGCAAACTGAGAGCAAAACGATGCGATCTCAGAAACCCAACAGTGTCAACGATAGATGGGTGTGTCTCACCCCCATGGTAAATACCACTTTTACTAGACTTTTACCATTAATTCACAGTATAATGCTTTACAGGCTAACCATTAAAAGTTTAAGCCTCAGGCTTGCTTGAAGTTAGTATCCTAACTAACTAGCTAGCTAACGTTTCATGCTAATGTTTGAATCTAAGGGGTAGCCTAGCCTAGCCTAGCCATGAGGGAGGGAGGTTGTGTGTAACTTATGAGGGAGAAAGATGCACGGGAACAAAGACTGTGAGAATATACTGTAGGCTATTTGTTTACAAGGAAGTTTTTAATTTGATTAAATATATATTTTCATTTTGTTAATGTCTTTTCATTTATTGAAGTGTCACAGTTAAGTAAGGCTGTGTTTTGTTAAGTTGCGTTAAATTGCCTTTTGTGTGTATTGGTTTTAGCTAAGTTTACATTTCAGCATAAATGTACTTTGGGTACCAAATATAGGGACCGGAGGCCCATGGGGCCAGTGCTTAAAATATTAGTGTCTATCCCTGGGGTCTATCTTGTTTAACGCCATACACTTTTATCTATTACTAAAATATTTTTGCAGGTCAACAGCTGCAAGTTGCACCTTACAAGTGTCAAGGCACTAGAGAGAGCCCAGAGAATGGTGAGTCATGACAAAGAACACACTGAGAGACAAGATATGTGGTTAATAGCATAGACTTTCCAATGCTTCACAATTCATCATGTTTACTGTTTCACAGACTGACTCGCAAGATCTTGTAAAAGAAACAAATATGAATACCGCCCAAACAATTAATCATTCTAACCCAGGTAAGCTTGACCCAATCCACTCATTTGCACACTCTACCATCCCAATTGCCCAAGAGATTTTTTGTGTGTCATTCAGCAGCATTGTATTGTATTATGAATGGCTAAGATATGTAAATAATCTTATGGACTGTTTGCGCACTTTGTTTCACTATACCATACCATATGTAGAAAACAGGTTGCATGCTTGCAGAAGACTTATCCAGACACCTCTGGTGCCATCATTTGCCCGTTACTCTACAGATTCCCCTGTGCATAATCTAGTACCATTAGCATGTGGTGCTCAAAGTGGTTTTGATGCAGTTTCACATGCAACACAAGACGCAAGAGACACATCTAGGAGACCAACCAACAGTGCAGGGGCTTACTACCGTAATGCGTTAAACCTTGCCAAGCCAGCAGGTAAATATGGCAATATCACTTGGCAAATATTAGGGAATTGGGAAACTGGTTTTATTGCTGAGTTTTAGATTTACAGTTTGTACCCTACAAGTATATAGCATTGATTTGTATGCAATGCACAGTCATATTTTGTGAATCCTGAAAACAGCGTGTAATGTCCATGTCAGGTGGTTCTGGAGGATATAAATACAATGCAGTCCCTGGTTTTCCCTTCACTCGATTGCCCTGTGACAGTTTTGCATCCAATGTTCAACGAATCGACATGGACAGGTACCTCTGATCTCTTTTATTTTCTAACAGATATTAATTGTGTCTGTGTAGTACAGAACAAGTTGCTTTAACTGTCACTGTAAACTGGACATATGATTAACATGTCATGTGTCACAGCAGTTTTATGTACTATGTGTGCAGTGGTATTAATATTCTTGTGTCATCCCTATGCCATTCAGTTTAATTGGTTTTATGAATTCAGTTCATTACATGTCTGAGTCACGGTATTTGCAATAAACCTAAAATGGCAAGTGCTCCAGATGGCAAGTGCTCCAGAATGCCACCAGGGAGCAGCAAAGTCCCTTAAAATACCCACCCCTTGTCTCAAAGATAAGTGTTTGCTGACAATGAACTACTTCACTGATGACACAAAGAGATACATTAATCAATATGTATTGTGAAATATAATAAATCAGTAAATTTGCATCACTACATTGCATGGATTGAAGGTGAAATACAGCTGTTAAATCCTGAACTGTAGTCATCCATATAAAGCTAAATCGTGCAAAACGTTCTTTATATTTTCCAGGCGCTGTCTGGAGGATTGCCCCCAGTTGGGCACTATGGATGAACTACAGCTTCTCAACCTCCAGCACAATCTAATCACAAGGATCCAGCATCTGTCACATCTGCAACAGCTTGTTTTCCTGAACCTGTATGACAATCACATTTCTGAAATGACTGGTATTGAATCTCTAAGCTCTCTTAGGATCCTTATGCTGGGGAAGAACAGGTGAGTTGTCATCAGTGGATTCACAAGCAAACACAATAATTTGACAAGATTTGTCTGAGTTGCCCCTGTTACACTGATAGAATTGTGCAGTTCGTATTTGTGGTATTACAGAAAAAGTTGCAGAGCAGGTCTAATCTCCATCTCTTCCTCGTTCTGTTGGATTTTCCTAGGCGGCATTGTTTGTTTGAGTTTGTTTCGATCCTTGTTTGTTTCAAAGTTGATAGGTGGCTATCAAAGGTGATAGCATAAAGACATCAAACGGCATATTGTTTTTTAATCTAACATCTTGAGATCTCTGGTTTGATGTGAAATGTGTAAATGTTGCATGCAGTTTATTCAAGACATTGTGTTGTATGCATGTACAGCTTCATGCATTTTAGCTGCTGCTACGTCGTAAACTTCAGAAATGAGTGTCTTCCAGCAGATGCCCAGTTTAATTAGAAAACCATTCACTTTGGTGTTAGTAATCTTTATTTCAAAATGTCAGCAGAAGGAAGATTAAATTCACAAATCACCGTGTATGACATCAAGCTCTTACAGACGAACTCTGGCATTTGTATTCCTTTCTGTAAATTGTGACATTTATCTTTTATGACCTCCTTCCAGCCATATGTGGTTGTTGAAGGGTAAATAATACCTCTGATTTAGGTTTCCATTCGCATTTTTTGAGAGACTACAGTCTTTCATCCTTACGTGTAATTTGATCTTAATCCATATGGTCACTGCTGTATGTTTGGTTTCCTCTGGGAATGTAACGTTTTAATATGCTTGTTGGCCAGTAGGCTTTCCCCTGCTTGGTACCATCTGCACGCACGCACGCACACACACACACACACACACACACGCACACACACACACACACACACACACACACACACACACACACACACACACACACACAGCCCATTTTCCTATGATTTTCCTGAACGCTTATAGTTAATTGGCTGCACCTGGTACATTTAAGAATGGGCAAAAATGTGTTTTTTATTGTCAACATACATTGTGACAGTATTACATCTTATGTCATATTTTCCATTTTATGTCCCTTCTTAGAATCCATAAAATACGCTGCTTGGAAAGCCTGTCCAAACTGGCTATCCTGGATTTGCATGACAATCAGGTACTGTTCCTTCACTATCCTCCCACCTACAGCATGAGCGTGTTTACTCTTGGTCATTTAGCTGCAGATACTGTAACTGGAGATCATGATTTTCAGCTGCAGAAGTTCAGCAGAAGTGGATTGTCTCTTTCACCTCCTCCAAAGTGTTGCTAACTAGTGGCTTGCTACGTGAGATACCATGATGTTTATTCGGGTTTGGACATTGTAGCCAAACTGTCCACTTGTTTCAATTTATAACATATACCATCTTTTAAAATAGTGCCGCTTTATTTTGTAGATTGATTGCCATGAACTGTATTATGAACAAATACTGTAGGCCATGTCTAGCATTTCTTCTCCGCTTGATATCGCAACATCTTTTTTTAAGTCAGAAATCTGATGGGTGTCATGACCATCCATTGACCTACCTCTGTTTTAAGGGACTTAACTTCAGCATTTGTTTTAGTTCCAAGCACTGTTAGAAAACAAAAGATTGAAAACAATCAGAACCCACAAGCTCTTGTCAAAGGTTTACTCCCACATCTATTTTCTCAGTGAACCTAGCATAATTTATTCAACAGGCACAACTGTTTCTGTGCTTCTAGCTTTGGAAATGATTTTGAGCTTAAGCAGATTATGATGTTAAGTTAATTTTAGTAAAACTATTATTGGGGGCTGCTTGTTCAGGTCTCCACAATAGAGCCTGGCTCACTGACATTAAAGGCCTGGGAAATGGAATGATGTATGTAACACGGATGTCAGATGAGGATTTGAGCCACCCCTGGACAAGGAAGATAGAATAGAAAGGCTTCCCTTGGTCAAATTAATGTTTTGCCAGCATGCCGCCTACGCCCCTCTTCAGAGAGCTACTCCAGAGACCTGGTAAGACTCCCTCCCTCTCTGATGTTGGCTGCTCTTTGCATAAGCAGGCGTCCCAATTACTATTCAATGACTGCCACAGTGTAATGTTTTTTTCCTGTCAGAGGATGCTTTGTTGCCTCGAGCGCTGTCCACTTGTTGTGTTTCCTAACTGCATCTCTACAGTTCATTTAAACAATTGACACGATTGATGATGTGACACTTTAATGAGTGAATTAGTAAACAGAATGTTTGTACTGTTCTTGTTGGTAATGAGAGCACATTGCGTTCAGAGGTAGCAATTTGTTGGCAAGTGCCTTTTGGGGAGCAGATGATAAATCTATTATTCTGACCAGGACATGTTGCTTTTCACTCACTGACTTCAAAACCTCATGTCCTTTGTGCATTTAAATAACTGTTAAATCAACTTCATATGAACTATTCATTGTTTTCCAAAGTCACTAAAGACCTGACCACCCAACTGTAATGTGAATTGCTGCACAATGATAATATTAGATCATGAAGTGGGGGAAGTCAGCGAGGACTTTAATTGCTTAAAGAACTGAAATAATGTTGGAAGTCATGGTTATTCTACTTAGAGCTGGGCAATATATCGATATTATAATCGATATCGTGATATGAGACTAGATATCGTCTTAGATTTTGGATATCGTAATATCGTGATATGACATAAGTGTTGTCTTTTCCTGGTTTTAAAGGCTGCATTACAGTAAAGTGATGTACTTTTCTGATCTTACCAGACTGTTCTAGCTGTTCTATTATTTGCCTTTTCCCCACTTAGACATTACGTCCACATTACTGATGATTATTTATCTAAAATCTAAGTGTTAAGATATTTTGTTAAAGCACCAATTGTCAACCCTAGAATATCGCCGCAATATCGATATCCAGATATTTGGTCAAGAATATCGTGATATCTGATTTTCTCCATATCGCCCAGCCCTAATTCTACTTAGTCAGGTTGTTGTTTAGTCACTATTGGCCATGGAACACCAGCTGCTTATCCTCTTTTCTTTTGTGTGCATTCTTTAACCACAAGCAGTACGTCACTGTCATCCTTTCCTTCTCCCATCCTCTAGCATCGAGGCTCACATCTTCCCCCATCTCTTTTTCCACTTTATTTCTGTAACAGGATGTCCTTTCATTTCCAGTTTGCTGGAAGTATTCATAAGGAGATATTCTCTTTGGGAGTGTGTATCCAACCCACACTTGGCCTCAGTGACCAAGTGTTGGGGTCACAATGTGACCTGACAATTTTGGATAACCGATCTTTAGTTAGGCGGTAATGTTTTCCACTCGAGCAGTTTGACTTGAATACTCCTACTACTACACAGAAGAGAGTGGAGAATGCCCTACAGGGTCTGTAAAATGAAGAAAAAGTATCACAGAGTTATAGAAGTTTGTTGAGCTCATGCCCATGGTAGAAATGATATCCCTCCTACAAATCAAGATGATGATTTAGTTTAGACTGAATCTGTCATGTGTGGGAAGCATAGCACTTTGGGTTAGGGTGAAGCGGGAACTAAGACACCCACAAGAATACTCTAGGCGTTGCTGTCATTAACCCTCCTGTTGTCCTCGGCTCAAATTTGACCCATTTTACAAAGTTTCTATATCAGAAATTTGGGTTTCTTTCAAAAAAATTGTCGAAGAAAAACAACGTGGATGGTTACATACAACGCTATTCACAAGTTAAATTAATGATCAGTTCACTACTTTTACTTTTACATTTAAGGAAAAAAAAAAAGTTAAAAAATTGACAAAAAAAGCTTCAAAAATTGCAAATAAACGACAATTGTCAGGGGAAAAAGCGACCAAAACATCGTAAAAAGTGACAAAAACGTCGGGAAAAGTGTCGAAAAAGATGACCAAAAACAAAAAAGATTTTGACCCAGAAAAACAAAAAGTTGCATAGTCAACGGGAAGACAACACGAGGGTTGACATCTGTAGCACAATGTTTTTTTGTGTTTGTGACGTCTTCTTTGACAATACTGGCCATTATATGGAATGTTTAAGATGTGATTACTGTATTGTTTACAAGGAACAAGAGCTGATGTTAATGTCTTGCTCAGGTCAGGGATGCCCAAGTCTGGGCCTGAGATCATGTTAACCTTGTGAGAGTCTTTTTTGCTCACCTTTGATCTATTTATCAACTGCCATCAACTGACTGCTTTATGTTCATGAATGTTCCTATTTTCCATATTTGAACCACAAACCTGTCACAAGCCTTCCTATTTCTGGCCTTTTAGGTACCCTTTGTCCTCTTAGTGTGTGATGATGACTGTGTGTTGACTGAAAGTATTCACTTCAGCTTTGACACCACAATACCACTGTTGTAAAGGCCTTTCAATGCAGCGTGATGACCTCACTCTGTTGTATCCATCACCAGACTTGGGTTGACTTGATGCACACAGTTTTTCTCATTTTCTTGCTGCCACCTGCATATGAACACACCCACTGTCAGTACAATTGTTCATGCAAAAAGCAAATGTAGCAATCTACCCTCTCTGTTTTTTTTCGGTATTCAGAAACTGCTATGCACGTTTATCTCTATTGTAATGCCCATCCCCCTGAACTCCCTAAAACAAGAAATGCAATTAATCTAAAAGTGCGCTGACTAGGACTGGGATGGTAAGCACATATCACTTCCCATGTACCAGTGGTTCCCTGTAGGTTTATCTGTTGATTTTAAAATCCTATAATTAGATTTTATGCATATGAACCTACAAGATCTCCCTGACCATCTGGGAGTGCCGTACTAAACCTAGAAACTTTTGCAGAGCCTGCTTTTCAAATAGTTATCCTTTTTTAAGAGATGAGCTGAGAAAAATAACAAAGCTCAAAACTCATTTTGTTCTTATATTTACCTGCGCCAAGGAGGTTTTGTTTTCCGCTTGGTTTGTTTTGTTTGTTTGTATGTCAGCAGGATTATAGAGAAACTTCTGGCCCAAGGAAGAACTCGTTACATCTTGGACATGAATCACAGGGTGGTTACGCAAATAAGCATTGGGAGACAGGGCATTTGTGCTGCATTCATGTGCTGTCGGAATAATCAGATAGTATAGAATAGTTCCTGATCATATTTCATGGCTCACCTGATCCATTTATCTTCTTTGTCACACAAAATATTGGAAACCTCTATCAATTTGCTGTTCAAATGCTCTGAACAGTAAAATACAACGCATCTTTTTTGTAGTGTCCATGTCATTTCCACGTTACGACTTAAAGCTCATGAACACACTGCAGTCGGATGAACGACTTTCCAACTCGGGAAATGGCACCATCCGTGCAGCATTTGAATGCATCAGTGGCCTTTGTGAAGGTCTGCGCTATCAAAGTACCATTCTAGTTATCTATATTTCTAGTTTTGAACAACTTTTCATTATTTTATTTCATTCTAAATTTCAAATCCAAATGATCTACTGTATTTAACATTTCAACTGATTGTTGGGCATTTTGACAGAATCCTTGAACCCCTGATGCCCTTTTAACCTTATCCTAACATGTACAGTGTTCACTAGAGTAAACACATCATTCTCATTGTAACAGACACCAGGAATTCTTCTGAAGTATTGTGTATAATGTCATTATGACAGGGACCCCTACAGTAAGTATTCTCTCCCAGAGAGAGGAGGGGGTAGACCTGGGTATATTGTCACTATTGACTGACCCTCAAATACTTGTTTGTTATTATGATTTGGGAGGTCAAACAGGAGTCGCGGCTTGATGTGACAAACTGCATATCAGTCATTCAAGATGTTACCAAGTGATGCAGATTATTGCTGTGAATTGGGTCGCTCTGAGGTAAATGAAGGGAGTGGATATACTATTTCTGTTTTTTAGCAGGAGGTGTAGCCTCAGGCATTGCAAAGAAAATGGAGCCCACTGCGTTTTGGTTTTCTTGCTCCCCAAAAACATTTAGCTGTGTGCAGGCTAAATCAAGTCTAAATAGATTTGAACTGTCTGATGATATTTGATATTTAAATACATGATTTGCATGTGATAGTGAGCAATGAATGTATACAAGTCCAGTGTGTTGTTATGCTCTGCTAAGCCTGCCTCCCATTTGTGTCTCTCTATACATGAAATATCATTATCTAAATTGCCATTTCACATTGTTTTATGTTATGCACTGTCTTTGTCTCACTGTGCTTTAATCCAGATCTGCAGGATAGAAAACATGTCTCACCTAATCGAGCTGCGAGTGTTGAACCTGGCAGGAAACAACATATCCAGAGTGGAAAACCTGCAGGGCCTCAACTGTTTGACTGAACTCAACCTACGAAACAACTGCATCTCTGTTGTGGTGAGGGGCCTCTTTCCCAATTAGCGACAGCTTAAAGCATTTTATTCACTGCATGCTCACTATTCTGCTCCTTCATATAAAGGAAAAGGACCCAACTGTTCATCTCATTTTCAACCAAGACTGTAGCTTTTGCTTCCCTTTCCCTTCATGTTACTTCTATTTTCTTCCACTTGAAAGTGCAAGTAGGAGTTAGAAATATTATAAAAATGTGTTACAAGATACCCCAGTAAGATATTTGCAGGATACAGTAGTTGTAGACTTCAGAACTTTTGTGGCTGCTGCCATAGAATGATATAACTAGCCTAGTCCTTTGACAGTGTGCTGTGTCTGAGCTGCACAGCTTATACCAATGCATCATACACATGCACATTACATCAAATTTAGCTGACCCTTTTATCCAAAGCAACTTCCAATAAGTGCATTCAACCATGAAGGTACAAACTCAGAAATTTAGAACAGCAACAATCATCACATAGAAGTACATTAGCTTCAAATAAGCCAAACTACAAAGAGCCACATGAAAGTGCATTTTTTATTTTACAACCATCTTCTTAGCCAAGACGCAGTCGGAAGAGATGTGATGTTTAGACTTGTAGCTATCCCGATGTCAATAGGGGGCTGTATTGTATTGTATGTATTGGCTCAGTGTTGTAATAATTCAAACCTAGTCCCAGATTGTTAACTATAGCTGCCTTATGAATTGTAAGAGCTATGGATGTTTTCCTGCATGCACCCTGTTCCTCTCAGGATAAAAGTACTAGTAGCGTGCTACATCTGGGCGCCTGTGGCTCAGGCGGTAGAGTGGTCGTTTATCAATAGGAGGTTCGGTGGTTTGATCCCTGGTCTACATGTCGAAGTGTCCTTTGGCAAGACACTGAACTTTGAATTTCTCCCGATTGGTGTGTGAATGTGCATGAATGTTTATCTGATGAGCAGGTGGCAGCCTGGTCCACCAGTGTATTAATGTGTGTGTGTGTGTGTGTGTGTGTGTGTGTGTGTGTGTGTGTGTGTGTGTGTGTGTGAATGGCGAATGGTGCCTATACTGTGTAAAGCACTATATAAATGCAGTCCATTTACTTCTTTCATCTTCATGTCATTCCTTTGGCTAATGTCCTATGGATGGCTACTGTTTTCTCTGTTATGATATCCCATGTAGCAGGTTTTACCATCACAAAATAACAAACAAAAATTACATCAATAGAATCTTTGTAAGAAAGTCTGTGGTGAAATATCTCTCTCTGGCGTTACCTAGGGAGACGTAGCTCATTACCCACAACCTCCCTCCGACTTTATGGCGCAGTGAAAGAGAAACTGGATATTCTTAACACGGAAATTCACTCCCCTTGGTTTCTATAGTTTTAATCTGATAAACAGAACAGTGCATGCCAAAACAGGCCCCTTCATTTGTATGCAAATCCCGGAAGCCCTTTCCTGCTTTTTGGTAGAAAATAGGAATGGAATCCAACATTGTGTTGTTGTATAAAACCTCTTTCCATCACTCACCCTGTCCTCTGCCTGCAGGCTCTGATCAAGAACCACTTCCAGTCCTAATTATTGGATGTAATGTTTGATGCACAGGAGGGAAAAAGTGCTACCCCTCAGCAGATTCTTGAGTCTCTGTCATTAGTGGTATTTGCTGCCAAGTGCTTGTATCAGGCACAAGGTAAAGAACATCCTCCAGGTGTCCAGGTTTTCCCTTTCATTCAAGGCAGATGAAAAGTGGAATTCTGGACTATAAAAAAAGCTATGCTATGCTATAATAAATGCTATGAGTTACGTACAGGTAATTGATGACCTTATATTTTAGTCTCCTTCAGCTAATACATAAATATATCAGCATTATATGCCACATATGCATCTTTAACTTTTTTTCATTTCGACAGATAAATACAATTAGTATTTAATGTATTCTTGCACTGTATTGAATGTGAAACTATTTGTGGTCTTGCACGCCTACGCTTTTCTTGGCCAGGTCGCCGTTGCAAATGAGAACCTGTTCTCAACGGCCTACCTAGTTAAATAAGGGTTAAATACAAAAATAAAAGAAATTAGGTCATGTTGTAATACATCTCTCTGAATGTTATCATCTACATTTTTCCATAGTTTTAACCATACATTTTTACTTCAATCCATTACATTTTCATATAAATGACACTCTAATGTTTACAACACATTCATTGATAAAACAGTGGTGATTTAACCAATCACTTCATAAAGCTGTTTACATATGCTCTCAGGTGGGTCTTTCCATTGAGAAATCTCTCTCGCATCACCCACAGGCTTATGAATTAGCAGAACTGTAATAAAAAAGCAAGATAACTTTTGCAACTTACAGTTTAATCCAAGCTATTGAATAATAATACAAAACCAGATTGTTACCTCAGCATGTGTACGCGCATAATGCACAGCATCTGCAATTCCAGCACACAATACTTGAGGCCAGATGTGTGACGGCTAAGCTCACACCTCAACTCTATGCTATTCAAAGAGTAGCCGCAAAACCCAACAGCTTACAAGCTTTGAAACCCCCTTGGCATCCACATGTACCTGTGTTTATTTGAGCAGCTTTCATGCTCTTTTGTGGTGTATGTTTGCATGCAACAGAGACAGCGGTGATGAGAGGTAGCTCTGTGTTTGTGGAGTAACGCCTCTGCCAGAGCTTAGTATAAGTGTGAAAAATGAAGACACGCAAACTGTCAGTGAGAAGAGGGTGGATCTGGGATAAAGAGGTGAAGGCGCGGCCACATAAATACACAGCCGCAGGCAGACACTCACAGCAACACAGCTCTATGCAACCTGACATCAGATCCGGTCAGCTGATTGGTTCTGATCAATCAGTTTAAAAAGAGACCACATTAGGGGAGATTATTATGCAGCACATCAGCTCAGTGATGACATCACTCTGTCTGAGACAGGGCTGCTATATTTAGTCTCAGACAGCGTGCAGCAGTGGCTGCTGCCTCACCAGCATCCATACAGGGACTGGCACAGACAGAGACTGTGGGAGTGTGGTGGAGGGTCAGATTAAGCTAGCACTGGATAGCATGACTTGCAGTTTTTTAAAAGAAGGAAAGAGAACACGCCCCTGTACTGTGGAGGTGCACAGTAAAGCATTCCACAATCTAATGTTATTACACTTAGTCTCAATGCAGATAATCTGTTCATTAAAATATGCTGTTGCCATAAGAATTATAATTTGTACCTCAATACATCAGAAATGTAGCCTAGAAATCTAGACGCACCATAGCGGCAGCAAATGTAATTTGCAGCCAGGGTCTGGCTTGTCAGGCTATCAGAAATGACAATGTCAATGTGATTTTGTTTTACCTCTAGGGAGTAATAAACCTGGATTATCACGTGTTAATGGCTAGCATGTTTGCATGCAGTTAACAAATTACACAACTTGCTTTTAACGTTTAAGTTTTGTGCGGAAAAAAATGTCTGGGTCGCTTTGGCTTGCTAGATGTTCTAACAATGTTCAGTCACTCATACCTTGTCTCGCCACCATTTGGTGGTGGACAGGTGCTGTATTGCGTAATGGAGTTTTAATGCTGGGAAAACCACCAATTCCTGTATTAAAACACACTGTTGTTGCAAAGTTACTTTTATTAATTCCATAGATTGAGCATCAACAATGTAACGCAACAGTCACACACGACACTTACAAACTCTCTAGCATTGCTCCTGATGTTGCATACTGTACTATGGTGAGCATTTTGGCCGTTGGAATAGATGAAACAAGGATGAGTAACTGTGTACTATATTTATATGGTTGTGTGGATGGGGGTGGTAGGAATTTTCAAAAATGTCAAGAATCTGTGCTGCAGTCATTAGTACTGTTCTCTGCAGAGGAGCTAGCATAGCCTAAATGCTAGGCTGATCTCTCATTTGAATGGTGACTGGTAACAGTTCTGGTGGAGGCTGTGAGGCGTTGGCTGCAATATGGGTGGACGCTGACGCAGCTCATTCAGTGTCTGCTTTGCTTCCAGCATATGCAACACTGGTCACTGGACACCCCCCCCCCCCCCCCCCCCCCCCCCCCCCCCCCCCCCCACACACACACACACACACACACACACACCATCTGATTAGCTGAAGTTGTGATTGTGACATTGCCTACGTCCCCGTGTATCCTCTTCAGCTTGCCAGCTGGCCAGCTGCTGCTCCTTACTCCACCCCCTCACTTAATTCTGCATTGATTTAGATGCTTAGAAAGATACACCCCCATCCCAGTCAGTTTCCATCGAAATAACCCAAGCTATTGTTCTTGCGTGAGATGGTACAGTAGCTAACTGCTCTGAGTGTGTGCGACTGAATGTATATGTGTTCGAGTGGCATCCTGAGTTTGCCTCCTGCAGCAGGGGATCTCTGCATTAGCGCAGCACATACTCCACTCTCTCTCCCCTCCCCCTTTCCTCCTCATGCTCTCTCTCTCTCTGTCTCTCCTGCCCCTCCTCTCCATGTGCAGACAAGGCAGTGTGCTGTGTGTGTGTGTGTGTGTGTGTGCGTGTGTGCATGCGCAGGATGGATGGGGATGCTGTATGCTGGAGCTGAGAGCTGCAAGGTGATTGAGGAAATGGAGAGAAATACAGAGCTCTGACGACAGTGACGATGCAGTGCCCTCTTCCTGAGCACCTTCTCCTCTTCACATCCCTCCATCTCTCTCTCTTCCCTCTTTCTCTTTCTAGACTGAGGTGTACCGCCTGCCCTGCTTGCAGCGCCTATTTCTCAGCTGCAACAACATCACCAGGTAAGAGCTCGTATCAATTAACTCCTTCCTCCCCGCAGGGCAGGGACAGAGATGGTAGCCGGACAGTTCCTTGCCCACTCCCTTGGCTCTTGACAGGGCCTGGCCAACAAGCCGCAGGCAGAATACACACAAACGGTTTGCTGTGGTGGGCAGTTTCTGTAACCTAAAAAAAACCGTAACCTGGATGTGTTCTTTATTGTTATTAATTAGCATGCTGTTATCTATGGGTGTGCCAGTACTTTAAAGTTATTCAGACAGTCAGAGAAGCAGGCTAACAAGAAGCAAATGAATGACAGATTTGAAGGTTGAGTAAATTCAAGCATTTGCAGCATTGCTAGGTGAGAGTGTGTAAGATGAATGAGAGGTGTCTTTTGTTGCAAACGTCAGCCTGCTTTACACACATATTCCAATATCTGTGGTCTGTTTTTTTTTTTTCTTTGCTTCTTCCTCTCTGAACTCAGCTGTAAAGGTGTTACTGAGTTAACCTGTTAAAGCAACATATCCCTCCCAATGAATAAGGCTGCTTTAAGGAGGGGTCTGTATGTGGGATTCAGGGTCAGACAGTGTTGATTAGCCTCCCTGACCATAGTCACCTTATGCTGTGATAGATCTGACCTGACGTCTTAAGCCAGCCGTGCTCTTCTAGTGTCTGTATGATTCTTTCTCTGACACACTGTTACATAGAGAATTTTGACAAAGAAATAAGCAACAAATAATAAACAAATGTTTGTATTCTTAAACTCCTTCATGCCATTCTAGAGTGACACTATTCTAAGTGGAGTGTGATTATTCAACTAATTTCCATAATATGTACATTATTTTATACATTTTCTTAAATCTTCATATTCTTACTATTACTATAATGACCTTTTGGTAAAGGCATTTGAATTCAAACTTCTCTTTTGAATGGTTGCTCACCATGGCATCGTAGAAAGGTAGCTCGTGTGCATTTGAATCTGTTTAATTCTGATAGGAGAACAGTTGTGCTCTGTTGCTAGGTAGAGGGACATAACATATTGTCTACTTGGTGCAGTCAGTTTGCCCAGTAGAGGATGATGGAGCAAAAAAAAAATCCCTCATGTTTTTTATTTATTATTTCACTTATCATAATCTTGCATTTTTGACTTTACCTGCCTTGATTTTGAACACCTTATGAATCCGGTGAAGGCAGAAATACTAATGAGAAGTCAGTAAAGAAATTGGTGCAGCTATTGTAGAGCCAGATGGATTTGGAAACTACACACAGTTTTCAACCACAATCCACTCTGCGCACACAACAAACACATATTTTTTGATATTCTCTTCTGATTAGATCTTTGATCCAGGGACATGCATGTATACTTCATTACTGCAACTATTAATGAGTGGTTATATCATAGTAACAATACCCAAGAGGGCATTGGTCACTGATTATGAATGCAAACAACTATGCACAATGCATGAGATGCAGTCAAGCTCCATTGGGATCTCTCAAGTAGTCTTCTATAATCACTGTGACAAAACGCCTTCATTATTGCTAGATTATAATTGTCTTTATTATAAGTTTATATATGCAATGACACAAAGTATAAAGTATTACTAGTATAGTATAATGAATTAATAGCAAATAATAATGCCTTGTCACAGTACTGTATGTACCAGTGCAGAAGAGAGGTCCAGCTGTGCCCACTGTGAGATAGGAGAAAATAATACTCAAATTAGTGCAGTTTCCTGACTACCCCAAATTGAAATTTTGCTTTGCATTTGTCGTAGCACTTTATTTTATTGTTCATCAGAGGTCTATTGTGTGACCCTCTTTTACATCCAAAGAATCCTGGCTAGAATCAGGCACAGTGCACATAGTAGATTCATAAGTGGTTTCAGGCAAATGATTCATCAAGGTTATTATCACAAATTAGCTATGATAAAATATCCACTGCCTTACTTACTGGTTTTTCCTGTTTCCCTTTGCCACAGGCTGATATCAACAGTGTAGCAGATCTTTTTCTCTTCATTGCCCGCTGAGTAATGTCAGGCTGCCAGTGTACCTGCTAAATTACCAGTTCTTCATGTCTTGTTTTTAGCTTGGCTCTATTCGGTCAATACAAGCCTAGATAAAGGTATAAGAATCAAAACATAGATGGGGGAGGTTGTCTTGTTTGACTAAAGCGGTGGATGACTCAGGCTTCCCAAAATGTACTCACCATGCCTTTGCCATGTCATTGTAAAGCATTCAGTGTACCTTGTTTTTTTTTTTTTTTTTTAAACAATCAAACATTTGTTTGTTTGTGTAGCTTTAACTCTCGATCTCTTTTCAAAATGTTCTTTCTTTGTGCCTAGTTTTGATCAGCTAGCCTGCCTTGGAGAGTCACACTCCCTTTCTGAGCTCACCCTGGATGGGAATCCTGTAGCCCTGGAGACATGGTACAAGCAGGCCGTCCTGCGCTGTGTGCTTCATCTGAGACAGCTGGACATGAAGCGCATCACAGTAAGTCTGAACTGTGTGTGTGTGTTTACCAGAGTAAAAAACTGACCACTGACTAAATGCTGCTAATTATAGCTGTTAAAATTTAGTGTATTGTCCTCTTAATTGTTTTTATTTTTATTTCTACACGGTATTTTTGACGTGAAGTTTTTTATCATGCCATTATGCCATAAGCAAACATGTTAAACAGCAAAGAGGAACGAGGATGTAGAGTTACGACAAACTAAAAGCTATAAAACTCTCATAGCTCATGGTTGTGCTGTACTTTGTATTTACAAAGCCTGCGTTGTATGTCATATTTGATCAGACAAACTTTTATGTCACCATCTAAGCACATATTCCCGACTGCACTGTACATGTTGATTCTTGAGTGAGTCTGTCTTGACATCAACTTTATTATGGTTTTAGTGTTAAAAACAAACATACGATGAACCCTCATAGGCAGTGTCCTATTCACTGTAAATGGGGTATCTCCAGGATCCTGTACATCGTGACGACGCTATACTCATTAGTCTGTTTTTGGGTATCTGTGCAGCATTCATAATTTTCTCGGTTGCATATTGGAGGCAAAAATGCATCAGTGACTAAACTATGACTATAAGATAAGCATATACAAAATACGTAATATATATTCGGTTTAACAAAACAATGTTTATCCTAAGGCATAAACATTAAGTCATTGTATTTATATAACATTCCAGCAAAGTGCTACAGTGAAATACATCAGCATGCTTTTAGAGGCTGTCAAGCAGGGAGCACCAGGTCTGAGCTTGCACTTTAAATGGAATCTATAAGTACCACACACCTTGCCCTCAGAACATAATGCTGATATAAAAAAAAAAAAATCCTCGTAACTCCTATTTCAACAATGTTCATGTTTTTACTTGAATTTTAGGGTACATGTGGTCCCTAACAGGTTTGGCAAGTTTCATGATCTCCAGGGCCCATTAAACCACTCCAACCAACCACTGCCTGTAGCTGTCAGTCCTGAAAACAAGGATGGTGTTTTATTTCCATAAAAGTTTACTTTTTGGAGATTGATTTGATAGATTTAGAAAAGTTTTGATATGACATAAACAACGTCAGCCTATGACTGGAGTTTCCATCTTTTCAAACTGTGTCATGATATTGCTGGGGGCAAACTTCGTTGTAGCTACTGAAGATCGAGATTTTCCCCTCTAACCGATTTAACAGAATTTGCCCCCAGTGCACTATGCTGTCAGCAGTAGAAGTCAGATCAGATTATCTGAGATAAAATCTATGCCTGACTGCTGGCAGATTGGCTGTGATATATGAATTAAATGAGAGTTAATACTGTAAATGAGGAGATGCAGTACTACTTTTCAGCTTTGGGCTACAGTAAAAAAAAAATGTTTCTCCGTTTCCTGTGTCAGAACTGTTTGGATTATTTCGAAACAGTGGGAAGTTGTTTTATAGTCATATTTTATTGATTTATAAAACATATAATCCCACTCTGATTAAAATATTGCAAATACATTTGATATGGCAAAGAGAGCTTTTATGTATACACACACAATATATCTTCAATTTTCAGAATATAACTTAAATATGATTAAAATTTGTAATTATGTATTAAGCTGAAAGCCAAATAATTATGTGGAGGCTGCTCAGTCAAAGACATTGTTATCATATCAATTTCACACAATAGCATAAGCAGCGCTTTGGTGATATTTCCCATTGGAAGCTGTTCTTCTCACAAAATTAGTTTAAATCAGTGACATACAGCCCTTGCACCTTAATCTGTCTCCGGTAGCTGGCTCAGTGCCTGGACTCTAGTGAGGCTAGCATTTTGCCCCTATTGATCAGACTGAAGCATCGTCTCTGCTCGCTCGTCACAGACAGCTGAATACCCCCAGCTCTTAGCTGGCACACTCAGCTAGTGTTGGCAGCGTTGCATTCTGGGAGTTTTGGCTTTCCACAACAGCTGGGCTGAGTTGATCCGAGTCTGAAAATCGGACAGATAATCCTGTCATGCAGCCGGCTGATGTGAGAATCTCTCTCATCCTCCACAGTGGTCCAGTTCTGCTGTAGAGAACAGCCTTCCTTGCGGTGTCTTTGTGGTTCCCCTCTCTCCTGAATAATTCAGAACTCATGAATGGAGCGACACTCTGATTGCACAAGCTTTCTTTTTCAGGACGAGGATCGGCGCATGGCTGGTGTACAGGCTCGAAAAGAGGAGGAGAAGAAGAGGGAGAGTCACAAGCAGACTATTCATAAGGTACCACTCTGATCAAATTTGCTCCTGCTGTCTTTGTCTGCCTGGATGTAGAGTTTGAATATGTAGCAAATACACGTGACGGCCTACATCTTAAAGAGTAGATGAACTAGTGTCCTCTGAACACATGGTGCCCTTTTTTTTATACATTGGGTGTTGTATGGTTAGTTATTCTTGGTAAAAAGAAGATAACTACTTGGTTCAAAGTATTGGATGAAGCTACATACTGTAGCATTCTAAAACTACCACATACTGTATTGCTGATGAGATGTGATTAATAGCTGAATGTTAGACTATGTATACTGTAGTCTGAATCCAATGCCTTTTACAGTATTAGCCAGCTTCAGGCCATTATTATTTTTGGGATCATGGTTAAAGTAAGGGTTAAGTGTGTATTTGGAAAATAAAAACCTCTTTGGCCTCTTATTGGTACTTTTTTACCAGTAAATTTTTTTTTATAAGAAATATTTAGGTCATGCTCAGGACTTTTTTCCCTCTTATGTGACTTCTAATGAATGTGTCTTTTGATTGTTGAGGCTGCTTGGGCCATAAAATACACCTTTTGGATGCTGACATGGACTTCAAGATAAGATAAGATAAGATAGACTTTATTAATCCCACACTGGGGAAATTCCTGTGCTAAAGCAGCTCAAAAGAAAAATGTACACACATTAGAATAACACAAATACACATTAATTAGACATAGGAGAAAAAAATATACATAAACTATAGGAAATGGAAAAATAGAATAGAATTAGTTATAATAATAGTAATAAAACAACCGTAATTACACAATAAACAACCTTATATAAACAGACAGTATATAAACACAGATATAAAGATGAGTAAGGTGCGAATGAATAGAGATGACATATTGCACAGTTGGAGATGACACAGAATAATAAATAGATAAATGTGCAGAATATTGTCCAGTGATGGCTCATATTGCAGAAACAGCTAGCAGTGCTACATTATGATGTTGCATTAAAGAGTCTGACTGCTGCTGGAATGAAGGACCTGCGGTAGCGCTCATTCTTGCACTGAGGGTGCAGCAGTCTGCTGCTGAATGAGCTGCTCAGGGAACTCACTGTCTCATGTAGGGGGGTGAGAGGTGTTGCCCATGATTGATGCCAGCCTGGCTAACGTCCTCCTCTCGCCCACCTCCTCTATGGTGTCCAGAGGGCAGACCAGAACCAACCAATCAACTTTTCAAACGTATCCACATCAGTACTATACAACAAAAGTTTGGGAACATTGTTGATGTACTAGAACAGTGCCCGTTGAACCCCAAAATTACTTACAGAAGGAGAGAGACGGTGTTGTCCCGTGTCGTATGATCGTTAATGAATGTAACACTCCAGCAGACGTGTTAATTTCCATGCAGGTTTAGTGGCTTGACGGTTAACGGTGAAGTAGGGGATTTGATTTGCGGGGGTATTTTGGCGACGGTAATGTTATTAGTGTTGTAAGTTAGCAGTAGACTTAATTAACCAACCAGACCCAGGGCGAGTGATGAAAACTGCTGTGTCTGCCCGATTCAACTCTGAGATTTTCTCGCATTGCATAGCGCTGTGAAGGAATAATCTCTGAGATTACTTTATATTATGCCTCTGTTTAGAAGTGGTGAATGTAGGCTACAGCTCACAGCAACTTAATACTATATAGTGTCTGGCTTTTAATAATAGACACTGAAAAGCATAGGGCCTTTTTTTCGCCAACCTCCACACAACAGTCGCGATGTTCCTTTCAGCTATCCGCTCGTGTTCCAGGAAAGTGAAGAAAAGTTAGTTCGGTATATCCAGCAATCAGGTAGCTAACGTCGGAAGCAGCTGTTGTAAAGCGTTCTGCATGTGGCGTCTGCGTCTGCGTATGACGTGCAGGTTACCTCCCCCCCCAAACTCGCCCACAAACACGGACACACATACATATGTCTCGCTCGCGTGCGCAAAAGTACATATTGATGGTGCTACTGCTGTGAATGTGCTGCAGTGGGGTCTTTTGCTGAGAGATGGTCTCTGTGCGGAACACATTGACTCCCAGTAAACTAACTCCTGTTACTCCCTGGTGTTAAGAAAATGTTAAATTGAATGTTGCAGCCAAGAGTTCGTAAGGGTGAAGGATTCACTATGAATAATACTGACTCACCACTGCATCGGGGAGTGGCACATTCCATAACTGAGCATATTGAAACTACAGCTTGGCCAGAAAGGAACAATTGAAAGACAGCGAAGGAGCAGAAATCTTCTCTCTTGCAGGGTGGGGATGGCACTTTAACTGCTATAACAGCAGTTACATCAAAAAGCTGCAGTACCAAGAGCAAATAAATTAGACCAACACATGCATATACAATTTCAGATTTAACCTTGAGGTGTAATATCTGCCCGTAAGGCCAGTAAGCAGTTTCCATACTTTCTTTAGCAACATACCTAGTATATGCCCTCTGTGTTCTGCTTAAGAGAACTGACACTTGAAACCGTGTGTGTGTGTGTGTGTGTGTGTGTGTGTGTGTGTGTGTGTGTGTGTGTGTGTGTGTGTGTGTGTGTGTGTGTGTGTGTGTGTGTGTGTGTGTGTGTGTGTGTGTGTCATCAAGGAGAAGCGGCGTCTGGCGATCCGTAATGCAGCGCAGCAGTGGGAGGGTGTCAGAGCCTGCCTGGAGCTGCCACCCACAAATGGTGCTAAAGAAGAAGTCAGTCCAGAGAACAGCCCCGCCCACAGCCCCGCCCAGACCAATGGCCTCGCACAGGAACCATCTCCAGATGAACCCAGGTACACACCACATGATGGTGTTATGTGTGACTTGTTTGTTTCAAAGAGAAATGTAGAGGAATCAGTAAAAAAATGTATGATTATCTGACATTTTACAATCTCTTTACTGTTACATCTACCGTCCGTACTATATGTATACAGTAAGTCAACATGGCTAACACTATGACAGTTTAATTATTTAGACTTGGTTGGACTGTAAATATGTAGTTCAGATGGGAATCTGTAAACATAAGGAATTAATGAATATTGGGTTTAGATTCAAAGGGATTTGATTTGATACACAGTAGTCATGAGTCTCCTCTCCTGACAGTTGGGATGGGAAATCTGATCTCAGGCCTTGGTACTGATGTTGGGCATGGAATATCTGTTAAAAGGAGCAGTGTTCAGATAAAGAGCTGTTGGCGGACTCATCTTAGGCGCCTTGATCATTTGAAACTAGTTTCATGTTTGCAAATAGCTGGACAATTATGTGCGTACTGTCTGAATGGACACACAATAGCCAAGGTAGGTAGGTCAACAAGGTAGGAGAAGGAAGATTATGTTTAAAATGACAACCATAAAGAAACATCAAGATATAGGCTTTTACTTTGACAGCTGAGATGAAGGAAAGGAAATGTGTCTTTTAACAAACAATTCTGAGAGATAGAAGTGAGACTAGTATGTGCATTTTTTTGCATGTTAATCTTAATAATGTGTTGAGTATGATTTAATTTCTAATCCTCCTGTTTGTAATTACAAAGCAGAGAGTGTTTAAAATTGATTTCAAAAAATTATTTCAAAACAACCCTCTAATCTGAGCATTGCTTTACAGGCTTGCTTCTCCTTGAGAATGGTATGCTCTGTTGCTGAGTTTGTTTTATTTTTTGTTTATCAGACGGGTAAGTCCAGGTTTAGGACCAGAGCGACCATCAGGGGGAACGGAGAGCAGACTTCGCACCAACAGCCGTCCAAACAGCCCACGAGATCCCAAGTAAGACAAAAATGCATGTGTGTGTGTACCCACCCTGACATCCTGCGTCCACAGAAAGTAAAAAATAAGCAGCCACACGGAAAATACAGTAGTCTGCGGTCAATAGATCAGTAGAGTTCTCTGTGTTGACCAGTAACTGTATGAGACACAACCAGATTTCACAATCTGATATTTTCTGTTGGAATCTATGATGATTTTGAGACAGATGTATTGTAATATTGCGTAGGAACGATCAGTTCACTCGAATTGCAAAGAAACACATGTTCCCTTGTGGAATCTAGCCCTGCAGAAAATTTTTGTTATATTTGCCAAGGTTTTGAGATATCTGCCATTGTGACACCTATATTGTATTACTAGAATGGAATTTGTTTTCAGTTACATGAAATAAATTTGACAATGGTGTACAGACAGACACTCAAGAATACATACGTAAGGGTTGATGCCCGACGAGGTGTCCATTGTCAGGAATTAGAGGCCAGAAGCGTCCGACGCGGAGCTTTGCCGGAGCTTGCCGGAGCTCTGTGAGTACATACGTTAAAGATACGTCTAAGATGTCTGAAGACAGTTTTCTTCTTCCACTGTTTATAACATGATGCTGGAAGCGCTCTAAATCAACAGTCTGTGCTAAGTTTATGTGAGCATAGGGCTCTGAAATACTCTCCTGCACAGAATGGGATCCAGGTCTGAATGAGTTATGAGGGGGAGGGCTGAGATAAAAGTGGGGGCTGTGTTAAGGACTATCATTACATGTTTCAAAGAAGGCTTTTCCTTCCTGCATAAGGATATGAAAATGGCCCCCAAAGCGCAATCCCTCAGTGGCAATGGCTATCCTTTACAGGGTTCATTATAACTTCAGTCATGTGGATTAACAGGTTATGGTGATGAACAGGACTCAGGCAATCCAATCTACCACACTCGTTTCAGATGGGAGTTGTATCACTTTGGCTTGTATTGAATGGCAAAATACCAAGGGCCTTTACAAACCCTGGCACTACCAGTAACTTGAAAGATTAGCAAGATCTGTGACTAAAAGGTCAAAGGGTAAAATCTTTAAAATATCTGGGAATGTGTACAGTAGCTGGGAAATTTAACGGTAGTTTCATTCAACAGTGTGTGAATTCATTGAAGGGTTATAATGCCTTTACAGTGTAGCCCAGATTACCTCTGATAGCTGTTGAGCTACTACTACTATGCTGATGGAAATTACGTCATCCTCCCTGATAGAGCATGAAGGGGCAAATGATCGATGAACTTGTCTCTGGTTTTTGAGGCCTGTGAATCAACACTCTTGCCTCTAATGCATGACATTGTGGATCAGGTCAATGGGGGTGTGAATTCCTAGAAATCCCAACAGCAGGAGGTGGTTTATTCATTTGCACCCTGAAGAGACAGTGTATGGTTTTGTTGCAGGTCATCCATAATCCTGCTACTCCAGAATCTCAACAGATTCTCAGTTTCCCATTCAGGTCAGGGTCTGGGCCTGGCACATCTACACATCTGGATCTGCTCAGTGACAGCCTGGGGAGCAGGGCTACCTCTTATGTGTGTTTCTTATTTTAGTAACAAACTGGCCTCTATTTCTTTAACTCCAAGCATGCTGCTGAGGGCTATCACCTCAGCTAGAGACAATTTAAGAGTAAAACACAACTTTAATTGATTAAGTTTAGAAAAGTCAGAACAATGTATATCATTTGACACACTATGACTTTTTTCTTATGATAAAATCTGTTGCTATGTAAAATTATCGTTCATTCAGGATTTCAAAATGATTTTAGTCTCCACGATTTCTGTGTGGGCAATGTGTGCATTATTAGATTTCTGAAAAGTATGATTCTAATCAAGATGTCCATTGTTGCCAATCACTATGATAAAGAAATTAGTTATGTGTCACAAAGGGTTAAAAACTGTCAAATATAAAGAAAACAACTACACTGCGTCAGAATGTCGTTAAATGACAAATATGGAAAAAAGATGACGATATGATGTCATCTCTGGTTTGCATTAGCAGCCCCAGTTTGGTGGCAAATTAGAATGACGATGTGAATGTTGACGGCACATTCAACGTGATAGTGTCAATGTTCCTATAATACTGTAAGTATATTAGTAGTATATTATGTAAATTAGTTTGTGTCACTACCAACTTGTGACAGTGTGAACAATTTAGGATTTATATGACCTCATTTCCCCTGTGAGAAGGGATTAGGGGTGCATGGCAGTGGAAGAGTTATTTCTCAGAAATCTAATAGTGGTGTTGATCACCATGTGGGGAGATGGAAAGGCCTTTGTACTATTCATTCATTCATTTAACAGAGAGTTGTGCTGAGACCCTGAAGAGGTGGTTTTGCAGGCACATATATGATTTATCCCTACAATGGTGAGAAAGAAGTTAAACAGGCTTCTCAAATGAAACCTTAGATCCAAAGCCACCACACACAAACTTTACAGTAGTAGTCTGCAGCACTTGGCACCCAGTACATCTGCACTGCACCACTAACTACCACTTGAACCATTTGTTTTCACTTTTCAACTGTGAAATGATAAATTGCTCTTTTGAAATAACTGCTCAGAGAATAATGTTTCATACCCATCACTCCCACACAGTATGTAGGCAATTGGAGACATGTGTATGTTACAAGCCATGTCTTTGGGGGGATTAAGTTGTTGAGATACGACGGATGAATGTCCTTTTTAAAAACTTTGTAGTGGATTAAGTGAGATAGCCCTAACTGAATTATATTCAGAGTCGAATAGGCTAGAGCAGGATCCATGTAATATGACGGACTCTTTATTTGATCTTCCCCACCTTGTTCGCTTCTTCTCTCAGCGTTAGTTGCTGGATTCATGTCACAAGGGGATTTGGGGCCACCTGGCAGCTTTTCAGCTGCCATTATGTGTGGAACAATACATGACACAGTGCTGAGTGTGTTGATGGCACACTTCCAGGCGAACAAAAGTTACGCTCATTCTTAACGTGACTTATCTACATGTTATGCTCCATTTCCTGCACTGCTCTCCCAACTCATCCTGATTTACTGCCTTTGGCAATCTTACATCTTGGAGGCGTGGCGTATCCTGATGATTAAATTGCTTTTTAGTGTCTGGCGCCTTCCCTTCTATTGCTGGCATTTGTCTTTGACTTTGCAATTTGAACATTTCTTCACTACTGGGTTTTAATGCTTTAAGTATTACACCTGCTCTCAGTTGATGCACTTTCCGCTTGAATAACATTTATCTACTTATACCTGCTTTTGTAGTTGTGCTCATTGCAAGAATCCACTAATTTGAGGCCTTTTCTCGATCTGTCAATGCCCTTGTCAATTCTAGATGTTAGTAGTGTAACAAGGAACCAGAGTAGTACTGTAATTGACCTTATGGGTTGTTAAAGGGGCCCTCCAAAAGTTTTAAAGATATGTGTTTTGTAATCATGATCATCAGGGGAAAAAGCTTTCTATGCCTTCAGGGGATTTTTTAGTAGGAGTTTAATGGTTGGCCACTGGGAAACAATTACAGCAAGAATGACTCTGCAACATTGTATCCATTCTCCTAATATATCCATGGTATCCCCCCATATTTTCCTATGATCATCTCTTACATTTGATTAAGAATGGCTTTCATACGGGGTGCATGGAGGGTCACCTTAGGTATCATGTAAGAGTGCCTGGGTAGATATGACGATTGAGTGGGATATTCCCTGTCAGTCACTGGGTTATTGGTTCAGGCTGTATTACACGATTAATCCTGTTGTTGTTTTTACTGGCAAGTGTAATTTGTGGCTTTTTTTTTTTTTTTTTAAAGCTGTAGCTCTCCCAAAGGGTATTCAAAACTAACTGAACTAATTAAAACTGACTTAACTCTAGGGCAGACTACAGCCTCAAAGAAAACTTTGAGTTCCGTCACACTGTATACTTATATAGACACAAGCGGACCACACAGAAAGTTTCCCAAAAGCCTAACAGCCATGTGGGAAAACTTTGCCGTCTCCTGTGGCACCTGGCCATTCACCTGTCTTTTACACAAGAATGAATACGTTAAAGTGACTCAAGGCCAAAGTATCACCTACCGAGAACCTGCTGTCAATGTCGAGTCACGTTCCTCTTTTAGCATTTTACACATGCGATGTGGACTGGGGGAATAGTCCACTATGATTACTGGTTAGCGTCTTTACTTTTCAACACAATCACTTAACATAAGTACTCAATTGTTGTTTCAAAAAGACTTTGGGTTTTGTACTCTTGGTGGGGAAAAAAGCAATTTAGAGATATTTTTTTTAAACCAACAGTTAACAGGTTAATTGAGAAAATAATCTGCAGATTAATTGATAAGGATAACAATCGCTAGTTGCAGCCCTAATCAACAGCATATTACTATGGTGCATCAGCCAAATAATTTGTATATGATTGGGTTGACTTTTATAAACTGTATGTAATAAACCAAAGTATCCATCACTCCTCTCTTCTCTTGTCTTTACCTGGACCACCTTATTTTTTTTTTGACCGAGACTCCAATCTACTGTAGCATACCTCTCATTTTGATTTAGGCCTTTAATTATCAATTTTAATTGTTTGTCTGATTTTCCAAATCTTTGATCAACTTTTGGCTGCTCAGCTATGGGAGCAAACTGTTCCTTTCCCCCGGTACAGAGAGGAGTCACCTCTGGGGGGTCAGTCTTACTGAGCTGCAACAAAAGTGGCTTTTTTAATTTTTTTTTTTTTTTTTTTTTTTTAAATGCTTCAGTTACAGTACAGCTCGATTTTGTTTCCTTATTTATGTACCCTTTCTGTCTACAGTATGTCTGCTCTCCTTTTTGTTTTTTTCCCCCTGATTTTTACTCTTTTCTCTTAAACACAAAAAACTAAATTGGTCTCAACAAGAATATTGGATTAGAGTTCTGTAATCAAAGGATTAGTCTTCTAACCACTATTGCTTTCTGTTGCAGAAAGATTGCGAGGGTGTGAAATATGAATAGGGGTGATTAGTTTGTTGGCGGGCTGATCAGTGTTGAGTAGCGTGCAGCCAGTAGCCATCTGATGCCCTGCTATGCTGAAAAGTCCCTTGAGTGTCAGCAGACCCAGAGGGTTGAGCACATCGGCTCGGGCAGGGAGATTATGTCTCCTTTAGACTCGCCCAGATTCTCCCCTCTCACGACTCTCTTATCAGGGAAGGGCACTTGAACTGTCGTATAGCAGAATAGAAAGCAATTAAACAAGACAAGTAGGACATTGATTAAACTGCTACGTGTTCTGTAGCGATGTTGCTTTTTCCTTTTTTTTAGCACAAGGTTTGCCTTTTCAAACAAATGTGAGCAAAGCACTTTTGGCACAAAGATATTTGTGCCAAAATAAATATGCCACAAATTCTGTGCATTCAGCAAATCAAGACTGGTTTACAAAGTGTTTTTGTGTCCGTGTGTATATTTTTTTCAGGCTTGTGGAGGTAGGGAGCGGCAGTATTCAGAGCTTGTCCCTCTCTGACAGTCACCTGGCGGAGCTGGATGGAGACACGCTGCGTTTATTCGGAACCGGAGCCCTGGAGGCCCTGGAGAGGGGCTGGGGAGTTCAGACCGCTGGTGCTGTCACTGTAATAACCTTCCGCTACATCAACTTTGACGCCATTGTACCAACACTGCCGCGAATAAGGATCAAGTTCCCAAATCTATCGGTGAGGACACTAGACACATACCATAATGAGCCATGGCATAATTTTGACTTAAAGAAGAAACAAAAAGAGTGTGCATTTGTCATTTTACCTTCAAATGTGGTTGTAGTACATGCTGAGTGTCATTTAACACCAAACTGCCATGATATGACACATAGAGGGAGGATTTTGGATGTGGAGCCTGCCCTCTCACAGCCCAAAAGTTCTTGTTTGTCATTTTTTTTGGCCTTTAGCCACTGAACCAATGTAAAAAAATCTAACATCATCTGACCATGGTTCCCACAGGACCTTGAAATCCTTTATTGTTTGTGAAAATAGACATAAATAGACATGGGTCATTGAAAATGCTTGACTTTTACATATTTTTTTCCAAATATGTTTTACTCAAAGTAATACTCAAAATACTGAAAAAAGTGGGCTGGGATTTCCTCTACATGGCTCTCACGACTAAAAGCCAGTCCAAGATGTACTCTCGTCTGGCAGCCTCTTGCTCGTTACTCTCTCCTTTTGTCTTCTGAGCTTTCTCCATCAACGTCCTCTTTGGTCTCTTTGTCTCTGCCATGAAGTCCGTAGAGGCTGTTGAACCCGGTTCAGTTACGCACTGGCTCGGCTACGGCGCGACACCAGCAACGCTCTCTGCCAGTCCTGGTAGCACGGCTAAATGAGCTTACTAGCTGACAGCAGCTATACAGTTATCAGCAGTTAGTTACTTAGCAACAAGTAAAGTTTTCTGTCCATCAGGAAACTCTGTAAATCACAGAGTCGAGGCAGAGCAGTCGGAGGACATCAAAGGGATAAACAGATAACATTTGTCCTCCCTAAAATATGATCCAGTTTCACCCAAATCAGTGGTAGTGCCATAAAGCGTTGCATACTTCTCCCAGGTGATCCACAGGGCTTAAACTTCTCATGGCATGGTGCAGTTTTACATTTACACAATACTTAATTCAAAACATTGTACACATTTCCTCCAGGGCAGCATTTTAGGCTCACAAATGGTATCTTGCTTGAACCCCTGGATCCAACCCGCCTCCCAAAGTTACATAGTGGGACAACAGGTGTTTGGGGCGCACAGTGGGAATGCAAGAGGCACCATTCTTCATATTTAAAGTCAGTGTAGCATGATGTTGAAGTGGTTAATTTAATGTAAAATAGTTAATGATGTTGCTTTAATTGTCAGTGAGCTTCTGTAAAGCCTGCTAGTTCTCATTATAAAAATCAGTCTTGTAACAGTTATTAACCATGATCGTGTCTTAAACTTTACCATGTTGGGTCCTTGAATTTGAGGGAATTGGGTCTGGAAAGTAAATGAAAAGAATTTGATGTTTAAGATGGTGTGGGAACCCTGTCTGACCTTGGCAGATAACTAAAGGTGCTGGATATCCAGTTGTGGTCGTTCTGAACATTCTGCACAAAAACATCCATCCATCCATCCATCCATCTGTCTATGTCCGCTTATCCGGTATCGGGCCGCGGGGGTAGCAGCTCCAGCAGTTTGAGACCCCAAACTTCCCTTTCCCGAGCCACATTAACCAGCTCAGACTGGGGGATCCCGGGGCATTTCCATGCCAGGTTAGAGATGTAATGCCTCCACCTAGTCCTGGGTCTTCCCCAAGGCCTCCTCCCAGCTGGACATGCCTGGAACACCTACCTAGGGAGGCGCCCAGGGGGCATCCTTACCAGATGCCCGAACCACCTCAACTGGCTCCTTTCAACGCGAAGGAGCAGCGGCTCTACTCCAAGCTCCTCACAGATGACTGTGCTTCTCACCCTATCTCTAAGGGAGACGCTAGCCATCCTCCTGAGGAAACCAATTTCGGCCGCTTGTACCCTGGATCTTGTTCTTTTGGTCATGACCCAGCCTTCATGACCATAGGTGAGGGTAGGAACGAAAACTGACGGGTAGATTGAGAGCTTTGCCTTCTGGCTCAGCTCTCTTTTCGTCATAATGGTGCGATAAATTGAATGTAATACCGCACCCGCTGCGCCGATTCTCCGACCAATCTCCCACTCCATTGTCCCCTCACTCGCGAACAAGACCCCAAGGTATTTAAACTCCATCACTTGGGGTAAGGACTCATTCCCTACCTGGAGAAGGCACTCCATCGGTTTCCTGCTGAGAACCATGGCCTCAGATTTAGAGGTGCTGATCCTTATCCCAGCCGCTTCACACTCTGCTGCGAACCGATGAGTGAGTGAGTGCTGAAGGTCACAGGCCGATGATGCCATCAGGACAACATCATCTGCAAAAAGCAGCGATGAGATCCCCAGCCCACCGAACTGCAACCCCT
Organism: Zingel zingel; assembly: GCA_023566125.1. NCBI lineage: Eukaryota > Metazoa > Chordata > Actinopteri > Perciformes > Percidae > Zingel > Zingel zingel. The sequence goes on from CM042315.1 coordinate 8,258,077, forward strand.
CCCCATCCCAACTACGTCTCGATATCCTGTCCATAAATACTACAAACAGGATTGGTGACAAAGCGTAGCCCTGGCGGAGGCCAACTCTCACCTGAAACGAGTCCGACTTACTGCCGAGAACCCGGACACAGCTCTTGCTTTGGTCGTACAGAGATTGGATGGCCCTGAGAAGGGACCCCCTCACCCCATACTCCCGCAGCACCTCCCACAGTATCTCCCGGGGGACCCAGTCATGCGCCTTCTCCAGATCCACAAAGCACATGTAGACCGGTTGGGCGTACTCCCAGGCTCCCTCCAGGATCCTTGCGAGAGTAAAGATCTGGTCCATTGTTCCACGACCAGGACGGAATCCGCATTGTTCCTCTTCAACCCAAGGTTCGACTATCGGCCGAACCTTCCTTTCCAGCACCTTAGAGTAAAGTAGTTTACCACGGAGGCTGAGAAGTGTGATACCCCTGTAATTGGCACACACTCTCTGGTACCCCTTTTTGAACAGGGGAACCGCCACCCCGGTGTGTGCCACTGTGGAGTTGTTTAACTACCTCAGTGACTTCCACCAGGGAAATTGACGACAATCCCCCATCATCCTCCAGCTCTGCCTCTACTATAGAGGGCGTATTAGCTGGATTTAGGAGTTCCTCAAAGTGCTCCTTCCACCGCCCTATTACCTCCTCAGTTGAGGTCAACAGCGTCCCATCCTTACTGTACACAGCTTGGATGGTTCCCCGCTTCCCCCTCCTGAGGTGGCGAACGGTTTTCCAGAAGCACCTTGGTGCGGACCGAAAGTCCTTCTCCATGTCTTCTCCGAACTTCTCCCACACCCGCTGCTTTGCCTCTTTCACGGCAGAGGCTGCAGCCCTTCGGGCCCTTCGGTACGTTGCAACTGCCTCTGGAGTCCTCTGGGATAACACATCCTGGAAAGACTCCTTCTTTAGTTGGACGGCTTCCCTGACCACCGGTGTCCACCACGGTGTTCAAGGGTTGCCGCCCCTTGAGGCACCTAAGACCCTAAGACCACAGCTCCCCTCCGCAGCTTCAGCAATAGAAACGTTGAACATTGTCCACTCAGGTTCAATGCCCTCAGCCTCCACAGGGAGGCACGAAAAGCTCCGCCGGAGGTGTGAGTTGAAAGTCTGTCGGACAGGGGCCTCTTCCAGATGTTCCCAATTTACCCGCACTACCCGTTTGGGCTTACCAGGTCTGTCCAGAGTCTTCCCCCACCCCCTGACCCAACTCACCACCAGATGGTGATCGGTTGACAGCTCCGCCCCTCTCTTCACCCGAGTGTCCAAAACATACGGCCTCAGATCAGATGAAACGATTATAAAATCAATCATTGACCTTCGGCCTAGGGTGCTCTGGTACCGGGTACACTTGAGCATCCCTATGTTCAAACATGGTGTTAGTTATCGGACAATCCATGACTAGCACAGAAGTCCAACAACAGACAACCACTCTGGTTTAGATCAGGGAGGCCATTCCTCCCAATCACGCCTCTCCATGTATCTCCATCATTATTCACGTGCGCGTTGAAGTCCCCCAGCAGAACTATGGAGTCCCCCACTGGAACCCCATACAGGACTCCATTCAAGGTCTCCAAGAAGGCCGAATACTCCGAACTCTTGTTTGGTGCATATGCACAACAGTCAGAGTTTTCCTCCCCACAACCCGCAGGCGTAGGGAGGTGACCCTCTCGTCCACCGGGGTAAACTCCAACGTAGCGGCGCTCAGCCGGGGGCTTGTGAGTATCCCCACACCCGCCCGGCGCCTCACACCCTGGGCAATTCCGGAGAAGGAAACAGTCCAACCCCTATCCAGGAGTATGGTTCCAGAACCAAGACTGTGCGAAGAGGTAAGCCCCACCAGATCCAACTGGTAGCGCTCCACCTCCCGCACAAGTTCCGGCTCCTTCCCCCACAGAGAGGTGACATTCCACATCCCCAGAGCCAGCCTCTGCCGCCCGGGTCTGGTCCGTCGAGGCCCCTGACCTTCACTGCCACCCATGTGGCACAAAAACATCCAATTTCTTATTTGTTCTTTTGTGACAGAACTACTCCCAACCTTATTTTTTGTCATATTTGTAAATTTGTGTGAGTAATGTGGTAAAGAGAGCAATGGTTGAAATAAACCTGTTTTAAGTAACTTTTAAGAAGGCTATATTCTTTATATTAAATATTCTGAACAAAACACTTTGTTCATGTAACATACAGTATAATAAGGTGGATATTTTTATCCAAAGCACCTTACGGTTTCCTGAAAAGCATATCTTTTTCAAATCGATTCCTCCAAGAGGAATAAAACTCGCTAACGCTCTTTGCCATGATCAACTAAGTGAGGCATGAACAAATATACAGTTGCTATATAATTCTATTTCTGCAGCACCTGATCTTCTTGGAAACCAACATCAGCCGTCTGCCCCAGTTGGCTGCCTTGACTCAGGTGAGGCGTCTAGACCAGCTGACCATCCACCCAGAGGGCAACCCAGTGGTCAGTCTGGCTCTGTGGCGCTCCTTCCTCATCTACCGCCTCCACCACTTCAACCTGCAGAAGATCAACGGCCAGGAGGTACAGTGTTTAATGCATTCCTCCTGCCGCCTTTTTAAGACACAAATATAGTAACCAATTTGAACAACAAATTAGAAGGTTAACGAAATAGTTTGACTTTTTGCGAACTACCCTTGGCTTTCTGCTGGAGAGTTAGATTGATACCACTCTCATTTCTTCCCGTTAAATGTAAGGCTTCTAGACTTCCAGCAGCTGGTTAGCCTAGCTTAGCTCATGGACCTAGCCTGGCTTTGTCCAGCACCTCCAAGGATCACTCATTTACACTTTATATCTTGTTTGTATCATATCTATACAAAATGTCCAACTCATCTCATCTAACTCCCTGCCAGAAAGCAAATAAGCCTATTTCTCAAAATATCAAACTTTTCCCTTACATTTAAAGGAAGGTTGGGCAGCCTGTGGTTCTCACCACTGCTTTTCTACTCACGTCTCATACCGACACACACACACACACACACACACACACACACACACACACACACACACACACACACACACACACACACACACACACACACACAGACAGGTTAAAGCTATGCATTCACACAAAATGTGGGCATCTTTCTGTTTATTTGTGCCTTAGAGCGTAACCACCCTGAAACAATCAGAAAGCAACATTTTATTCTTCTGATTCACTGCTTTGTTTGGTGCTCCCTCTCTTCATTCACTCTCAAGTTCGCCCGACCACCGCTGCGCTCTCTCTCTCTCTCTCTCTCTCTCTCTCTCTCTCTCTCTCTCTCTCTCTCTCTCTCTCTCTCTCTCTCTCTCTGGCTATTGAGCCGAGGACTTTAAACACTGTTTACAAGCAGTAAGCGCTATTGACTACATATTATATCTTTAAATTATGGGCCCATGTCTCCTGGATTGATCTCATGTACTTCCAAATTAGAACTCTGTAAAGACTTTGTTTTATTAATGGTTTTTATTTTATATTATACCTGCTGTTTCTTTTTTCTTACCTTGTTTTCATTGTGTTAGTTTTAATGTTTCATCCCAAACAGCGTCTGTTAAATGTTCTTAGATATAACACAGTACAGAGTTGTACTTTTGTTCTGGGACTGTAACTTTTGACTCTATGACAAAGCTGTAACTCTTACTTCTGTGTTTTCAGAGTCTACAGATACACATGAAGTTACCAATCAATCAATCAAGTATCTCCTGTTGTGTGCTTGTACGTCTACCTTAGGTCACCATGAATGATGTGATCGCTGCAGTGCGTGTCTTTGGGACACTGGGTCATATAGCAGCCACCGAAACTCCACATTGCCGGCTCCTCCTGCTACTAGAGGAATCCAGGTGAGAACTTGATATCAGGCAATTAACCACAACATAACATTAGCTACAATTAATTGACAGGTGTGTGCTGTGTCCTGGACTGTGTATGTTGTTCGTTTAAGTATGTCAAGAATGTATGATTCTTACATGTGCATATCTGTGAGTTACAGCTTGCGTGCGTGCAGGCTAATGTACATGCATGTGCATGCCTGTTCTGTGTGTATTTTGCCTCTATACATTTGTGTGTGTGTGTGTGTGTGTGTGTGTGTGTGTGTGTGTGTGTGTGTGTGTGTGTGTGTGTGTGTGTGTGTGTGTGTGTGTGTGTGTGTGTGTGTGTGTGTGTGTGTGTGTGTGTGTGTGAGAGACAGCGAGACAGAGCCTGGCACAGAGGAGCCAGGGGAATTAGACTATGTGTCTCTGGGTAAGGGTGGGTTCTTGGCACTTGACACAAACATTCTTCTCTCTCCCCAGCCAAAAGCTCTCGAGGTCTGTCACTCGTGGTTAATGAAAAAACATATTCGCAAAGCAAAAATCTGCTGAATTTTGTCACGCACAGGAGCGTTTTTGAATGGTTCTCATTATCTGGTTGGTTATGGGCAGCCTAAAAGGTCGAAAGCAAACACAGTATTACTGTTCTCCCAAAGATTGGGAGAACTATTGCCTGGTCGAATCATTGACTGGTTAAGGAAACTGTATTACATGTGATCTCTCTAAATAACCTCGATTTTGATGACATAATAAAGGAAATTAATTTCTTTGAGTTATACAGTTAGAAGTTGAAGACAGTGACATTGAAATATAAACAAAGTGTATTGAGCAATGAGCTGCCTCAGTGTCCTCAGTTGCCCTTTCAGAATCAGATGAACTATGCTAGTAAACTTTAGGACAACTGTCTCTTGGCTTGATCTCACCATGGTTCATATACTGTTATGGATAGATAATAATAGTGACTGTGGATACATAATGTACAACAGCCCAGGGCTGAAGATTATATTTGCATCAGCACTGAAATCTTAATCACTCCATGCAGTCATTAGTCCTTAAGTCATCATATCTATTTGTTTTACTAAATGCTGTTAGATTTGTCTTTGTAGCTACCACGACCTTCCTGCTGTAGACTGTGTGTGAAATAAAGTGGGTCTTGGATGTTATTTTACATGTAGCTGTAAATGTGCATCATAGGAGTTCTTGTCAAGAATCAATGTAACCTACACATCCTTATGGAATCTCATTTCACTAAATACTTTCAAATATCATTTTAGTAGACTGGACTATACAGTATCTTGCAGCACAAAGAACATTAACTGTATTGCCTTGTTAACACATGTGGCACCCCAAGTAGGATAAAATGTCTCCAAAAAAATCTATTTGACCCAGATGTGACACTGTTTATGTTGCATCTAATCATTAGCTATTCTATTTGGATTACAGTTTGTCTTGGACACATGCTTCTGTAAAATGGACCATTTGGCCAGGTTTTTCCAAGACAAATTGTTTGAAGGGCAAACAGTTACCACTGCTGTTCTCTGCTGAACAAGGCTTTTTTGCAGTCATCACTAGCAAGGGTATACACTTCTTGCTACCAAAATAACACATATCCTACAATTCATCACATCATAAGGTCCCTCTTTTAGTTTGTGGTTCTTTTGCTTTCATTGGCTGTTTATTTATAATTCTGTGCAGATGTCCTAGTAGAGTGAAAGAAAGACCTTAAACATTTTCTTTTATTAGAAAACGTTTGTAAGGACAACAATTCCATGTATTGCTTGTCAGTGTTGTTTGATTTCAACCTCAGTTGACCCTTGAACTTTGTTGAGAATGAGCAGAGTTCACTTCTTGGAATTAACACATTTCATCACTAGGGGTCCCGCTAAAGGGAAAATATTAAGGAAAAACATTTTAACATGGAAGTGAATGCATCCATTATAATACTAAAGGCTGTTGTTGCATACAAAGCCTTTTATCTTACAAAACGCAACAATATTTCACAATACATTTAAATAGATTTCAATAGCTGTGTTTGTAAAACTTCAATCAGCAACTAAATAATGATGTTAACTTTTAGCTCAAAACCCAACATGGAAAAATTTAAATTAACATTGTAACACTACTAACAAGTAGTGTTACAATGTTTCACACAATTGACTGAGTTGATCTTTGTTACAGTCCTTTCATAACTGCTGTTCTCTCAAGAGATGTTTACACTCTATTAAGAAATACACACACACACACACACACACACACACACACACACACACACACACACACACACACACACACACACACACACACACACACACACACACATAGTGCGTCTCACTATCTTTGCAGGGACCCGTCACTGACATAATGGATTCTCTAGCCCCCTACCCTAAACTTAACCATCACAACTAAATGCCTAACCTTAACCTTTACCCTCACCCTAACCATAACCTAATTCTAACCCTAATCCTAAAACCAAGTCTTAACCCTCAAACAGCCCTTTAAAGTTGTGGGGTCCAGCATTTTGGCCCCACAAGTATACTGTATTCCCTGTTTTTGGACCCCACGACTATAGTTAAACAAGAACACACACACACACACACACACACACACACACACACACACACACACACACACACACACACACACACACACACACACACACACACACACACACACACACACACGTATCGTATATGGAATATTTGCCTCCAGCCTCCACTGAAAAGACTATTTCAGCATCCTGGCACTGGCCTGTGGAACATGTTGGTGCAGTCGTGTAACACATGAGATTTTGTACTGATAGACAGCAATATTTGATGTAGTTTACATCACTTTTAGAGTGAGTGAAATTAAAACACCAAAATTTATGGAAAGCTATTCAAATGTAAAAAATATTACCATTTTTTTGTGTGACAGTTTGACTCTCACTGAGGTGAGACATTTTATTCGACGGACATAAGAACACACCTTTATTACCTTGGTGTCACTCACTTTCTGACACTGTTTCTCCCCAGGTGTCTCTTCACTCTGTGTCTAACTCATTCTTCTCTCTTCACCCTGAAGGAAGCGTCAGCTGCAATTCCTGTTAGAGGGACGTGGTAGGCGGGCGGGACTGAGTCCGGAGGAGCTGCGAGATAATGGGAAGCTCCTGGGAGAAGGCCTGAACAGGGCGCTGTTCAACTACCCAAGCAGAGACTGCAGTGCAGAGAGCCCTGAGGTCAGCTCTTAACATGTATTTTTTTTGGCCTAGTGGTTTGGGATACTGCAACAACTCTTGAATGTCACTGAAAAGTTAGTAAAAGCTAGTTTGAGTTACCACATCAATCCATTTTTCTACCAACAGCCAACTGGGTTATATAGTCACATACCTAACCCCACTATATGTCAGCCTACACCTCTTTGAAATCAGTTTAACCAATAAAATGGATTTGATCTTGCAGTAAATCTGTGTTTAAAAATTGCTTTACCAAACTCACAAGTATTTCGATGTAAAATTATAAATCTAGCACACCGTCTAACACACGCCTGTATAATTGGTGTGTGAGTGCCTGCATGTTACAGAAGTTATTATGTGGGCACCTGCAATCACAGATGTTTTGCTAAATGCACCATTGCAACACCAACATCTGATTTTACTTTCTATGCTATTGTCGTTTAAAACCATGCTGTGCTCCAAGTCCCAAACATAACTCAATCTTTATTTCCACTACAATAAATAAATAGGGTTTGGAATAATGGAAGGTTAATTCTATCAACAAACAACACCAATAATTTAAAGCAGCACAAATGCAGTCATAATACAATTACAACCACCCTTCCAGTGGGTGTGGAGTGGCACATTTTAGATTGTGTTTGTGTAGATCAGGCACCATTACTTTTCTGCCTTGTGTTCAGATCGTCTCTTTCACTTTGATAACCTGCATCCACCAAGGAATGGATGCACATTTTCTCCTGGTACAGATTTGAAAAACACATCAAAGTACAACTTTTAATTCAATCAATGGATTCATTTTAAATTATGATACATCTAATGAGTGAGCTTTTTTAAAACCTAGATCAAATTTTTTTTTTGTCAATCATAGTACCTAGTATGCAAGCTTTACCCCTTCCTCCTATGATTTTCCTGGCACTGCACCTCACCTTAATGTACTCAACAGGACTGATAATTCTCTTCTTTTCCTCACAGGAGGGCACTGTGGAGTCATCGGAACGTGCTGCCATGATAGAGCAGTACCTGCAGGAGTTGGTCCAAAGGGCGTCAGACACCAATCTGAAGGGTGAGGCACTACACAAGCTCTGGCCCTCCATGTTTGCTGAGATGGTGAGGGACTGTGTGTTGGAGATGAGGGACCAAGCAGCCTTCCGCCAAGCCAGCCTTGCGAGGCTCTCTGAGACCAAGTGAAGTCGTTCACTCTTAGACTACACGCACACAAACACACGTGGACATAGCTTTACCTGGCGCCCACAGGACTTCATCTCATCTCCATTCACATCATCACTCAGTGACTTATCATCACTGACTATCAGTTATTAAAATCGTTGGAAACTAAGATCTGCAATCCCCCAGTGTGTGGGACGCTCTTTAAGATGGCTGTAGACTTTTTTAAAGAAGTTATCATGACAAATCCGCCTTGATTGAATGTATATTTTCACTGAAAACACACTGTTAGATTCATCAGTGCTTGGAGCTGTAACATACTTAAAGAACGTTAAAGGGACTTATTGACTCCCAGTGCATTGTGGTCCCTATGGAGCATACTCTGCACTTTTAAAGCTTTCTGAATGACCCCTCTTCACGGTTAACGTTATCAGCTGAAAATAGCCGGCGTCTCTTTTGTCGAGACTAGAATGATTTTTTTTTCTGTGTCTTAAATAATGTTTCACGCATCACTCTCTCACTTTCTCCTGTCTGACGTAAAAAGACGGGCACAAACAAGGACTGACTTTTCTTTGTTTACCACTGATTTTCTGTATTGTACTTAGTATTAAACAATTCTGTATTAACACTCAGTTTGTGTACATGGTTTGCATGGTTGTTCTTCCTGGAAATCTGTCATGGCATGGGTTCAGATCAGCTGTTTTGCTTGGTGTAAGTGTTCCCCTGTTCCTATCACATGAGTCTACCTCTAAAATACATCAATGCTCACAGTCATCTCTTAGACTTGACCGTCACCTTGAAGTCAGCATTAGCAACACCTCGTGTGTGTGTGTGTGTGTGTGTGTGTGTGTGTGTGTGTGTGTGTGTGTGTGTGTGTGTGTGTGTGTGTGTGTGTGTGTGTGTGTGTGTGTGTGTGTGTGTGTGTGTGTGTGTGTGTGTGTGTGTGTGTGTGTGTGTGTGTGTGTGTGTGTGTGTGTTAGCAGATCCAGGAATCATGAAGGGTCCTCTGGGTAGTGTGAACTCAGACTGGAATGTCCCTGAAGGCATAGAGGCTTCACCAGTTTATCACCACCTGTTCCCTTCACTCAAACCATTACGCAATTTTTTAACCCTTATTTAATCAGGCATGTCGGCGGAAAACACAGCCCCAGCCTGAAGGAGCAACTGCAGGGGGAGGGAGTGTCAAACCGCATCACACACACAGATCAAAGAGTTGATTGGCACTGCTGTTCAATGTCATCCACTCCACTGGACATTAAGGCCTTGCTAACGGGTTAAAGAAGAGACTTGAAGAAGACAAGAAGTCAGTTTGTATATTACACGAGTTTGTCTCCTTCCGGTGTTGGATTGTTTTCTGGTTTTAAAAAGGGGTGATAGAATAGTTATATAGGGTATTTCACACTGTTCCTTAAGGTCTCCTAATAGGGTATGTAACATTGGTTGGGCTGAAAATGTCCCAGGTGCTATTCTATGGGCCCTTATGCATCCCTGTGGAATGCCTTTATTTGGAACGACAGCTTTTCTTCCAAATATCGTATGCTCATGAATATTTAGATGAGCTGCGCGCTGGCGCTGATTGGTTGAGCGAACCACATACACATACATTGGAGAAGAGACAGCAGGTCTCATATTTCAGACACTGCAACTTTATACATTGTCTGCTATTTCGTTATTAAATTCACTTCTTAGACTTTTTTATGCTAGAAATCAACTATATAAAGCTCAAACATGGGCCGTTTTACAAAAATTGATGGCTAATTGCAAATTTGGTAAGCTGTGTCGGACTTCAGGAGCTCCCCACAGTCTGACGAGAAAGCGGCAGCCTGCTGGGCTCCATACCCAGGTTATAGTCACCGTTTCTGGGTTACTAGACTACCGGGGCTCGATCGGGCTGCCAGGTGCCGGCATAACTATTGTATATTTACAGTTTGAATTTCGTCACGGCATGTATATCACAGCTACCCTAAGGTCTTACAAAGCTTAGCTAACACTTTTGTCCATTTCAATTTTATGTAATTTTGTGAATATCAGAGGTCTCGTTAGGAGGAAGCAAGCTAGCTCTCATTGATAGAGCTCCATCCAGCTCACTCGCGGACAAGAGGCGTTTATTTCCCTGATCGTTTGTTTAAATAACTCAACACACATATCCATTATAAGATTAACAGGAACCTGTGGTAAGAGATTGCGGGCGTAACAAGCTCGCTGACCGCGCTCTCACTCACACACAACGGCCATTTAGCAGGAAGAGGAGAGCTGCAGGCCCTGGAGCTCTGTCAGGGCAGCGGCGTTTGGTAGTCCAGTAACCCAGAAACGGTGACTTTGCGCGGGTATGGAGCACCACGGGCTGCCGGCCGTGACGGAGCTCCATCTAGCTCACAGCGGGCCGGGGTCTGTAAGGAGGACAGGCCGGGCGGCGAGGCAGCAACCTAGGCAGCACCGGCCGCTGAATTCCGACACACAAATTTGCAATTAGCCATACATTTTGGTAAAACGGCACATATTTGACTTCTACATAGTTGATTTCTTGCATAAAAAGTCTCAGAAGTGAATTTAGTGATAAAATGCAGATGAACAATGTATACAATTTCTGAGATGTGCGCGACCTATTCAGAAGACTCCCTGATCTCAGGTCAGTGGTGTAGCCTATGTAAATGTTGGGGCGTGACAAAGGTAGAGACTAAAAGCCACCGAGTTGACGTCAACTATTAGCTTCGTTGAGATTTGCCCGTTTTCAGAGGCAGTTTCAAATTGTGAGATTTGCAGAGGAAAGGGATGTCAGTGGGATTTTGAGGTTCTATGTATGTCCTATTTACCGACCAAACTGTCGTTATTCAACTATGACAAGGTAAAATCGGTTTTGCATTCTATCACCCCTTTAAATGGTGATGAGTACTCTGAAATAACCTTTTTATATCTATCTGTGAAGGTTCTCAATCATCCAAGTGGTACACAGAAAGTAGTTGGTTTTGGGGGTACTTGTCCATAAAGATCTCATACGAACATGAAAAATAAATGCACTGTTTACTTTTCTTTAACAAGAAACCATTCGGTGCAAATGTCTGCTATCAAAAAGCTCTAGTTTTATTTGAGCAACTCTGATGAACAACATTGCTTTGTGCTGACACAGTCAGTCATTTCATGGGACTACGGCTGTCAACATCATGAGAGGAGCTTGGTCCCAAAGGACTGACAGCACTCCATGACTAGTGACAGCATGCAGACACAGAGGCAGAGAGCAAGAACAATGTCTCATCGTTGGAAAGCAGTTTAGAAGTCCAAACAGTGCAGTAATTCCTGAGGCCCACACAGTTAACAGCTCAACAAATTAACATATGTCTTGGTGAGTAATAACACACAATCAATCTGTTGCTAAAATTAAAAGTTGTATTTGTTCTTTATAGAGGCTTTCCATATTTGGCCGAGAGTGAGGGCAGTGCACCAGGCCTGATGACTTTTAGTGCATGACAACCAATATATAGTCAGCTAAATTTGTGTTGGTAGTGGTGGGGTTTAAGGGTTATCATTTTTTTGTTTTGTCCAGAGCAAGGGATTGTTATTTCTACCCTCTAATATGACCCATATGAGCATTTAGAGGCATCTTGTCCCATACTATTAACCATTTATAATAACTCACTCAGTGAGGACTGGATGTCTGTTGGCTGGTGCAGCAACTTAACTGGCAACCTCTTTGTTACAAGACTCCACTCACCACATGATTTGGCAGGAATTTAAACACCAGACAAATTATCTATTTAAATGGATAATTCATTATGTACTTTCATCAAAATTTATATCAATTTTAAAAAGGAATTATACAAGTAGAAAATTCTACAGAAGATGAATCGCTGACTGTATATATATATATATATATTCTTTTTTGCAAGGCGGGTTTTCAGTTAATCTGAGTTATCATGGTCATTAAAATGGCTTTTATCTAAGTTGTTAACGGAACTCTTGGGCTACAGATGAAAGTGACGTGATAAATCAAAGCACTGTTTTTTCTGTCACATCTGCATCATTGTAGTAATTTCAAAAGTAATTTCATGTTTGTTGGTCCCACTTTCTCTCAGTCTGCCTTGTGTAGCTCAAATTTACTTACCTACATTTCCCAGAACACTTCTTGATAACCCCCAGAGAACATGCCTGAACTTGTTTCATTCAGCTGTATGTTAGCTGTACCTGTTTAAAAGAATAACGTTGTAATCATTTATGTACACATAGAGGAGGAGTGACAGCAGCTTTATTGCACTAATATGCCCTTCCCAAAATATTAGGGTAATGCGATATTATCTTCACAATTTGTGTTTGGGTGCAGACAAGCAATAAACCTAAGCACTGGTTTGGATGCTGCAGTGTTGATGTGCTCGGCCATCTGATAGACTTTTGTCTAGTCTGGAGACACGGCTGCCAATTCGTTCCACCTCACAGGACCAACTATTAGTTTCTCCTGGAATGAACCAAGTGCATTGTTTATTGTTAGCCACCCGCTGCAAAAAATAACCACCTGAAACTGTAATTTCAATTTGTTTGGAGGTTTAAAAATCACATTTTTACCTAAAGCAACAAACAATCTGATTACAGAAATGAGCAACATATTTTTCTTATTTCTAAATTAACCATTTTGTCTTTCTTATTTATTTTTTTATATTGTGAATCAGATCACATTATTTTTGTTACCAGGCCAGTATTCTGGCTGGTTTGTTCAAGCTTTATTAACCAATGATTAGAATAGGCCTACTAAAGTAATGTACAATATATTATTCTGTTGAAGTATCAATTATTATTATTATTTTTTTTTTCAGTGTAGCGTCTGTCCAGTGGCAAGTCGTATTGCATATTTTTGTCCAGTGTCAGACAACAGATAGTCTCCTCTACAGATCTTGTCTGGAGAGGCCTTCGATGGGTCATCTGGAACGGTTCGTTAACAATGCTTTAATTGGAGGCTTGTTTACCTTTGAAGGGTTTGGAAACATTGGGGTTAAAGGCAAATTCCTGAGCAGTATCAACATCTACGCACCAGTGAGGACAGTCAGTATGGGCAACAACAGGACCAGCTACCCTGCAGATACCTAGAGAGATGAGGTGCAGTAGCACACGAATGAGCGGATGGATTCAGAAACTTACATTTGTAGATGCATTCGCACACTCAGATTCACTGTATTTACAGATTATGTTTGGCTACATAATGACGCAAATGTCAAGCCAGCATGTTTACAGACAGTGGCTCTAATGAGATGCATAATGTATGTCACACACAAACAGTGTGGTATAAACCGCTGATCCGTGCATAGCTCTGTTTTGTTCTGTCAAATTAAACAAACAGGCTAAACACAACAGTACACCAAGCTTTTTCAGTTGAGTAGTATGAATATGAAAAAGTAAATGTCAGTGACTTTTCCCTGGAAAAAAGTTTCACCACACTCCCCTTCTGTAGGCTGTAAATCCATAAGTGTGCAACACTTTGGGGTGCACCCTGATAAAGTAGGGGGCTTTTGTACAAACAGAGTCCAATTGTTCATTGAACTTAAAGGTCTTTTAGTTTATACAATTTAGTTGTTTTGTTTTTGGACACCAAAGTAAGTCATGGCTGGGTCCGGGTGACATGCTTGAATTAACAGTCTTGATGGTGCCCATTAGTAGATTATTAACCACTATGTGTCACTCCAGCTTGTTGGTCATTTTTCTACCTTTGGAGAAAACAATACAGCTGTTTTCAGTCCTCCACTGTTTTTTTTCTTTGCACTCTGGTCCCATTTTGTACCAGTGACTACAGCATCAGTAACATCAACTCAAGTGTGAGGAGTGCGGCCAATGTGTCATCACGAAGTGGGGGGAATATATTAATTTCTGTGATTTGGATAAACTTTTATCTTGAATCCTGCTGTAATTAAATTTGGTATAATACTGTTTAGTTGTGTGAGTGTTATCCTACTTCTTTTAAACGATGTTGTAAAATCAAAAGTAACACCATGCATATGTTAAATTAAATGCCAAACAAAAGAAATACCTTTACGTGCTTCTTTTCTGTCTTTTGTTAAACCATGACAGAGCATACTACAAGGAGGAGACACACCTACATATTTACATGGCACACACACACACACACACAGAGAGAGAGAGAGAGAGAGAGAGAGAGAGAGAGAGAGAGAGAGAGAGAGAGAGAGAGAGAGAGAGAGAGAGAGAGAGAGAGAGAGAGAGAGAGAGAGAGAGAGAGAGAGAGAGAGAGAGAGAGAGAGAGAGAGAGAGAGAGAGAGCGAGAGAGAGAGCGAGAGAGAGAGAGAGAGAGAGAGAGAGAGAGAGGTTGTTGCGGCAGAGGGCGCAGCAGAGGTTGTTTTCTTTCTGCCGTGTCGGTTTCCAGCTTTCTGTCATTCTGTGTCTTTGTGCGTAAAAGCAGAACCGCCGGAATCACCATGATGACCAAGGTCCGGTTCTATTGCTCCAGGATTTGATTCACAAATCTGGATACGGATTTACTGACTTAAATGGCTTAGCACAAAGTCTCTGTAGGGAAATCCTGAATTTCCACCTGGATTAAAGTTTCGACCGTGAGGATACCTGCGTTGGGAATGACTATGTGGAGGACACACTAATTCGAAAGTACAGTGAAGTAGCAAATATTTCTCCGTACCCGCATCATTGACCTACAGGTACGTCGACATAATTATATATGGGCTGTTAATGTTGATTATTAATTCATTTATGAATTAACAATTTGATTTTTATGAGGAGTTTTTTTCATATCCTACAATCATTGCATACTATATATTCAGTATGTTCTTCTTCTGATTTGGATGCTATAAAGTGTGCAGGACTTTTTTGACCATCCTGTCTGGTTCAATGAATTTAATTTAGACAACAAAGCTGAGATATATGGCCTGGGGTGAGAAGTGAAAGTCCTTCCCTAACTGGACCTCCCATAGGGTAGCCGTTTTTCAGCACTGGGGCTTCCTCATTTAGGAATAAGAGGCCAGAGAGGTCAACTCATATGGTCAAATGGGTAGAAGTCGTTTTTTTTTTCTCTGAGTTGCTGAGTCAGTGTCTTGAGGGACTGTCAGGCAGAGTGATGTGGTGTAGTGGCAGTTGAAAATGTGGCAGGATTTTGACATTGTGGGATATTTACAGCACACAAAATGATATTCTGTAGATGGATAGTGATTAGACAGAGTTCCTTTGGATTTTGACCCTCCAGTGCCTCTATGCTGGGGCACCACAGACAGCATTAGTGTTGAAAATGTCAGTACGACTCAGGTGTGTATGCTAATGTGAACTTCTCAATTTTCACTTAAGTGTCCAACTTTAAGAATCCAGGAGCTATGCAAGCAGCCTGTGTCTGGATTGTCAGGTAATCTCAGATTCTCAGTGATTGTTTCAATAATGGATTACTTATTTGTTTCAAACATTTTTGTATTCATTTGTATTTGAATGCTAATTAATCTCTTTGTTTCTATTTTGTCATTCTCTGAATACCCTTTTCAATTTAGTGATATTTTATTAGCACTACAATGCTATGTATATTATTGATTCTAAACCAACAATGCCACTTACTGTAATTAAAACTACCAGTATCACCAGTATCACTTCTGCCTGTTTCCTGTAGAGCCTCTGTCCTCCTGCTGTTGCTTTGGTCAGACCTCCTGGACTGCCAGCACACAGCTGACTACGGAAAGGTGAGCAGCAATTGCGTAGCAAGTGTTGCTACTGAAAAACAAAAAAATCTGTGTTCTAGCATGTGTCATCTATTTGACACCCTCATGCACACAATGGTAGACCTCCCTCGAATATTTCCAGGAATCAGTCTGACCGCATGGTTGGCAAGTGGAACGCTCTTCTTGTGGGACATGGCATGCATGGTCGTGTCTTGGCATAGCCAAATGCCGCCCTAAAGTATAGACTTTTATACCTTGCTTGTTCTGTCCCAGTATATGTAGACAGTGAGAGTATTCCCATGGGGAACTTGACCAGGGTGCTAATCTGTTAACTTGTAATGAGAGCATGAGTGAAAAGCACTGTTGATTGTAGTAAAACAGAGAGGCCTTATGTCAGCTGTCAGCAAACCACCCCGTGACCTCTGGAGCCACAGGAACCTCATGGAAGAAACTAGTGGATGCACCTCTTGGATGAAGCTGACTGACAGATCAACTATCCAGACAGGTTAGAGGGGGTCGGCGCAAGTCGGCTTCATGGGCTTCCATTGGGAATCCAGCTGTGTGACCTATGGCTGACCCGGGGGATGACCGTGGCGTTAAGTTACAAAGGCTGAAGCAGGGTAGAGGAGGTGGGGTGGTTTGGGGGGGGATATGTCTGAGATCTCTTTGAATAGCTGCACAGGCTGATTGACAGGAGAATAACTTCCTGCCAACTCTCCCTAGTGGTTCTGTATTCTCTTTCCATTTGCTAAAAGTCAAAGGCAGCTGAGCTCTTACTACGGCCATGTGTTTGCCCAGAGAGGTTGCTGTGAATGGAGACAAAGTGCTCCTTAAAGAGCAGGATTTCCACGCTGCTCCATGGATAAAGCTGACTTGGCACAGGGCTTCTCCTGGCAGGTTCCTCAAACAGAGAGCACAGTGATCACTGCTAATACGTCCCTGGCAAAGTTGTGCAGAGGGATAGAGTCAACAGTGAGAAATGCAGGTAGCCAATATGGGATAGGCCACTAACAGACACCCACTAATCACCGTGAACAGAGGTCTGTTTCATGGACAGTGGTGGGAGGCGGAGGGGCAGGATAGTCATGTTGATGAGATGAGGTCACTGACTTGAGCCTTTATACACGGCCATGATCTGGGGAGATTAAAGTCTCGTTGATGGAGGCTTTCCATCAATCCTTGGCACACACTATTCAGCTTTCTTGCACTCTGGGGTGTCGATAATTTTGGTTGTTTCATCTCCATACAGGTTACTCAGAGGGCAGAGCCCCAACAGGAGTTCAGGGCAGAGCATGGAGAAATTCAGGGCTCCTGGGGCGCCTGGGGGCCCTGGTCAACCTGCTCCCGGACCTGTGGAAGAGGGGTACAAGAGCAGAGCAGGCCCTGCCTGCCTGTTTACACTCCATCCCAATACCCCTCTAGAAGAGCTGGTGTTCACCCCCAGCAACCAGGCCACGTCATTTCAGCCCTGCGACCAACAGTTCCTCTGCACCGCAACGCAGGCACGTCCTCAAACAGCAGCAGCCGGGGAGATCAGAAGGAGGAGAAGGAGACCCGGGCTAGTGGACGCAGGTACTGTATCATCCTGCACAGGGTGATGTGATTGATTTTGTGCTACAAAACGAACTGAGGTGTTGAAATCAATGTGCTTAAAACTGGAATTTGTAAATGGAAGGCTGTGATTTTGTATATATTTAAAGGAAGTGTTTAGATACAGATGACTGACAAAAGGAAACACCCGATAAAATGAATGAAGAAACATAACAACACACGGCACAAGGGGTCAATACAGTGTGAAAATAATGATATTGTACGGCCTTCACCCTCACCAGATCCTAAACCAGTTGAACACCAATAACACATTGTAGAGCTGAGTTATAGATAGCACTCTCCACCATCACCATCAACATTAGAGGTGAAATCTTTAAAAAGAATAGTGTTAATCTTTCCAGCTCAGTTCCAGAGACATGGAGAATATATGACAAGGCTCAATACGTAAGACACTTTATGCTGGTTTTTCTTTTAACTTGTCACCTATCAGTAGCTTCCAACACAATATGCTCTGCAAATAGTCGCAAAAGAGTAAAAAAATAATGACTATCTATTACCTATTTTATTGTAATTCATGATAATTTATTTAATCTGAGTGTTATTTAGGCATTAAAGAAGTACTGTGAAAAGTACTGTCAAAATTGGAAGTAATCTGACTATCATGAAGACATTTTTTCAGTATTGCAGGACTTGTCAAAATCTGTCCTTAAAGAGCCTGTACGGCTGTGCTGCATGCTGAGCAGCCTGGTCTAAAAGTGACTTTTCCGGAGCCCTCACTGTGGGCCATCTGACTGCCCTTCAGTGCTAAGCTAGTCTTTTATGGATGTAGTCAAAAGCTCGGCTTGTGCTTGGCAGCTTTGTGACCTCCTTCCTGTTGTGCTTGCATTTAAACAAATAGCACTGACAGCTGAGTAATGGGGGGGTTGTTTGAGTTGGAATCTAAGGAGCCAAATAACAACAAAAGCTCCCAGAATCATGCTACTGGGACCTGGATGCTTCTCAAAACCTGTGGCAGTTTCCTCAGCAAAAGAAGAAATGTAGCTAAAAGATAAAATAAAAGGTGTGTACCCAAATATACTGGATAGCCTCTGTTGTACAATCTCTGGTTGGTTTTAAAAGGCAGAGTAGATGACATTTTCTATAGGTTGACAGACGATATGTGATTCAATTGTGTGCTTCTGTGTCAGCGGGGATGTCTGGAGGTTTAGAGATGGCAGTGACAACTAGTACAGTTAAACTAGTACAAAATCATTGGTTTAGTTCAATCTCCTCATGTTTGTGTCTTCAGGAGGGTCACTCAGATCATCCCGGGGAGGTATGGCTACGGGAGAACTCCTTATGTTGCTCCTCTTCAGACAGACACAGGCCAGAGCTCTGGGACGGCTCGCCCTCACAGACAGAGACGCTCTGCTGCAGCTGATGCCTACCACCCTACCACTAGTGGTCACGGTGGCCACAGGTCAAACAACCTCGACCCCTCCAACAACCTCCATCACTATAGCAGACCCTACATGCAGCCCCGGGCACAGCAGCCCAAAAATAACCAAGTCTGGGCCCCTCTCTACCAGCCTGGTTCAGCCAACAATGCTCAGGGCCAGAAGGAGCCACAATCGAGCAGACAGACATTTGGACCCCAGCAGCACCCAGAGAGACCCTACAACCCCCTGCCTAGTTCCTTCTGCACAGGGGAACATGCTCACTACAGGATCTGCAACAGTAATGTATGCAAATCTTCACCTTGTTCCTATTATTATTTTTAGCATGTTTAGTATGCAGTATTTTTCTGAAAAACAGTGATGAGTCAGGACATTTAGTGTTTACCTGCTGTGGCGATGTGGAGGAGAAGATCATTATTGTACTTTCTGGGATCCCTCTTTTCTATGTCCCCAGCCTCAAGCATTACAGTTACAAAACTAAATGAAGGGCTGTTTGGCACAGCATCATGTAAATTGTGGGAGGAAGTGCAGGTTGCTTATTTACACACTGTTTGCTAATGAGCAAGCTACTTGCTAGCTTGCGAGCGTTCACACGCCCACCATGACGAGCAAGGCAGACGAGAACTCCATTTTTGTCCAAAAACTATACAAAACAAAATATTTGTTAGATATTGGTAAAGCTATTGGCTTAGCAAACCTCATCAGTTAAACCCCAGCTGTAAAGTGTGTGGATTGGCTTTGCTTATCTGAGCCGAGGTTATGGAATCCATCCTGTACATTAAAATAAATTCAAACGGTGTCTGGTTCTGTATATATTGTCTCTGGTGTGCGATGACACAGATATTTAAGCAAAGTAAAGCAGACCAGGGGCTTGTTTAGACAAAGGAGATATGGGGGGATGTCAGGGAGGTTGAGTTACACTGGCGAGTCTTTCTAAATACTGGAATCTAATCGCTTTTGGCAAAAAAGACTGAGCTACAAGCACAGAGTTAAAACTGTTAAAACAGAGTGGGTCTACAGCAGTCAATCAATAGCTACAGAGCGTGACAATGAGAAATGTGAGCTTGCTCCTGTTACAAAAGGATTTACCTGTTGGAATCCGTCTTTGTGGAAAATAAATGTGTGTGTGTGTGTGTGTGTGTGTGTGTGTGTGTGTGTGTGTGTGTGTGTGTGTGTGTGTGTGTGTGTGTGTGTGTGTGTGTGTGTGTGTGTGTTGTCCATCCTCAGGCCTGTCCTCCATCCAGCAGACATATCAGGGCTGTTCAGTGTTCTTCATACAACAACCAACCTTTTATGGGCAGATTATACGAGTGGGAACCTTTCAATGAGGGTAAGTTATATGTATACAGCATGTGCATATGTATATGTTCTTATGGAATTGCAGTATTATTTTGCAGTATTACTTTACTAGTTAGTTTAGTACTTTTTAATACTATAGTACTGTTTTTGTTTATCTCTGTGTACCCTGGGAAGAGTAACATTAGCTGGTCAGGGATTCAAAAATTCAACAAATAAAGAAAAAATTGCATTGTGATAGCATTTTTATTGAAAACTCTAAATTATGGCAAATAGTGATCTGTAATGATCATATAATTGTAACACAAAAGTAATAGGCTGATGGGAATATCATTAGTTTTGCTGGTATTTGGTCATAAATTTAAGTAATGGACAAATGAATGTGTTGGCCTGATGAGGGTTATGTCACCAAAGTTATTACAATTCATCTTGAAGGGGACATACAGTAAATGTGTGTAATCCAATAGACACGAACAGAGAGTTTAAAAGAGGGTAAAAAAAAAAAAAACCCTAACAAAACAAAATAAAAGAACAAACAAGTAAAACTGTTTATAAAATGTGTTTAAGGAGTGGCAGAACATGTGTAACCACTGCCTAGATGTCTGAGATAACCTAAAAAGTACTACATCTTAAGGTCGCACACATTTCATAATTAATCACATTTTCACTGTCAGTTACATCTTCAGCTGCCTGACCTATATGAACTAAGGTGTGTAGCGATGTAAGCACTGCGGTATGTCACCTGTCTGTACGCTCCCTGATAAATGTTCACCCATACAAACTCTCTGACTTTAGTCACTTGAAGTATCCAGGCAACAGTCAAAATACCTCCTGAAATGTCATTTCTCTGAGAAGAACACTAATGGAAATAACAGTCTCCAGATGAATATCCTGTCAAACGCGTGTGTATTTGAGATCTCGTCTTTGTACTGCAGACCTTGACTGACAGGTAATGCAGATGTAAAGATTAAATAACCTCAGGTAAATGTAAGAGGTTGAGTTTGGATTATTTGACACCCATCTTGAACAATGCTTAACGTACTCTTGTACATCTGTTTAAGAAATACCTTGCTTTTGGGCTTATAGTATATCTGATTGATAATGCACCTGCACAAAATGTGAATTACAGGGGTCAGAATCCTTCGTGGTCACTCACTGCAGTTTTTGTGTCATCAAACGAAAGCATTTTAGGGATACATTTTATTGTTTGTTTCATCTAGCTTTTGTGCTATCTCCTGATGCTGTGCCCAATGGGCATCAGACACTTTCTGAATTTGTAAACCCCTCTTATGTGCTACTTTAGGGCACTTAAACACAGAATCATTTCCAAACTGTTGCTATGTTTCCATTCACTGCCGTTTTAAAGAAGTGGTCGAGACACAAAGCAACCATTAATATTATTTTTTGCCTAATTAAATGTTGTTTTAGTACTTTGACTGACTGTAATTAAAGTTAATTTAAGGCTGCAGGGTTAGATAGCAGACCTGTGTATTAGTTGTATTGGTAATATGGTGACATAATGTTGCTCTGTGTGATTTTTCACTGACATCTAATCTTTTGGGAAGTTAAGTATTTGAGGGCCTGTGACGTAATATTCTCATGCTACAAAAAGGTCTTGATATGTAAGGGATAATGTAGAGCGACGACACAATATGTAGCCTACGCTTTGCGTCGGGGTCCTGCATCACCCTGTTGGGGTTGTATTCGCTGTAATGACCGGCTCGCTCTACATTATCCCATATATATATATATATATATATATATATATATATATATATATATATATATATATATATATATATATATTGTGTATATATATAAATAATTGTAATCCTTTGAATGTGCATTCACTGTGCTCTACAAATCCATCTGTTCCTTATATTTCACATAGTTGCAAAGTATTGAATTTAACCCTCTGAGGTCTAAGGGCATTTTCACATATTTTCTTAAATGTACCTTTTTTAGGGTATTTGCATATATTATTGCATATATTCATATAAAAATGTTCAGAACAAACTCAGCTTTGCGTATATTGACGCCCACATTTTTGCTAGAGCAATGTGTAAAGAGATAATTTGGCGCTAAAGCTGAAACATTGATGTTGGCCTTTTGAAATTCCTCAAATCTCTTTTGAAAACCAACCTTAACTTATGATGTGTTTTACGAATTGTTTCGGTGCTTGAAATGAGTTTACCAAAGTCATATAGGTTATATATATTTAAAATAGTAGATAATTGTCTGAAATTAAATTTTGTAATATTGTTTTTTGAGTGGGAGTTTTTGTCAAACATCATTTAGATGCGCCGGTGCATCTTTCGTCCTCAGAGGGTTGATGTTACATGTAACAATGTTAATGTTGACACTGACACATGATAAAAGTATTGTATTTACACACTCGATGTAACTATGTAGATTGATGTAACGTAATATATACACTACCGGTCAAAAGTTTGGGGTCACTTAGAAATGTCCATTCCACTCCATTCCAAACAGAATACCAGCTGAGATCAGTTGCATTGTTTTTTTAATCAGGGCAGCAGTTTTCAGATTACATTATGTGTTTACATAACTGCAAAAGGGTTCTCGACTGTTGTAGACAGAAGTGGCTGAAGCAACGCTTGAAATCCATGCTTTTTGATCTAATCATCATACCCAAATTAAAAGTGGTACAGCTCCCATATACTCTGACACTCTGGGGTGAGCCTGATATCATTGGAAAGGTAACACTCTCAGTTTTTGTTACAAGTGTCTTGATTTCCATCAAATTCATACATCTGTAAAATGATTAGAATACACTGCTGTAAACACATCTGACAGGTGACAGACAACACAGGGCATTAGTCACATGTCTCAGCTTACTACAGAAAAAATGAAGCCTAAAGACTCAAAAATGGATTTTATATGATTTTTTTTATTTCCATTTGAAAAGTGCAAAGAAAAAAGCCAAAAAACTACAAAATACAACACTTCTCAAATACACAAACACACCCACATCAATCACCTTTCCAATGATATCAGGCTCACCCCAGAGTGTCAAAGTATATGGGAGCTGTACCACGTTTAATTTGGATTTCAAGCGTTTCTTCAGCCACTTCTGTCTACAACAGTCGAGAACCCTTTTGCAATTATGTAAACACATAATGTAATCTGAAAACTGCTGCCCTGATTAAAAAAACAATGCAACTGATCTCAGCTGGTATTCTGTCTGGAATGAACATTTCTAAGTGACCCCAAACTTTTGACCGGTAGTGTATGTTATCAAAATGTCTTGATTTGTCACAGACTTGTAAATCTCCTTTCAGTTCCTGGGGATCAGCATTGTGAACTGAACTGCCGGGCTATAGGGTTCAGGTTCTACGTGCGACAGTCGGAGAGGGTGATCGATGGGACGCCATGTGGGCAGAATGATACTTCTCTCTGCGTGGCGGGAAAGTGTTCGGTAGGCCACTTCATAAACCCTTTTTTATTTGAGCATTTTAGTCACAAGCCAGCGTCTTTACTTCCTTTACCCTATGACTCTGCCCATTTCTACCAGGTCCATGGTGTTTTTGAAGATATATACCAGAAATAATACATTCACGTGTTTTGCAGAAAATGCAAACAAGAGCTTCCTCAAGCTTTGTTTTTATAAGTTGACAATGTTATTGGATCCTAGTGTCCTTTACGTTTTAATATCTGTCGATCAAAGTACAATTAATAAGAGGGCATGAAGGATGTATAAAGATCCTGGAAGTTTACTGTACCTATATGTACGTATATACAAAACATTATATTGCATGGACATCAATGTCAAAATTGATAGGGGATCACTTATTTCATCCACATTTTCATCGTGAATGAGCAGGTGGTACACATATTTTGCGCAACACTTTATTTGGATATTCTATGCTGCAATCTTGGAATATGGTTCATGTTTGACAATGAGTCATTTGTCTGTTAGATACATTATATCTCTATCTCTATTCAGTAAGTACACCATGACCATACTCCAATAATAACCAAACCTGAAGGTTTAATCCTAACCCAAACATTGTAAGTAAACCCAGTACATGATTTAAGAGGCACGACATAGTCAGTTGATTATAAAAGAACTGGACACTTGATCTCTAATACGACCAACATGTATGTAGTAGCAACGGCTGTGACCAGCAGAGGGCAGCATGGCATCAGATTGAGAGCTCTTCATACAGTATGTGATGTGGAGGAGTGAAGTGGAGGTCACGAGGAGGTTTCTACGCCCTTGGGCCTAAGCCAGAGACCTGGAATCTCAATGTAGGACATATTTCTACTTCTGACCCCGTATTTAATACACACCATGAAAACATACCTGTGAGCACAGAGTTGGAGAGACATAAATTGCTGTGTGGGCCTGCTTATGGCTGGCTATGTATTGAGTGTGCTGGATTCACTTTGACGTTCTTTTGATCAGGGTTTAAGTAGAAATAATATGTTGAAGAAGGAGCTCATTTCCAGTTTGGTTGTGCTGACCTCACTCTGTTAACCCCCGTGTATTTCCCATGCGCTGTAATCCAGCAACAATCTCAACATTAAGATTTAATCAAGATAGAAAGCCATCTGATCTCTCGTTTTGGCCTTGATCACATTTCCACTGTTAACACACATGACACAATGATCCTTAGCGTGGGAAGGGTTGATTTATTTTTAATAACGGAAACTAAATTGTGATTCATGAGTCCGAATGAAGGGATTACAAGAAAAGTTTCTGCAAGTGTTATTTTTTTCCCTGCCTCAGACCACTGGCTGATTATTTAAGGATTCAAATTCATCAGCAGTTTTTCGGGGAGATTTTTCAAAAAGTTTTCTCATCACTCTCCCAGCTTTCTAAGCTGTTCCAGTCATTTAAACAGGAGACCTCCTCCATGAGGATGGAGTACAACCAAGTGCAGTCTGGTATACTGTATGTGTTATTTTTGGATGGTTTCTAGTATTGGAAATACAGGAGGAATATTACATCATCAGTATTTTGAAAGTTGATTAATGCATTGTGAGTGTAGTCTGGCTATCACCAGACCAAGCTCAATCTTATAAGATTGAACATTAGTCTGGGGAGTCTGCTCTTTAATTTCTCTGCACAAGAGGCGTGATCAACGGGAATAGTTCAAATGACTCTGTACGCAATTGGATAGTCCTTCAACCAATCAGACCAACGATCCGGGTGATGTAGCAGCGACAGCGGCATCAAAGGGTTGCTGCCATGGAGTGCTGCCAAAGAATTTCTAACAAGGGAAGAAGTTTCACTCTCTCGACACTTCCGGCTTCTGAACCGGTTGCAGTTCCACTCTTGTTCCATATGGAGCTATACCCCTCAAAATCCACTTTTCTCAGGATATACTTTTTTGTCTAGTAATTTGAATGTTGCATTTGAAAGGGGAGGCTAAGAAAATACACACTGTTGGGTGTTACATTTTTTTAAAGTGGCTTTTGTTCTAAAAAGCCTTTTAAAATGTCAATGACTTCATACACATATATGGCCAGAGATATTGCTTTATGGCAAGCTCTGAGTCGCTTCCTTTTTTCTCTCGAGGCATCGACAACACAGCTGACAGGTTAGGCTCTCCCTGTCAATACACGTGCTAGAAAGAGGTTTGCTAATGTTTTAAAGACCACGCCGAAATATTCACTCTGACGTTCTGGTTCTGCTTCGGATGCCGTCAAGCGGGATCTCCGATCGTAATCAGTCCTTCACTGACCAATCAGCATTCATTAGTAGAATGCTAGCATGTTATGGGCAACAACGACTCGACCTGTAAGAAATCAAAAGGACAAAAGTACTCATTCATTCAACTTTCAACCTATAATCCATGTTGAACTTGCAAAAACTACAATCAAATCTGATATTTATCAACAACAATCAGGCGAAGGAGACAAATTTAGCCGTCTAGCTCCGTAGAGTCCCATTCATTTTGCACTCACCTGTGATCACCCCCAGTGGAACTCTGGTGGAACTGCAACCACATTTGGTACAATGGGGCTAAATAGGGAGTGAAAATGCTTTCCGTAGACAGGCTTTGGTGCTGCGCTTCGGTGGCCGGCTTGTTGAATGCAAACAAAAAGCTGCTTGGTTGCTTCTCTATCGTCATCGTGTTAAACCCGCCAATAGCGCACCAGGTGGATAAGCCAGTTTGTGATTGGTTCCTGCAAATTTGTAACGGAAGCAGGATAGATAAATGTACAGGTTTCCAGCTTGAGCTGCAGGGCAAAATCAAATCACATGCAGATTTGGCTGGGTTTACCCAGTCTATCGTGACTGAGCACATTTGATGAATTCTCTGGTGATGGTCAAGCTGCATGAGTGGATTTTACAAGTGGGACACTTTGCATACAAGATTGTATTTTACAACATTTTTCACACAATCATGACATAAGACTGTTTTTAGTTGTTTCTCTGTGGTAAGCCCAGTTGCAGTGAACATCGGACTGTTTCATTCTTTTCTGACCTGACGGAGTTTGATTTCTGTTTATTTGGTTGTCATAGCAATACGTCCCTTTTCAGCTTTTCAAAGTCCACTTTTCACTGACTGGTCTCTTTGTCACATTTCCTACAAAAACTCTATATGTTCTTTTGCCTCAACCTATTTATGTTGGCTATTTTCCAGACCAGTAACAGTGACAAAGTTAAAACCAAAGAGATGTTAAACTAAAGTGCAATAATCTCAACACTTGTCTATTTAAGTCTGAACTAACAGAACTAAAACACTTCTGTACTATAAAGATCAGTAGGTATCTCACACACAGCTACTGTACAAGCTGTTGCACTGTCCTCAAGGCACTGAGAAGTGATCTACTCTGAAATACCAAGGACTCTATTACATCTGATTTAGATCAGAGCCAAACCATACTATAATGTCTTACTAATTATTCAAACGGAGGGGATCCAACAGGTCAGAGCCTGTCCTTGCACAGCACAGAGATACTGAAGTACATATTTCTGGAAGCTCAAAACACATTGATGACATTGTCTAGAAACAACTAGTCTATATCCTTTGCGTTGTACTTCCAGGATTGCTCCCTTGCTGTAGGAAATTCCGCCGGATGCATGTATTTTCCGTTTCCTTCTGCTTTCTTGGTGTTGGAATCAGGGGCATAGCACAAAATGCTGGGCCCTGTAGAAAGGCATTTTCTATGGGCCCCTCCCCGCATCCACAGCTATTCATTCTAGCATCTTTTTGGGCCCGCCCTGGGTACTCCGTCCCCTTTTTCCCCCCAGTCCGACGCCCCTGGTTGGAATTTGAAATTCGGTGGATATATGAGGACTATTGTTGACTGCTCCTCAGATCTCTGCAGGGTAAATTGAGACAGGAGTTTAGCACTGCCCATGACGATTCTGATTGGTTTAAAGAAATGCCGTTAAACCAGAGCACCTTTTCCTCCCATCCCCGAATGTTGTGTGGAGTAGCCCGACTCTCTTTCAGCGCACTTTTGGAGGAGGGTCTGGCAAAGTGAGACTAAGAAACAACTAGTTGTCCAACTGTGTGCTTTTTTATTGAAGAAAAAGATGATTATGTTGAACCTTTGCTATTTGTACAAATAGGTAGGTGTATATATTTTATTCAAATCAAACATTCAAAGAATTCATCATTTATACACCTACTGTTGCACAGTTATTAAAAGCACACATACAAAACTATTATGGCATTTTCCAGAGGGTAACATAATATATGCTTAACCTTGGTGCATTAATAACATGCATTTGGTTGGACAAAATGATTAGTGTGGACCAGGTACGGAGTGTGGACTGGTAGCTCGTGAGGTCCTAGTTCAACTCCTGGGTACCAAACCCCCATCTCTCCACATTTAATGCATGTCTAATGGTCCTGTGGAGCTGCTGCCCCCGCGACCCGACCACGGATAAGCGGACGATGATGGATGGATGGTCGTGTGTGTGTGTGTGTGTGTGTGTGTGTGTGTGTGTGTGTGTGTGTGTGTGTGTGTGTGTGTGTGTGTGTGTGTGTGTGTGTGTGTGTGTGTGTGTGTGTGTGTGTGTGCTTGCGGGCGTGTATGCGTGTGTGTTAAGAAGTAAATAACAACAGAATGAAAAAAGGGGGCAAATAAATGACTTATTATTATCATTATTATCACCCTTAATATAGACAGGATGTAGTATACCTAATACGATATTGAATGAATCTTAAGTTTTAAATTTAAATTGCCACATAGCGTCACATATTGTATATTTTAAGTCCTCAGTTTGTGGAATATTACATTGCAGAAGTAGAGATTATTGCCTAGCCTACAGTATAGCCTTTGATCTTTCATGTAAACTCTACAGAAGGTAGACCTCTGAAGCTATGGTTAGTAAAAGCTGAAAAACTGCATGCACTGAGTTTATATGATTGTGTGTGTGTGTGTGTGTGTGTGTGTGTGTGTGTGTGTGTGTGTGTGTGTGTGTGTGTGTGTGTGTGTGTGTGTGTGTGTGTGTGTCTGCAGGGGTGTGGTCATAAAACAATAATTATTTAAAATGAATAATTACTTTATACATTTTATATTATTTAAACATGATGTGACTGTGTTTCTAGACCTTTGTGTGCACACTAACACATCACACATTGGTGACTGTGTTTTAATTAGTGACTTTTGGAAAATGAAAGGTGAATGAATTAGAGAGAAAAGGAACAATATCATGAGCTGAGGTTGAAGCTACATTATACTCACACAGTATAGCAGCTCACTGTTTCCTTTGTGAGTTTTCTTTTTTTTTACATTGCAGTAGTGTCTGGAGGTAATTTTAGTTTTGGCTTTAATATTGGTCTAATTGCGGTTCTCGGCTGCAGGTTGGGGCAATGATCTGATTTTTAGATTCTTAATCATGATAATGAAAAATGAATTGAAAGCATTTGGACTGTACTCTTGTTTTAGAGGGAAATGTGGCTCAATTATCTTGTTATTTTAACTTTCCATATAAACCAACCCACAGAGGTTATGTGCTTGTTGGGGTGACACACTGTTGTTGATTACAGTGGAAACACTATCTTCTACTTTACAGCCCACAGTTTGTGTGGTCCCTGATACTTCTCCCCGACACCTTTCATGCTGCATGAATAACAACCCAGCTCTGTCCATTTGACCTTTGGCTCCTGGTGCCACTTCAGATGTACATCTCAGATTTCTAAATCTGACACAGTGACACCCTCATATTGGCCTGTTAGAGAGACTTGCGTCTATCCAACTAATGAAGCAAATCAAGGTCTTTTAAGGTTTGTACCTTATAGTTTTGGACTGTAGCAGTGCTACAGTTTTTGTCTGATGGAGGACTGATGTGATTTCTTGTCTCTTTCTCATCTCACACCTGGACTGTTGCCCAGCCTGTATGCTGTATTGGCACCCCGATGCTTGCCCTGCACTGTCTGAGATGGGATGGAGCAAGGGCTTGGTGACGTGGTTGCTAGCAATTTGACCCATAACAAAGGTTTCAGTGTTCTTGTCCATCAAAAAGGTCTGGAAAGTTTAGAAAGTGGCAGAGTTCAAGGTTGTGTCCATGTTGGTGCACTGTCCAGAGTGCCCACACAGATTTCAGTTACCTGCTACATGTTGCTTTCCTTCATGATTTGGAAAACAAACAATTTTTGTCAATATTGTTTTCGAGAGGGATTGTCTTACACCTATGAGTTGAGTGTTGGGCAGATTTATTACAGTATCTTCAAAACTTCAGCCCCTTTGTGCTGGATGAAGTTAGTTCTTTGCTCACTGTCTGTGGTCTCTGTGCAGTAGTTTAATGATCTCTGAGATTCTAACAAAATCCCTGCTAGCAGCTCTGTGAGGCTGTACTTAGGTGTAGTAGTGCTTTGAGCTAAATGCAAACATACTGACCATGACAGTGCTAACATGCTGATGTTAAGCAGGTAAAATGTTTACCATGTTCACCATCTTAGTTTAGCATGTTAGCATACAAACTTTTTTGATTAAAGCGCTAAACACAAAGTGCAGCTGAGGCTAATGGGAATGTCATTAGTTCTATTTCACCTGATCCTAATGATCACCACAGTGATTACAGTTCATCCTGAAGGTAACATGAATATCGGTACCAAAGTACATGGCAATCTATCCAATACTTCATAGTCAAGATGTTTTACTAAAAGTCAAAACAACATCAGATGGTGCTAGATGAAAAATTAGCGGATCACCCAAATCAGTAGGATTTAAGTACTACGTCATTTTTGTTAAATTATAGGATTATGAATAACTATGATTTTCCAGAGTTATGTAGAGTATATTTGATATCTAAATATCCTTTGATACGATTCTTTTGGATCACCATTTGTCTTTAAAAAGTGGAAACGCTGAACATTTCCTATAAATCACATGTGTATATGAACATGTTGAACCAGCCAGCTCTTAGGCACTGAAACCCCCCTGAATGTGGTTACTCATTTCAGATGAACAGTGAAAGAAAGATCCCTTTATGGTGAGAATTCCATTCAGCTGTGACTTCTCTCTCTTTATACCAAGGAAGGGCATTTGAGAAGGGTGTGTGTATTTTTAAAGGCCGATCACTGACCCCACACTTCTCTGCTGGCGGTGGTGGGCCTAGCTGAGGGTAGAAATCGATATAGCTTACACTTCTCTAGACCCAGTAGTTGGTTTGCACTACTTCCTGCTGCTCTTTACAGTTAGGTGCCAGACGATGATGAAAGAACGGGAAAACAGTTATGAAAGCTGAAGGTGAAATCTGGTTGATACATGTTGATGATAAAAGTAGCATGTTTTAATTCAGGTTCTATTAGTATAAATGCTTACTGATGTGCAGTGCAACATTTAACTACCAGATTTCGGCATGTATTTTGACGTATTGTTCTTAATAAAGATGACAGATAAAATGAGACTACTTCTGACCCAGTGCAGTGTCGAGGTCTCAGCTTCAGTCATCCTCTGACTGGCATGTTTCCCAGCACCCAGAGCGAGTCTCAGGCCCAAACTCATCAAACAACATCCTAGGCCACTCCTCACTTCTCTCCACTGACAGCTGCATCTGTTTTATGCATTCCCCACTGTGGTGGACAGACAGACTTGTTAAAAGGGAGATGACTGCTTTGATATACAACCTGTCTGGGGAAGACTGGTGTAGATACCTCAATCCCATCTCTGTCACGACAAGCCCCAGCTGCACGCTCACAGGGTGTTCCCCACCATTACCCACTGCAGATGGTTATCATGTCAGCCGGGCCTGTCGTCAGTTATTGGACATGTGCAATAACAGTTATGATGGGTATTTGCTGAGGAAAGATGCTGTCTTTACAATTAGTACTTGTGATATCAGTCTAGGGATTTTAACTCATACTGCATTAATTTCTAATGACTTGTTTTAGCCATGCGAGCTGGGATGGCAGTCTAGGGTGATCAGTCAGTCCACCACTTTGAGAATTAAATATCTGTAATTTGTACAGATATTCATGGTACCCAGATGATGTATCATAATGACGTGGATGATCCCCTGACTTGACTTCTCCTGTAGTGCCACCATGATAATGAAATTTGTAGTTTTGAGGGAAATGTATGGACTTATTGGATGGATTGCCATGAAATCTGGTGTAGACATTCATGCTCCTCTCAGGATTAATTGAAATTACGTTGGTGGTTTACCAACCTTTTATCTAGCAACATTGTCACATCTTGGTCTTTTTTTAAATTAAACTTTAACAGATTGTCAACCAAGGTTACCCAACAGAACTTTCTGAAACTTGCAATTACAAGCAATTATCTTGGAGTGATAGTGTAACAGTTCAGCAAGTGTGCAAAATGAAATTTGATGATGGATTTGTCTGTAATGGAAAGAGGAAATAGAAATATCAAAAACAAAACATAAATGAACAAAAATATAGAACTGCCTAATGTATCCCTTGAATGAAGATAGGCCTACTGTTCCTTCTAGCTTCCCTCCACAGGGCGTCAAAGGTCAGGTTTAGCGATAGAGCGGCAGCACTGGAGCTAGTAGAGATACAGTATCCTGCTTAATGACACTTGTTAGAGCACTTGTCCCTGTCAAGAGGGATTGAATATGAGTATTCCAGTTGAAAGACAGTTAAGACAAATGGTGTTTGAGAAGTTAAGGTGTGAGGGAGATGACAGATTGATGTCTTAGTTTGGCCTAAACCTCCTGGTTCTTAATGGACCATTCCCCCTCCCCCCTCCACCCCACTGGCCCTTACTGGCCCACGTCGGCCCTAACTGGCTCTGTGTGACCTGTGAACTCCGGTAGGCTTGAGCGCTCTGGGTTCGGTGGTCAGACACTTGTTCTGCGCCACTACAACTCATAAAGTTTTTCTTCAGGAGACAGGGGAGTGTTTAACCTTTTGAGTGGGGCCTCCATCAAGCTGTGAAAAAGCAGAGTGTCTGCATTTGATGGGATCTCCATTTGATGTGTTTCCAACACACTGCTGGTTCCTCTGTTTATATCCTGTTTTTTTTACGTGGTCTGGTACTTTCCTCCGAGTAATGTTCTCCTCAGTCCTGCCTTGATTCCCTCTTAGTCCTGTTTGCTAATATAAAACTTTTTTTAACTAGTTTAAATTAATGTTTGTATGAAGGGCAGTCATTACTCTCAGGCTTTTTGGTACATTGGCTGGGTTATATTTTCTTGGTACCACATGGGACTATTAGGGGACTTCAGGAAGAGTAGAAGACAGCCAGTGTTCAGCTGGGTGTTGAACTTCCATTTCCTGGTCATATTCTGGCAGTTCAGCACAACAACAGCTGGGCCAGTGCCTTCAAATATTGGTGTCAGCCTAAAAAAGAAAGCGTTTGCACAGATCAGATCCATATGCTTTTTTCTTATTTCTTAGTCTTAATGAACATCAAAAATACCTTTGCTGGATTATGCGCAGATGAAGGAAGAGTATGCCCAAATGGATCAAAAACTGGAAACATTAGAAAAGTTGACTGTGGTGTGAAATATTTTTTTTTTATATACTCAATATTTGTTATTATAGGTAATTTGTTCTGCTATATCCAATAAACTGCTATTCTGTGATTCCTTTCCATTCTCACAGTGTGGAACCCCTGCTATGATCATTAGGCATCTCCCTCACAGTGTGCTGACTCATGATATCATGATGATGTGTGGTTCTGAGTGGAGACTAAGCAGGTGGACAGATGATAGGTGATAAGATAGATGGATGATGGTGATTTGGGGACAGTTGATGTATAGTGAGCTACGTGGCTGGCCCACAACAGGTTGAGCTCTGCAGTGGAGTGTGTTTTGAGGGCAAAGAGCAGCCAGTCCCAGTGTCCGTTCTCGGAGACTGATTTATGAGGGTGTACTATACAGATACAAGGTTGTATTTTTAGCACTCAGCGGTCACACAGGTCTTCCTCAGACAAACAGCTGTTGACAGTGATTTGTTGCTATCTGGGTGGCTGTCAATTGAGGAGACAGTTTAGCACATTGTATGCGTCATCGGTTTGTTTGGAATGTCTGAAGCACTCAATGTGTGGTCAGCGCTCAATGGGCACTTGGGATTTAGGGTCATTTGATAATAAGATAAGACACGTAGGTGTGAGTGTGTGTCAGGTGGATGTTGCACTTCCGGTAATGTGTGTGAGAATCTTATGTGAGACACTTTGTATGTATAATAAAAGTAATGAATTATAAATGCCTAATTGTATATTTCTATGTCAGCATGTTTGTTTGTGTGTGTGTGCTTGTATATGTGTAAATCTGTTACTAAGAGTGTATAACAGAGAGTGTGTCTATGCTGTAGGTTCCCTGCTGCTCAGGGTCAAACCCCATTGTAAATCAGACTCTTATCTGCTGGCGTCTAATAGCTTTATTAACAAAAGGCCTACAGCAGGTGTGTAAAGACATTAAACACAGAAAACAAATGAGTTAATGCGGGACTTATTTGGTCTATGTGTTCATTGTATTGTCAGTTGCAGTTTTGTGTTACACCAAAGCTTCTTGTTGAGGTCAAGATTATTGAATAAGAAACAGGCCTTGGAGCGTGTACAGGCAACAGTCTGTGTCTGTGATCAATTTTCACAAAAAAAAAAAAAAGGTTGTTACCAAATTGTTAAGCCTTTATCCCATTCCCATATCCCATTATGTAATAAAATTCAAGAGGAAAGACAAACACTATATATTCTATTGATTTATTGATTTATTTTTTCTACATGCAGTCATTACATACATTAAAAATAATTTACGATAAAACACAATAAAACCTGAAGACTTATTTCCATTGTGGTCCGCTACACAGAACACCATCCAGTTACCAGTAGAATGCAGCGTAATCAAAATGACTTTGTGAGAACTGGTCTGTCCAAAAAAGTAGCTTTTTTTGGCTAGAAACTTAATTCTTTGATTTATCTTGACGAGGGCTTTTAAAGCCATATTTTCACTGCATAAAACCTGTCTAAATGCAGCCAAGATAATTTACACTGTCTTTAGCTCCAACTTTAACCATAAAACCTGGTAACCTTGCTAATTTAATTTCAGATCCAAAAATAATTGCTTTAGTTTTTCCCAAGTGTACGGATAATCTATTATCTTTCTAAGATCCTCACTGAGGGTATTCTCAACCACTGTTTTTTCTTTATATGCTACCTTATTATCAGCATTTTTATTGCAAAAAAGATTGCATGAGGCAGCTGCTTTTGAGTCATATTAATGAAAATAATAAAGGCCCCAGAATACTACCCTATGGCATCCCACATCCCATAATTCTTGACTCTGAAAGTGTCCTATTAATGTCAACGATTTGATTATGATTTGATAGGTACAGTATGACTGTGAGTCACTACTGAACTGCTATTCTGTGATGCTTTTCTATAATCAGAGCCTGGCAATTATGTGTGCTTGAAGGGTGTCGCAAGTCTACCTGTATCTTCACACTATGAGCAACATGATCAACAAATCACTGAAAGTCCAATTATTTGCTATAAAGCTACGGAGTGAGACTGGATTAATGTACTTCACACACTTATGTGGCACTGCTCTTTAATTCATAATACTACCTGTCAAGTGCAACATTGCCAAGTGGTTCATTTCAGCCGTTGTATACTTTTAGTTCTGTGCTGGGAAGTTACATTAACTATTTCATATATCTTCTGAAGACCATGTCATCCATCGTCAGAGCATTGGCTTCCCTCAGCCACACCTTGCCCCTCCCAGCCCAAATCTCCTCTCAACATGCTTTATTCATTAACCCGCCTCCCTAGACTGTGCTCCTGCCTTTTTTAGTTAAATACATGCCTTTGCTGACTAATATGTTTCCCAGATGCACAAAAATCATGTGTTTTCTCTTCATACTTTTTGCCTTTTCTTAACTTTCACTGTTTTAGTTAACTAGTTAGAAGAGGTGGATGAAATGAATGGAGATGTTGGAATATGATTGAAACGCAATAGATATTTGTTGGAAATTGTGAATATGGTTGCCGAAATGAGAAAGTATGTTTGCGCTGCTGCAAACTCTGAGGACTCTGCATGTATGATGCATGATGTAAGCTAGATTAATGACAGAGGCATGATAGCTGTCAGGTAGAGTGTTTCCCACTGGGCAGATCCAATAGTTTTAAACTTCAACAGAGTACCCGCCTTCAAGAAAGTTAACACTTGTCAATGGAGAGTGGCCAGACTCTGTACAAATGAAATGTACTGTACGAGAGTCTGGTAGGACCAGGCTACCGCTAATGAGCTTTGGATTTAAACGTCCTCCAAACTGCAAATGCTATAAAACACTGGGAAAGTGACAACAAATAAGAACAGGAGCTAAATACAGCTATTGTATGAGCGTGTGTCTGCTGGACCCTGACAGTGTACAGTCATTTTGAGCCCACCTGCTGTAAAGCATGACTCTGACGTGTGTGGGTTGGAGACTGGAGGAATCAGGCTCCTGGAGCCAAGGTTGCTTCAGAGCTGACCCAGTTGTTGAAGGAAACAAAGACCGCAGGGTGTACTGGAGAGTCAGTCTGGCCCCGCCCAACCTCTGGGCGCTGTGCCTCCATAATGAGATCTCTCCAGATCAGAGGCAGATCAGGGGAGCAGGAGACGATGTATGTTGGTTCATCACGACGGACGGGCTGCTGAAAAGAGCCGTTCCCATCCAACACACCTGCAGCTGTGCTGTTTTGACAGCTTACTGTGCATACTGTACACGCTGGGTTGGAGGATGAGGGGTTAACTAGGAAAACAAAGCTGAATGAGTGAGCCATTCCCAATTTCAGTCTACTACTGTTTTGTTTGGAAAAAGTCACATGCTACTGGCAGGATGAAGGAGTGGAGGTGTGGCAGGAGTGGAGATTTCTGTTTCTTGCTACGCTTCCTTGCACTCAGTGCCTCTACTTGCTCTGTGAAACAGCTTTACAGAATATTAGGAAAGGTGGCAGAGTGTGATTTATTATTAAGTATGTGCTAATATATAATATAGTATAGTGAAAAACATTCTGACACTGGGCATATGTCCCTCATTAAATGTCTTTTACAACCCATTTGATATCAAATGTATTCCACAGTTTATTATTCCATAAATTGTCTCATTAAAGTGTCTGTGGCTTGCTCTGATATGATGTTCTATGCAGGATATGGTAAAGATAAGCAAATTATTAGGCCAAATACCTTCCAAACCTGAAATGATTTGATGTCAGTGTGTACATTTGAATGTGTAATTTTAAGAAAAGTAAATAGCCACATTATATTCACAAGGGTAAATGACCTAGAGCAAGTGTTCTTTTATATCACAAATGACAGTAAATGTAATTAAGTAAGGTATACAGTGTATAAATATCTTTAGAAAAAGATTCAATATGTCACCAGTAAAGTATTTAATCGGTTTGTTTTCTTCTTTTTATTTTTTATATTGTAATATCTTGTCAGTCCATATGTCCGTCTGCCTGCCTCCCTCTCCTCTCCTTGTATTCCCACCATGTGTGCCCTGATGCTCGGCCATCTGAGACACAGCCTTTCAGTGCATACAATAGACTTTGCAGCAGCCTGTTGTGGTCTCTGTGTGCCACTTCAAAACAGTAAAGTTTTCAATAATCTCATGCTTACTCCAGAAGGCTCTTTGTATAGAAACAGATCCAGCCACAATGTCCCTGATGCGCTAGGTCTGCCTATATAATTTTATAAAAAAACAACTATCAGATGAAAAATGTACTCCTTACCTCAGTATGTCTTGGTCAATTAGGGTTTAATGTCGTGGAAATAATGGTGGTGCAATAGGAAAACCATATGATGAGTCAGGTTTTTTTTTGGCTGCAGAAGTTGTGGTGGTGGTAGTGGGTGGGGGGGTTATAGAGGGCAAAGGGATCTTATTATTTTTGAGTTGTTGTTTCTGTATCTTGAGAGTGAGCAGAAACAACAAAATATGTTTTTCATGTGGGGTTATTTCCACTTCAGGATGCTCATCAGACCTTGGAACCTTATTATTTTTCCCCCTTTTTTCTGGTTTGAACGAATGTGATGTCCAACTTAAGTGTATAATTCTGTAATTCCTATTTGTTGGCATGCCCACCTGCCAATTATTTCCACACAATTTTAACCACAGTGGTTTTGCTTACACATAAATTTTAGCCCTGCAAGAATTTCCTTCCACTCTTACTTTTTCTGTCACATCAAAAATATTTCCCAAAGCTTCCTCTCCGTCTTACAATTTACTGTCAGCAGTAACTGTCACACTCTCCTCTATGCCTCTTTTCCCTCCAGCCTCTCTCTCCTTCCTATTCATTTTCTACCTCTCCCTTCTCTAAAAAAGCCCCAGTCCCCCCCTACCTCCCTGCACCTCCCCCAGCTCAGTTTACAAGGGGAGCTCGTTGAGAACAGCTCTGTAGTGAGAGGTTTTTTTTTTTTTTTGGCATTCTCAGAGTTACAGAGGCAAGGAAGAGGCTGACGGGAGCAGCCACTGGGTTCTTATAGAAGCCTGAGTGACTGGTCGAACATTTCTGTGGCCACATGAGAGAATGCTGTCAGGACTGGCTCTACTGCTGCTCGTCTGCCTCCACATGCGCGTGCAGGGGAAGCCGGGGTCACAGGTAGGACCCGCTTCACCTCTGTTGGGTCCTGGAGGAACCTGGGAGAGAGTGGGAATTCCCATTGATGCTAACACTCTGGCTGTAAGAGTTGCATTGCACGATGCACTGCTCAGTGTAAGTTTCTTTTGGACTCTTTACAGAGAGGTTTTGGAAGTCGTTGATGTCACCAAGAGAAATTCTTTGAAAATATTGGACTTGGAGATTAAAGTAGATCTGATTAAGACATCTACATTTCATGGATGTAGATATAAGTAAGCTTAAGGTACTCATTTTACAACCAGTTTTTAGTGTTTGTAAGCAGCTCTGGACAGCGTTACTACATAACTTGGACTGTCCTTGCAGCCCTATGATCCTGTGGTCCATCTACTGAGTGGTAGTATTTACAGTATGGCTGTTTTCACTGTGGCTCTGCTTGCTCTCTGAGTGGTTTATTTTTCCACCGCACATTCACTGGCTACTTCACAGGATTAGATTTCCCTCTGAGTGGAAGACTCAGTGAGACAAGCCTGTTTTGGGACAATAAAGTGTACTTGTAAATGTAAATGTACTTGGAACTCTATTAGGGATAGACTGCAAGCATGGATTAACCTGTCGCTGCCTGTGGCTCAGCTCAGCTAATTTTAGCTCACCTGTGCTTGCTGATGATTAATGAGGCTGGTGTGTGGTGCCTGAGGTCTTTAATGCAAACTTGTGAAGTGCCAAGGTCTTGATGATGATGTTCTGTGCCAGCTTTAGATGACCCTTAACTGCATAGCTATCTATTTCATATAAATGTTGGAATCTGTCAATGTATAAAATGCAGGTTGAGTTACTCGTGTGATATTTTGTGTTAGCACCTACTTAGACGTCAGAAAAAAAATGCAGATTATTAAGAGTGGTTGCGTGTTTGGAGAAATCAAGTTGACAGACGTCATCATGAATGTTTGATAGAATTAGATCTAAACTCAGTCTCAATGACCACAGACTAAAGACAGCTGACATCACCTTGAATAAGAATGACGTGTTACTGTTAGGCCTGTCAAACGATTACATTTTCCTCAATCGCGATTCATTGTTGAATTTCTATAGTTAATCGCGATTAATTGCATGTTATATCACATTATTAAAATTCTATTATTTAGCATTTCAGAACTGTAGTACATATTAACAATGGAAAGCAGTTCTTACCAGTGTATCTTGATTGGGAATCAAATGAATACAAAGAATGACTTTATGAACTTGATTTTAAGATTTGTATTTGTTTATTATATATTTAATCTAGTCACACATTTGAATCTAGAGTCAATGTTAGGGTTGGGTATTGTTTGGTTTGGATACTGGTGCTAAAGCGGTACTTACTTAAAACGGTACCGGTGCCTTAATGGTGCCTGAACCGATTTTTAAGAAAGTTTTAAGAAAAAAAAAAAGAAGGGTACTAAACAGTTGGCGACATTAAAGAATGGCTTGTTTATTGCTAAGGCCATATCGTCAAAATTAAATGTTTAATAATAATGTAATCACTATAACAATAACTTATTTCACTAGTAAATCGCTGTTGAATGACAGCTACTAGCTAGCGGTAGGCTAACGTTAGCTGCTGTCGAGTATAGTGTTAACTAGCGTCACGTGCAGTAATGTTTCTGTTGCCTGTAACGTCTGTTTCAGAGCATCAGAGAGAAGAGCAGACATATCGGTGGCACCAGAATGAGGCACCAAAATCTGCGTTGCTATTCCTGCAGCAGCAGGATGTGTTACGAGGAAGTACGGCAAAATAGTAGCCTGTTAGACACGACGCAAAGCCGAGTGAAGTGAAAATAAATTAATAAATGGCGGCATGCGATTAATACGATTCAAAAAAATGAACGCATTATGCTCGGCCCTTAAACGCAATTAATTAAACGCGTTAATGCTGACAGCCCTAGTTACTGTACGTCTTGTGTATTTTTTATGAAGATGTTGGGGTTATCTTTCTTTAGAGATCTGTCAGGTATTTTTGTTAAAAAATACGTAAATGAGCAAAACCCATAATTTTTATGCTGTATGAGGAATATTTTATGAGCTATGCATTAAGAAAAATTAGATTAACTAGACTGACTGACACATACGTTACTTATGTTTGGTGGCTAGTAGACCTGGCTGAGCAAACGGTTATACAACTCCAATAGCAGAAATTAAATTATAATTATTTGAGATTTGGGATGGGTAGTGCTGCATGAAAGATAAGAGCATATATTTATTTAACCATGTTTTACATCTCGGCTCTCCGAGACCCCAAACAGAAGTGATTTGTCATTTACTATAGCGGACATGTCACTGGTTCAAATGTTGATGCAAATTCTCATAGCATTAATAAAATGTAAGCTTATTATACTTAATATAATTTGCCAGAACTGTTTTTTTTAGCTGTTTATAAAGGGCCTAAGGTAACTCCTAACAGAACATTGAGGTTGTATTACTGGCACACAGTTTTGTCAGAACCACAGTTAGCACAGCTCATGTCAAAATAACCGTGACATAATTTGACACATTTGACACTTTGACGTTAACTCAATGAAATGTTGGAAGTCCTCCTTTTATCATAATAATAATCATAACTTTATTTGTATAGCACCTTTCATACAATGAAAGCTCAAAGTGCTTTACAGTGAGGTATTAAAACAAAATACAATTATTAAAGAAAAAAAACACATACCTGACAATACATAAGAGAGGTTCATAAGAAGAGAATAAAAACAATAAAAAGGCACAAAGCTAAAAGTAGAAAAGTGGCAGTAGAAAAAGAAGAAGCTAAAAACAAACCACATTAACTAAATGGCAGCCTGAATAGGTAGGTCTTTAGTTGAGTTGATCATGTCATCAATCTATGTTGTTTTGGGGTAGTTTCCAGTTGGAATCAAAGCCATTACCTTGCAGTGTTGACACCCAGCAGAGACCCTTTGCTCATTCTGTTCCCAAAACTAATCAGAGGAGTAATGTCAGGAGAAACCCAATGCGCTTTTATGACCGTAGATTCAGCATGCTCAATGCTATTTCTGAGTGTTTTACAAGCATGGGAGTCTTTAACGAAGACGCGCTGCCCTTCGCCCCGGGCTTCGAGGGCAGATTGGGGTGTGGATGAGGCCTTCTTTTTACTGTTGGGATCAAAGGTCCTGCCACTCATGCCTACATTTCCATTCACCACTTGGCGATGCCTTGCTCACAGCTTGTGGGATATCTTGCAGATATGAGATATGATAACCTGATAGGAATTTTGAGACTTTTAGTCCTGCAAAAATAATTTTAACAACACTAAAATAAATGCGGGTAACTTGCTTAATCGCCAATATAAAAAGGCACAAACAGCTGTAAATTGTAAATTTGTCGGAACCAACGCCACCACTTGTTTTGTTTTGTCCTCCTCTCTTTCCTATGTTAAATAATCCCAGCTTGTCTGGGTTCCCATTTTGGTTTGACACATGTTGATATTGGTTTCATGAAAAACTATGTTGTGGAGAGTGGAATGCTGAGTGATTACTGTCCAAAACACCAGAACCTGTGTTTCTGTTTGTGGTTACAAACCACAGTTAGTCTTCTAGTTAGTGTTCCCATTTCACCAGAGCCAGAAGTGAAATCTGAGGGAAAGGAACACATTGAATAAATCTGCAAGTTTTGAGCTATTGATGAAGTCACATCTTCCATGAAGTACATGCATGACTGGGCTAGAGTCGAAGCTTGATTCATCTTGTTTCCAGTTAACTTTCCAGAAAGTCTTGTAAAAGGGGTCTTAATTATGCACTTGATGGACACATACATGATATTGTGGTAAAAGACTCCCACCTCCGCCCAGAGCCCTTTGCTGCAGGTCTTCCTCTTTCCCCTGCCTTCCCTCTTTATCTAAATAAAGCACACAATGCCTAAAATATATCTCTTATAAAAAGGCTCCCACCAGGGGCTGCATGTCCTGGGGAAAAATCTACATCCTCACGAGTTAATAAAGAAACTGCATTGTTCTTGTAGCAGTGTAGAGATAGGTAGTCCTGGTATTTTATAAGTATAATAAGGAAATATATACAATCTGAATATTGTTACTCTGCTATACTCTGTTCACTTGAATACTTAGGTAACGTTGGCTGTGGTTAAATCCAATAAAGAGCTGGAAAAAGATGCTAACATTACCCTAAACTCTGGTAGCAGCCAGGAACGGCTTCCACACAGATGGGAAATACTAAAGAGTTTGTGCAAGTAGTCGTGAGAGGGCATTTTTTAAACATAACCTGTAGCCCCATAAACAAATGTTAATGAGGTGCTCCTTGCTTTTGAAACTTGGAAGTAACGTTTTGTTACTACTGTAGGTAGTAAGCCTGCAATTGCAGCTTACAGTAAAGTCGATAAACTCACTGTTTAACACGTTCCTTCTTGTATTTTTGTTTTTTGGAAAGACAAAAAAACACGGCCCTCTCATCTCTTTAAGTGCTTAGTATCTCTCTTACTACAGCCCTGTGTTTATCGCGTCAACATGAGCAGAAATCCAAAGCTTTACAGACCTGACTGTAGTTACAGTTTCTAAGCTGTGATTGGACAATCACTGTTTGTGGGAGGGGTTTAGTGAACGGTCTAATCCTTTCACATAACCCAAAGAAGAAGAAATTCATACCAACAATGGATGTGCCCTGAATCCTGGAAAAGAGGAACTTTCTCTAATATTTTGTACATAACTGTGTATATTTCACACAGGATGTAACAGTAAACCAGTGGTTCAGTCCATTTATTAGTGAGAATGTCACATGTGAACTTGATAACAGTGTGGCTTCCACATATGCAGATGTGTTTGAAGTGCTGACTGAAGTAAAAGCAGTGTCTCCTTCACTCGCTCATTAAAACCAGTTAATAGATCCACAGCATCCCAGCATGTGGGAGGCAGATGTTGGTAGCCGTGACAGCCACAAAGTGCACTTCATATGAGAGAAAAATAAAAATGTATTTAATCATGATCTTACTTGATTTTTATGAGATGTCTGTGAAATCTCAGTAATGTCATTTCCAGACTCAGCATCGTGTCCTGAGGTCACTTCCACTCTAAATTCTTTGTCGTTGGGATGATGTTGCCTCCGTATTCTCAACCTGGAAGCTAAGTTAGGGCTGTATTGCATTTCCAGATGAGCTGGGGTATCACAGCTGACCAAGTCATGATAACTTCATTGGCAGTTTGCCAAATACAATTATAACCTTTCTACGTGTGAAGAGCTATAGAGGTCCCTGTGGTCATCAAACAGCCCCATTTTAACCCCACGCTCATAAGAATGCTTTAAAATACTGCACTACCTCCATCTTTATATACTATATATTTATTCCTAGAGGTTTACCATGAGGAGCTGTGCTAATATCCCACTAGCTTTGCCAGGCAGGAAGTACACATCTTACATTTGTGTTGTTTTTTTGTTTTGCTTTTTGCTTTCAGTAGGAAAGCTGAGAGGGAAACCACTAAGACACAGGTTAGAAGGTTCTGGTGGGATCTGAGCCTCAGCCAACATGGATGCATGTGGATGGGGGAGGGGGTTTACCGCTGCAACATCTCCAGACTAAGAAAACATACTTTTATTCATAACGGCCTCCATTTCATTGCAGAATTATGACCAGCAGAATGTAGCCATGTGAGTTCTTCTGGGCAGGAATTATAATTTTTAACTGAAACTACTATCAATGAGAAATATCCATGTGATGCTTCAGTGCTTGACACAGACTCTTTACTTGTTGATGTTAATCTCCCATCATGTCTAGTGTAGCGCTGGTACCGTACAGTTGTGGACTAACATACTGTATTGTGGGAACCGCTTTACCTGGCATGCTGCTCTGGACATGGGAAAGAGGCAGCAAGTCACATAAAGTTTGTATTTGCGATGTGCTGTGCCTGTTAAAGCCCCTATAAACATGACATTGTATGTCGACAAACTGCCTCACTACTGCTGATTTACAATATGATTTGGTTATAAACCACTTTATTTACTTTGAATTATTTTCTTGGGACTGTTAGCAATTATATTTAGAGGATGTAAGAAGCTAATGTATGAAATGTTTGTTGGACATATTTACTGTATAATTACGACAGACCAGTTTGAGTAATGTTGAATGTAGGGCTGTGCAATTAATCGCGATTACGATTTTGGCTCCTAATAATCACAAAAAAAGAGTAAACGAGAAAAACGATTATTTTGCAGATTATGTTTTGCAAGTAAACTCTTATTTTTTCTTGTGTTCTGAATTTTAAAAAAAAGTTAAAATGTAAAAGGTATTAAGAGGAAATTTTTTAAGGTTCAATAACTGCAACATCTTTCCAAAAGACAATTAGTAATCGTGTTAAATAATCGTGATTATGATTTT
The DNA here is from genome assembly GCA_023566125.1 of Zingel zingel. Taxonomy (NCBI): domain Eukaryota; kingdom Metazoa; phylum Chordata; class Actinopteri; order Perciformes; family Percidae; genus Zingel; species Zingel zingel. Next base: position 8,302,527 of record CM042315.1, read on the forward strand.
TTTTATATAATTGGATATATATATATATATATATATATATATATATATATATATGAGGCTAGATATCGTCTTAAATGTTGGATATGCCACAAGTGTTGTCTTTTCCTGGTTTCAAAGGCTGCATTGCAGTAAAGGGATGTAATATTATGAACTTACCAAACTGATGCTGAGCCTTGTGCAATATTTAATGTCTACAGCTTCTCTTCACCTGGGTATTGTTTGGCCCAAAACTTGGATACTGCTGGTACAGTGGATGTAGTGCAGCTCTGTGGCCCAGTGTCAATCTGTCAGCCTTGGGCTTGATGTGTCTGTCAGTCGCACAATTTTCTGTCTGAGCACCCAAAACACTGGCTGACAACGTTCATCTGTTAGATGCAGAAACTAGTGCCTTCACTTTCCAAACTCTATTACATGCTTTGTGAGTTTAAAATACATTTTGTATCTCATCCCATAACTAAGGTCTCAGATACAGTCTCTTTAGCAGCCATGTTTCAGGAAGACACCAGACCACGTATTAGTCTGTTACCCAGGAGCACTAACGTTATTTGAGCAGACATAATAATGTTAATAAAGCTGTATAAATAACTCATCCTAATAAAAGTATCATCTCGGTCACAGAATAATCTGCTTAAAATATTGTGACCGATGCTTTAGGCCAGTGTGACAAAGAGCTGTGATGCCTGATGGTATCCCACTTCACTCAGTAAATAACCATGTCTGACACAACCTCACAAAAGATTTGAACTGCTGCAAAACAACAGAGTTCATCTTAGGTACACAAACACACTCTTCTGCTCGACATTCCAGCAACAAGTAGAGCCTGTTTTCCACCACATCTCAAATTTTATTTACCTCAGGAGTTAAAATCCTGCATGATATAATTCTTAGCATTCACATTGTATTCAGATTTGCATTCCTAGTTTGAAACCGCAAATCAGGCCTCCTGCATGGATAAAAGCACTATTATTGCAAGGCAACTGTAACATTATGCCAGAGCTGCTGGGAAGCAATCTAGTGCCTGTGCAACTGTATATCTTGACTTTGTGCATGTTTACTGTAAAGAAATTATACAAATGTTCTGATATTTGCCCCAATTCTCTGATAGTGGTTTATTCACTCCCTCTAAATTTATTAAATTAAATTTATTACAGGAAAGAGATGCCTCTGCACACATGTAGGTTAAACAGCAAACTGGGAATGATTTGTACAATTATGTTATAACGGACAGCTCAAGGGACCAGTGCAAATCATCACTCATTTCTGGGCTACAATATAAAGCTCTGTAGTAGGTGCTTGGCCTCTTATATAGTTGCTAGAAATTGTTAGAGGGGTCAGAACTTGTATTTAGTCCAGTGTGTGATTTTCTTTATACGCATTAATGCTTTTGTTGCATATTGTCTGTAATTATTACCACACACATTTATTGTGCTTGTCAGTTTGCCCCCTTTAAAGCTGCACTAGTCTTGCATTGCCAAACCTATATTCACAGTACTATGAAGTAAGGTCTGCCTACTCTACACATACATTCTAGGATAAGAGGAAAAAATGCTCGAAACAAAGGGATTTTGAGAACGGCAAGAGAGCGGAAGCAGAGGGACATCCAGCGCTCTGCTTTTGTCAGGCCATTATCCTGGAAGTGTACTTCCATTGATCCAGACGATAGATGGATAGATAGATAGATAGATCGATCGATTGATCTTTATTGTCATTGTGCTCGTAGTACATTGAAAATCTGTTCAGCAGCTCATCAGCAGTGTGCATAAAAAAATTGAATGCATAGAACTAAGTTAAGTAAACAGAACCCAAAAAATATGAACAAAAGCAAAATATATACAGTATCTCACAAAAGTGAGTACACCCCTCACATTTTCGTAAATATTTCATTATATCTTTTAATGGGGCAACACTGAAGAAATTACACTTTGCTACAATGTAAAGTATTAAGTGTACAGCTTGTATAACAGTGTAAATGGGCTGTCCCCTCAAAATAAGTCAACACACAGCCATTAATGTCTAGAGATTGGCATGGGGTACTTTCCATAAAATCATCTCTCAATGCAAATCAAACCAGCTATTAGGCTAACCGACAGAAAACCATGCCAATCTCTAGGTGTGGTGAAGGGTATGTGATGATGTGGGGCTATTTTAATTCCAAAGGCCAAGGGAACTTTATTAGGATGCATAGTATCCTGGATCCATTAAAAATAAAAATCTGCCTGCCTCTATGGGAATTTAACATAGGGGTGTACTCACTTTTGTTACCAGCTGTTTAGACATGAATGGCTGTGTGTTGAGTTATTTTGAGGGGACAGCACATTTACACTGTTATACAAGCTGTACACTTAATGCTTTACATTGTAGCAAAGTGTAATTTCTTCAGTGTTGTCCCATTAAAAGATATAATGAAATATTTACTAAAATGTGAGAGGTGTACTCACTTTTGTGAGATACTGTACAAGTTATCTTAAATAGTAAAACTCAGAAGTGATTGTGCAAACAAAAAACTGCACTAATCAATATTTCTATTAACTGGTCAAATGACTACTTATAATGTGAAAGTTGTTGCTCATTGGAATGAACAGAGCAGACAGAGAATTATCCCCAACTCTGCACTTCTCTACAGTACGTTTTCGAGTCATTTGGCTCATAGTTTGGGTTTAACAGGCCGAAACTTTAATGTTTTGGTTCGCTTTAATCACTCATCTCATCAACCTTGTTTCCAGCAGCAGCAGGGAGCTGTGTTCAGCTCTAATAAACCCAAATCTGGCAAGAACGACATGGTAAACTGGCAAAGTTAGCAACTAACAACGTAACAACGTAGTGGAGCAAAAGAGACAGATATTTCCCTCAGGAATTGGTGGAGACAAAAACAGATCTAAAAGGAGAGCGAGCATTGCATTTAAATTTGTTAGGTTGCCTGAAACAAGACTCCATATGTTGCTCAGTGTCTTTTGAATGTGTGAATAGGCAGTTGTGCTGAAATGTTGTGCTTATAGCTTGTTTCAAATTGGCCGCAAATAATTTAATACTGCTTTAAAAGACTACTTTTATGAAAAAAAATCGCGAGTAGCCTAACCTGTCCTAAAAATAACATTTCCTGAGACATAGGGGCTATGCCATAATCCTTGAAATACAAAAAGTGAAAGAGTACCTTGGGTTTAAGAGATTTAGCGAAATACGAGCGAAAGCCCCCTCCTTCTTTTTGTAAGGTCCCAAAATTCACATGACCCCAGAAATTAGTTAAAATCACTTTCTTATTCATTTTCGGACCCAGCACACTCAATGTATGTCTTAACATTTATCCTATATCTCACAGTTTACTTGGCAGGCTAGTAGCTATATTCTGGCCACTGTGACCCCAAGGTTTACAGTCTCTACCAGAGTTTATTTTCAATATTCAAACTTTATATATCATATTCAAAATGATTTGGGTATATGGGTTATTATTTGGTTTGATGTAGCTAAAAGGAAAAGAAGTAGAAAAGAAGTGGATATGTATGTGTGTATGCATGTGTATATGTGCTTGTAGGTAGGTAGATATGCTGTACATGTATGTATAAATATATAAATAAGTGAAGCATCACATTGTTTTGTATTTAACTAAAGTATAAAAATAGAAAAGGGGGTAGGACCAGAAAAGTTTTTTTTAACTTCTTCCTACTCCTTGAACATGGGAATCCTTATTTGAATCATTTACAATCATTTTGGAAGATACGTTTGCTGGGGACTTTGTTTTTATTGGTTTTATTGCCTGTGCTGAAATGTACATATATATGTTCGAAATAAACTGAATACTTAAAGCTGCAAAGTGAGTGGAAGTGCTGCCATCATTGAACTATAGGCCCGTGGCGAAAAACAATAGTGCAACAAGATAGTGACCAAATCGCACCTCTCAGGAGCTTTGTGTCTCATTCTAAATATCTTGTGTTTTCTGGGAGAAGAAGATATCTTCAGTGACATGTGCCTTTGGCTGTGTGTGAGTTCAGTTTGTTACAAAAACGCAGCAATAAGATGAGTTTATCCCAGCTGCATCACGTGGGACAATACCATCAGGATTTACTTGAAGATTATGTTGTTTTTTGGTGTTCACGAATTGACTGGGAGTTGACTTTACCGTCCTGATGCATGTAACCATTTCCAGATGAAGGTGGGCTTTAGCGGCGTTTTAAAAAATCCTGTTATAATTCCACTGAAAACATGGCGATTTCCCTCACCAGATGGCACAAGCCACCCACAGAGAGAAGGTGGAAGAAAGCATTAACGGTGGTCTCCGAGTGAAGAAACTCCAAAGCTGCCTCCTCATTCATCAACCGCCATGAGATTTCTGTTTGAGTTCTTCTAGAAAGAATTGGCGAGGCTTTCGCCAAGCCATGCCTGCATTCATTTGTCCTGACACCAGCGACACCTCATGTTGATGGGTTCACGGTTAAGGTCACATTAGTCAGAGACAGCCTGGAGGATTATTTAGGGACAGATTAGGATGTTAGTGTTGTGTGCAGAGTTTGTCTTCACACTTGGTGTTTAAATGGTGCAACTGTCCAAATCACTAGATATCAAGGAGTCCCTTTACTCTCTAATGCTTCCTGCAGTGTAGAAGTAAAACTCTTCCCATATAAGAAGAACAAAAACCCTGTGTGTTTTTTTTCCATCCACAGTCATACTATATTACATTAGCAATTCTGATTTAGGATAGTCACATTTGACTGCTCATTCTTGTTTTAATACAGCCATTTTCCCATCCAAATGGCCACAGATAACCTCTCACTGTGTCAGCATCTGTTTTATGAGAGGGACATTTTTCCCTTTTTCAGGCAAAGGCTGCCTAGCTATAATGTTGTTTTAGTTTGAAGGGATTTATGGTGAAAATGGAGACGTAGAGGAGATATTCATTGGTAGTCATGTCACTAACAGTCCTCCTTGACTGCATTTTTATTTGTTTTCCACGGTGGACTCATTGTATCTTGTCAAAATGTCCCAAAATGAATTTGACGATGCATTATGAATTCCTTCATTGCTGGCCTGTTAGTATTCTGAGTTGCTTTATATTCACTGATCTGTAAAGGTTCAATCATGAAATGCAGCAGTTTTTCTCTGAATGTTATCGTGTTATGTTTAGTGATTTTTATCCCAGCTTTATTCGGCCCCTTGCTGTACTGCAACATAATTCCACACTAACCGCAGAAGCGTTTGGCAGTTTTATTTTCTTTTTTTCCATCTCTCTTAGTTTGCTGTTTTTTTTCTCTCATCACTTATTTCCTGTGTGGAAGGAGGCAATTCATGTTTGTGTTGGCCCAGGTGGTGTTTTGGCCCAGAACACAGTGAGCTACTACGGGTGGGGAAGTGCCAGAACTCCTCTTGAGTTCAACCCAACTGCCACAGTCCACCCCTGGCCACCATTTTTTCCTCCCTCTCTCCTGCTATACCTCCATCTATCCCGCTTTTCATCCCTTTACTTTACCTTTCTCCACCTCCTTGTCCTCTCCTTGCTCTCTGTCCTTTCCCGCTGCCAGCTTACGGCTGCTCAAGTACAGCTAAACCCATGAAGATGACCACAATGTTTAGGACTTATTATACACTTCCTGTAAATTAGTTTGTCATTCATCATCTCAAGTTAGTTTTGGTACCTCATGACTAGGGCAGGGTATCATTCAAAAATGTTCGATACCACTTCCTAAACAATACTTTTTTCGATACCAATTTTCTAAAAAGATTTTTTTCTGCCTGCCTCTACAACGTGTAATGCTAAACAGCCAATCACAAGCATTATTAGAACATGGTAGAAGCATGCTGCATGCTCATTGGCTCACTGATGCTAATGAGATTTACTCCTAAGGTATTGAAATTAGGTATTGAATGACGAGGCATTTTCCGATACTCGATACTTTAGAGGCAATTCGGTCGGTGCCTAAAAAGTATTGATCGAATTGTCTATGTTGTTAAGGAAGTTGCCATATTTTAACATGTTTTTGAGCTATGAATGTTGGGACCCAACATTCATAGCTCTGAGGGAAATATGCTTGCATGACATGACAAGACAGAGCAAGAGGAATATGCCAGCTTCAAACAGGGAATACACATGGAAGCCATGCAAGGTCTGCAAACTGACTAGAAGGCCAGGAGATTGGCTGCTGTCCAATCCCAGAAAGCCTTTGTATGATTATGTCCCTCCCCCCCAACGATGCCCACTCTCATGGTTTCCTTATTGGCGACCAAGGTCTGTTTGGGACTTACCCTGGCACTGCAATACCCACAGCCCAGTGTGTTTTTGTGTACAGTAGCTCACTCTGACCGGTTTTGGTTGCTCCACCACCTGTTTCCACAGCGAGTTGCTTTTACTGCTGGTTTGAGGGAATTTATGGACTGCTGATGTTAACTGTTCTGTTTTTACTGTACCCAGGTTTGCTGTAATTTATTACCACCAACGTGACACAAAAAACTCCCACCCTAAAGATTCAAGAAGCAAATTCTATGATCAGTTTAAAGTCATCCCAAAATGATGCCTTCTGGAAAGTAACAAGATCTCTGCCAATTGGATATATAATTATTGTAATTAATGGTATGAGTTTATGGAGTTCATTTTGCAGGAACAACTTGGCTCAGCTTTGTAAATACAATCGTTAATACCTAATTAGCTCTTGTTATTCTTAAACAGCTATATTATTGAACACCTTTTATGCAAAATTGTAATAATACCTCAGCTGTGAGCTGTTTCACTTTGTAATGCTCATCACTCCACACTTCTTCATTAAAATTGTTCCTCCTCTGTCTCACAGGATCTAGGCTGCGATGAGTACCTCGGATCAGGGAAGGCGATGGACAAGTGTGGAGTGTGTGGAGGCAATAACACAACCTGCAGGCTGGTCTCTGGAGTGTTTAAACACAGTTTAACCAAGATTGGCTACCACAAGATAGTGGAGATCCCAGAGGGAGCCACCAAGATCAACGTCACAGAAATGGTGAAGAGCAGAAACTATCTAGGTGGGGGAAAAAAACACTCGCATTGATACAGCAACATATAGCCCACACATCTTTTTCATTATATTGGTGCACTTAAGATGTCAGTGTTCTGTTCACTCTGCCACTTCACTCACCTGAAAGCTATGTCATTACTTACTGCTGCATCTACTGCCGCTGTTCAGCAACCCCATGTAGGCTTTGAGGGCTTTGAGTCTACCTTACCACAGGGGAAAGAAATCATTGTCTCTCCCCACTCCCTGCTGTGCTGAGCTTGGTGTTTTCTTCTGGGGAGGGATGAGGTCAGAGCCTAGACGCCAAATATCAATGCTGTACATACTTTGCATTCACACAATAATCCATTCCATGTGAGTTGGCTGAGTGAACTATTATACATTGGGGGGGGAATCCAACAGAGATTTTTAGCAGCATGTTAGTGTGTTAAAACCATAATACTGTTTGCATATCTTAGTTTGCCTAAAAACAGGATTTTTAGCCTTTGTTGCTAAATGGTCTGAGCAGTTAGTAATGCTTGAAAATGGAAGGAGAGTCCTAATCACTGAGGCATTGGCATTGACTGATATCCCACTTTTTTTCTGCTCTATTTTGAAATATGAGGCCTCTCAGTGTTTGCTGAAGTACTTGTGTTCTGTCGCAGCTTACCCTCTCGTCCAAAAATCGTCACGTTTGGTTTCAAAAAACCAAGATGGTGACAGCCAAATTGCCAAACACAACACTTCAAAACAGCAGTCTACAAACCAATGGGTGACGTCACTGCTGCTAGAGCTCTGCCTTCATTCCAGTTCAAAACACATGTTGAAAGAATGGGAATCTCCATCCACCGCATGTAGTATTATGTTACAGATTAAAAGTAACATAATACATAACCATTGGAGAAATACTGAAGATGGATTCAGTGTCTACCTTTTAAAATGCCAAATACTTGTATGCCAAGTACGTTTGCCTTCTTAAATTTGAGTTATGTACAGCCACATACACAAATTTCACATACATATGTATTTGCACCTTCCGCAATATTTACACGCACGCATACTGTATATTTTGGACAGCACTTAAGAAAAAAATCTTGCATGGGCAATAGCTCCTTTCACTTTCAGAATGTTAGACACTGTGAAACGTCCTTGTGGGTAAAATAAGTCATGAGTAATCTTAGAAGTCAGCTTTTTTAAACTTGATGAAGATGGTACAAAATTCCAGCATTTTCCCCAAAATAGACATATAGGTTTTAAAATGCAAACAAGAATATGAGACAATGGAAGGAATCTAGCAGGAGCCACTGTATCCTCACCACGTCCCAGATTTTCCCTCAATAGGCCTCTGTTCTACACTGTGCATCTCTAATGTGCTTTTAGTTGTCCAAACACTCTTTTACAAGCCTGTCTAATGTTACACCTCTAATGCTTTTCTAATGGCCTCTTGTACCATTCCATGTACCAATCCATGAAATCAGTGGAAAACATTTTTGGAGATTTTGTTACAGGATTTGCATGAAACATTTGCCAGCACAAACATATTGTCACGTTTCTAAAGGATATTTCTTTAAACGTGCACGTGAGAGCGTTTATTCCGTAAGCTATAATAACTTTTTTGGGTGGAGAAAGTCGGTGTCAGAGATTTGATTTTTTTGTTCTCATTCTCTCATCAAACAATAATTATGTGGAAGTGGTTGTGGCAGTATATTTTCCTTTTTGTTTAAACTCAGGGCTGTCAGTGGTGATTGTGTGGTTATTCTCTCTGTCTCTTCCAGCTCTCCGAAGCCGATCGGGGCGATCCATCATTAATGGAAACTGGGCTATTGACCGACCAGGGAAGTATGAGGGAGGGGGGACTATGTTCACCTACCGCCGACCCAACGAAATCAGAAGCACAGCTGGGGAGTCCTTTCTCGCTGAAGGACCCACCAATGAGATCCTGGATGTTTATGTAAGTAACAAATCAACTCCGACCTCCAGAAACTAAGGTCTGTCATTATATGATCACTTTTCAGAGCAGATATCATTTTAGAAGGACAACCCTTCAAATATTTGAAGGCGGAAAGTATTATTTTACAGTATGATTGTTACTGAGTCTCATCTACTTTGCCTCAGATGATCTTCCAGCAGCCAAACCCTGGTGTCCACTACGAGTACCTTCTCCCCTCTGAAAAACCAGTCGTCCCTCAGCAACCAAACCACAGACCAGATGGTAAATGACACCCACTCTGTACACCCCTTACTGTTTATTGCCATGCTGGATTGCTCAATACATTTCATAGGCAAGACAATTGAGAAAATTACTGGCGAATAATCGATAATGAACATTAGCATTGGTTGTAGCTGTATACAATCAATCTATTTAAACACCAACCAAAACCAACAAAGCATTTATTCATCCTCATATATCTAATAAAAAAATGTCACTTTCCCCATCCATTCACCACAGTCATAACGCATGTGTCTATGCCTGAAAGCAGGGAACACTGTGAATGAACAGGGTGGATACGACCATCACAGCAACACTCACCAAGAAAACTTCAATTCAGCAGGTGGTGGGTGGGACTCTCCTCGTCTCCCAGACACCCAGGTTCCTGCCGTACAGCCACCCAGACAGGAGAGAGAGTACAACTGGAAACTGGCTGGTGCTACAGAGTGTAGTGCCTCTTGTGGTAAAGGTCAGTCAAACTATTTATATTTTAGCTTTTTTAGTGAGGATGACTCCATTTCATAGAATTCATTCAATTAGTTTTTTTTACTGCATTTTTTATTCTATTTCAGATGTAGAAGTCAGTGCTTAAATTAAACATCTGCTTTGTATGAATTTTAGGATTCAGATACTCCGTCTTTCACTGTGTCTCCCGGCTGAACCATGGCCAGGTATCAGATGCTCTTTGTGACAGCAGCAGCAGACCGACTCCGCAGGAAGAGGCCTGCAACCTGCAGCCCTGCCCAGCCTTGTGAGAGACCACACTTTTCTGTTCTCACACTTGTGCGCACTAAATACTGCTAAGTTGAAAAGACTCTCCACTCAAAGAGCAAGTTTACTAAATAGCATACACACTACTGTTAAGAAATGATGACTTAAATGGTTTAAAAAATCTGATATAAATAAATAATGATAATAAAGACTGAGGACTGAGTTTGAACCAAGAAGATGCTGTGTTAGTGTACCTGCTAGGTTATGCAGTATCTATGTGGTAGGCAGTCTATGTTAACATCTATTTTGTCAACCCATAATTACAGTATTTCGATCCTTTTATAATTAAAAGATTTGACAGCCTGTGACAGCCTCATTCTCATATGTGGTTTCTTTATACTGTATAAACAACATGTATATAATATACATACATAAATGTACGTAATATAAACTGCCTAGGATACCCTCCTAACACCAAGCTGTTATGATTTCCCCCTGAGCAGCTGGGATATTGGAGAGTGGTCAGAATGCAGTAAGACCTGCGGCCTGGGCATGCAAAACCGTCAGGTCCTGTGTCGCCAGATTTACGCCAACCGCACCCTCAACGTCCACACGAGTCGCTGCCGACACTTGGAGCGGCCAGAAATTGCCACTACTTGCCAGCTGAAGATCTGCAGTGAGTGGCAGATACGCTCCGAGTGGACCACGGTGAGTGGCAGCTGTCAGTCACAATGTGACTGCATTTCATTAAACACTTTTACCTACTGTTTTACACGTTTACATCTTTATTACATTGTACTTCTCTTTACGCATACATGTTTACATTCCTGTTTACATTACATTTTATTTATTGTGAAATTACTGTCTACCACAAATAAATATTATTTTATTTTATATATATGTTATCCCTATATTTTAACTTCCGCACTATTTTATATCTAAGATTCTCATTTTTTTTTTACTTGCGTGATTTTCTTTTTATAGTGAATGATCTTTGTTGGATGGAGCCTGACATCTAATATTTTCATTGCCAACGACTGCTTCTCTGTAATTGTTGTCCATATGACAATACATAACTTGAAGCTTGATACATGAATTGCACCTGTCTGACATGTCTCTACAGTTAGCGTACATCATCTTTAAAAAAAAATCAATGAGGTTCAACAGAAAGTTCTGTGCATATTTGAGATTTTATCCCTGACATCATTATGATTTTTTTCTCTAGTTCTATTCTTTGACACTTGTATCAACTTGTATTTTAAGGAAAGTTCAACATTTTTGGAAACATGCTGACTCTCATACTGTATCTGGAGCCAGGAGACAGTTAGCTTAGAGTGTGAGTTTCAAAATGACAAGATGTGGGTTTTTTTTGGGGCTGGGTTATATCCCGAACTATTTCTTGGCGCGGCGCTGTGACTTCTGGAGTCTCAGCTGGTTTCTTGGAAACCCTCACCGTGACGACAAGACTCCAGGAAACCACTGTGCTTGGTCAAGAAGTATTCGCACACATAACCCCCTTAAAACCACTTGTCTTTGGTGTTTGCGCAGGTTAAAATGGCTATGATTTATATTTTTATGATAATGGTGTAGCAAATGACCACGGGAAAACAATGTCAAAGTTGTCGCTCATAGTGATGAACAGAGGATTATCACCTGAATCTGCAGCTCCCCTCGGCTTTAAGGAGCTTTATCCAGCAATCCAGTCTCTCCAGCAGTGCTTACCTCTACAGTTAACCATGTGGTCTGTGTCTCCATAGTGTTCGGTGCCATGTGGGCTGGGTCAGAGGTCACGGGAGGTCCGCTGTGTCAGCAACGTAGGCGACTTTGTTCCTGATGAGGAGTGCAACATGAATCTGCGGCCCTTCGATGTAGAGAACTGTGACATGGGATCCTGTGCCAAGAGCTGGTTCTACACAGAGTGGGGCAATAGGGTAGGTGTTGTAGTCTACTACAGGGACATAACTTTAATTCATTCCTAATAACAGTGGTAGTCATTGTATAGATTTGTCTTCATGGATATAGCAGCTGCTTTGATATTCGGATAATATCTTGGTCTTTTAATATAGCTTATGATAGCTACAAAGAAAGCAACTGTATATTGATATTACCTGCAAGAGGGTCAGGGTGCTCAAGAGTCAGAGCCATAGTGAATAATGTATTGCCCTTTCTGTAGTATGATCATAAAGGAAAAGTGTGAGGAAAGGAAATTAGTATTTTTGTTTTACAGTCCTGCAGATCTGATGAGCCTCTTAACTGCACCCTATTATGGCAATAAAATGGGATGAAATGAAATACAATGATTTAATATAATCCACTTCAGACTTGAGGGAAATGAACTGCTAAATTAGGGGAGGTATGAATTGTTCAAAAGCAGGCAAAATTGAATCTTAGTAATATATTTTGCCCTCACAGTATACAGTATATAGGCTACTGTCAATCAAAGTCAACTCCAAATTAGTTTTAGTTCTATTTAAATCAGGTTATGGCCCAGTATTTTAGACTTCACAAAATAAAAGCCCACAGTAATAAAAAAAAAAAAATAAGATTATAACATTTTTATTTTTATTTTTGCCAGTCGGTGAACAACATGAATTGTATGACGAGTGTTTACTCCACAGTGTTCAGCTGAATGTGGGATGGGTGTGCGGACGCGGGGAATCGTCTGCCTGACCAACCACATCAGCAGTCTTCCTCTGGAGGGGTGTGGCAGCGAGCGGCCCGCAGATTCTCAGGTCTGCAACAACGGCCTCTGTGAGAATCGCATCGAGTGGTTCACAGGCCCCTGGAGCCAGGTATGAGACAGAAGGTCCCACTGGGCTCAAGGGAAAGTTGTCTGGAGTAGCTAAATGTATGATATTTTACAGTGATTTTACATTGACATGTTTTTTTTTTTTCCTGTCTCAACTTTTGAACTGTGTAATTGAATCCATATGATCTCAATGCTATGGTTGTATGTGACCCAGTGCTCTGCAGAGTGTGGCGCAGGCAGCCAGCATAGGTCAGTGGTGTGTCTGATAAAGTCAGATGAGGGATTCACCATCATGCCACCGTATGAGTGCTCCTCACTGGATCGGCCCCTCAGCCAGCAGAGCTGCAACCTCAAGGCCTGTGGAGCAAAGTGGTACCACACTGACTGGAGTGCTGTGAGTAAGATATGAAACCCTCTCCCCTTTTGCTTAGATTCCCTAATAAGGTGATGCATCTACTCCCTACTGCTACTCACTAACTGATTTATGGCCAATCAGTGATGATAACCTGGGTATCAAAATCCTATTTAGATACATTGTAGTATACATTGAGCTTACAGACACAGAAAGTGTGTCAATCACAGTTAAGCTCATTTATACAGTAGGCCTTTGATTTATTTGTCAGAACAGGGTATAAGGGCAAAGAATAGTATGCTTATTTTCAGGGTCTCCTTAAGGAAATCATTTTTGTAGTGCATTTAAAATCTCAAATTGTGAATTATGTTCATATCTGCTACTATCTCAGGAAAAAGGGCAAAAAATGATCCTTTATTTTCTTTGTACTAATATTTTTCCATGTGTAAATGACAGTATTTAAACCCCCTGAAAACTTGGATTCAAACAGTATTCATAACATCAAATATTCATCATTAACTTAGCAACAATCAAACGGTATTAATCAGGATGGTGTGGGTTGATCGGATTTGATCGACAGTGACCAAACAACTCACTATCATCCGATTTTGATTCAAATGTTTAATGTCTAAACTCCAATTGTACCATCACCTTTTATCCAACTCTGCCCCGCCCCCTTCAAACCACTGTGACGAGCACAAAGAAAAAAAGAAATACATCTTTTGTGAAAAAAACCACCTCACTTTGGCAGAAAATACTGTGTTTAAGTAGGATCCCATCACATAATAAAAAACTGATGGAGAAAATAGGTTTCCAGGTTCAGTTCGCAACATTAACAATGTTTGAAAAGTAGCAGCAAAACGTGGCAGTAGTTCAGCTTTAGGGGGAAGTTTTATTAACCTGGCACTGACTGCTGTCCCTGACCCCTCTCCTTCCAGTGTTCAAAAACATGTGAGGGAGGTTTCCGTGTGCGGGAGGTGCGCTGCCTATCTGACGACATGCTATCCAGCGAAGGCTGCGACCAGCAGCTGAGACCGGCAGCCAAGGAGGACTGCAACCCAGAGCCCTGCATACCTAGCATAGGTCAGTCATTATCTGTTATCTGGAATATTACTCACTTTTCCTAATGATTTTAGCATCCTTAGAAGCACAAGTGGCATTATTGTGACTGTAATGGCCAGCTGGGGAACTACTTGCATTAAGAGTAGATGAGTAATGTTCTGTGCCAAATCAGAATGCTTGAAGTGGAAATTGCATCTTGAGCAAGGCGTTGAACCCCAAACTTTAGTCAACAGTAGAAGTTCAAGCAGCACTAGGAAGCTATAAATGTTGGTAACTCTCCCATCCCCCTGCAACACTTTACCCAGGATCTATCGTCATGTGTTCTTAGTCAGCTCTCTTGATTAAATACGAGTCATATATTATTTGCTGGAACTTAGCAATAAAAGCTCAACCGTTCTTTTTGTTTCAGATGAAAACTGCAGAGACAAATACTTTAACTGCAATGTGGTGGTCCAGGCTCGCCTTTGCGTGTACGATTACTACAAGACGACGTGCTGTGCTTCGTGTTCACGAGTAGCTCACAGACAGTTGTTTAATCTGGGCCGCAGCTAGCACTCTCTACCAGTGTCCCTCAGCTCCATGTTGGGTAAGACTCAATACCCGCTGCAGGCACTTTGCTCCTGGGCCAGCCAGGGGAGTGGACCAGCTGGACCTTGGCTTAAATGAACACTTGTTTTGACTGCCAAGGATGGAAACTGAAGAGAGAACATTTCTGTTGGTTCATTTAGAGACAGCTGTTGGGAGAAAGGAATACCTGAGAAAAGTGGAGGACAGGAATCCACTCACTGGATAAACAGAGCCCTGGAGGGGTGACAGAAATCAGAAGCAAACCGAGGAAGCTACAAAACACTTTATGGATTTTAACCGCCAAGTTTGATATAAAGATTCCATCTGTTTTTGTTTCAAGGCCAGCCGTTTGCAGCTGTCTTTTACCTATAATGGCTGTTTTGTATTACATGATATGAAGAGGAGAGCACCTGTAAACTTTTTAAGGTGGTATACTGTATATATAGAAAGTATATGTTCTAAAATGTTTCTGTACACTTCAATGCTCAGATTCATGCCAAGATGTCATATGAAGTCGATGCAGTCTCACCTATAATCAATCTATTTACCACCCACTTTGTTGACCAAAGATATGTAACCTCCACAAACTGAAGACAATTACAAATTAACACTTAAACCTTTGAAACAAATACTGTGCATCAAACCCTCCATGGTGCTGATGGTGAATCCTTTATGCAGCATGGATTCACAAGAAAATGTTTAGTTCTTTGTGGTACAGATTAGGTTTTTCTGATTTCCTAAGCAGTGGCAAAACACTTCTTTTTCCCTGCCTGCACAGCTATGAGGTGTAAATGCAGCCTATGTAATATGTATGTATATATGTATGTATGTAAGACAGAGTGAATGATAACGGCCTTTTTTAAGGGTTCTCAGACAGTCTTCCCAGCAACTGAAGAGAAAAAGGCCCTCTTTATTTATTTGAGTGGCTCCCGAGGGAGGTTACTGGTTTATCGGCCACCGGTGGCCCCTTTCTGGCTGTGGGGATAAAACCTTTGCTGGCTCTCCTCCAATCACAGCCTCTGAACTGAATATAGGCATTCCACAGCCTGCTGGATGGTAGAAGCAGATGGTTGAAAACCCTAATGTATTTTTGAAGAGGTGAAACAAACTGCAAATATATTTTGTTTTTCTGTGGAAGATGATCATTACACATTTGTACAATTCCTGATAAATCACCAATCATAAATACATTGAAATATCCATGAACTATTGTTAGTGTTTGATTGTAAAGATAAATCATGGAAGTATTTTGATCTGGTATGGCATATATAAGGTTTACATTAATAGTAAATATTTGTTTAGGAACCAGCCTTTCCTGCCAAATCACCCCTTTTGTCAGTTTCATACACAACATGCACACAGTACCTCTCAAGTGTTCAACTGTTTTTGTATTATATGTTTATCATTTCCATCCACACACTATAAACTTACCTCTGAGCCATAAGTACTGTATATGTATCAATGTTTAAGTTCAGGATGACTTCAACATGCAATTAATTCAATCTTTAAGGGTAAAAAAAAAATCCTGTATGTGCCAGCGTGATTCTTGATTTTCCACAAAACAATCAAGAAGAGTGGAACTAAAATACTCACATTCTTCAGTATTTCACATATGACTGCAACTAGCAAAACATCTGTCTTTGCCTTATTTTACATTTCTAATGTTCAACAGTTGATTTTTAGTAAGGAGTGTTCTTGAAATTTTCTGAAATAAACAAAATTACTAATTATTTGTACACTTTACAGCATACTTTCCTCGTGTGATTCCTTGATTCAGTTTTAAATCACATAGAGGATGAGATATCGATGTTTCTGGATTTAAGTCATCCATCTAGAGGACAAAGACGCTATTACAACCTAAAGATTTATAGGAGAAGATCCACCGCTCATAATGTACTGCTTCATGTTCAGGACAAACTGTCATCAATATCGGAGGAACAGGAATGTGTTCTCTTCTTCTGTCTAGATACTTTACTAACCATGGTTGGTTGTGATGTGGGAAATCATCTGCCCTCTCCACAGGCTACCCTCCCTCATTGATGCCCAGCAGGTGTCCCAGGCTGTGGGGCATGAAGACGGGGACGAGGTGGACCTTGTCATTCAGGATGCCGATCTTCACAAGCTACTGCAGGTGAAGCCTGTCAGCCATGCGGTGCATTTCAGCCCACTTCACACAAGCAGTTCTGTTAATGAAAAACAGTTTTTTTTTTACCTGAACTTTAAATACATCTTACCATGCTTACAAAAATTATAAAAAATCAGTACATTTCATATATAAGATTCAAGGCCTAAATCCCTGTGCAGCCTATACTGTAATCTATTTTACCGCCAAAAGATGCAAGGTGGGTGTTGACAAGTCAGTAAAACAGGACACTACCTTGGATATCAAATTTGAACAATTAACAGATAGCTAATACAAATCAATCTGGTTCCAGACCTCTAAATTGCAACCCATATTCCCCATTTGTTCAGTGATTCGATTGTGAAGTGAAATGAAATGTATAAAAATTGTAAAGACACCATTACAGTAGTCTAGTCTAAAATCATGGACACGTTTTTCCAAATCCTGCTGAGATATAAGTCCTTGATATATTCTTAAGGTGATAGTAGGCTGACTTTAAATTTGCTCTCTTCCTGCCTGTTGCTTCTTAGCCTTGGAGAGAGCTGATAGGAGCTAATAATTCATCCCCTCCCAATTGCTGTCAGCCTTCGAGAGGGTTAATAAGTGAGTGATTCTTTAATGTCTTTGTTCATTCTCTTATTCTCTCCTGTGATGAACTGAACCTTCTTTGTGGAAATAATAAAGACTTAAAATATCTCATCTATGTATTGAATTTCCACCACAAGTGGCTCTGTGATGACCAGTTGCTACTTGTTGAAGCTCTTAATTTGAACGGGAAATAGCTTGCAACCACTGACCACTAATCTCCAGGCAGTAGGTCTATTCATTAGACATGGCCTGTATTCAAACAGGCCAAAGCATGATTTGCAACATCTCAAAATTTGCCATCTGACAGCTGAAAGCCTTACTTTCAGATACAAGGGTACGAGGTGTGATGCATTCCTCCCTTAGTGTGGCACTAGTGCTGGAACAGGCTGCAAAGGAAAAGCACAGCAGTGATCACACTAAACACTAATTAGATGAGGAACTTTCAATGGCCTCTTCCTGACGCCGTGCTTTTTACTGTTTATTTTAACCTAAATAGTGGTAGATGGGGGATAAACTGTTGGCACTTGTGGACTGGAAGAGTACTCAATAAAAACAATCAAAATCTTTATTCACTAAATGTACAATGAACATAGGAGTTACACTTGGTAATCATACAATGCAGTGAAATAGTAAAGTGAAATTGCAAGTTAAAAAGTCAAACAGAGTTAATTGTGCTATTCATCTTTTGATTTAGAAAAACAAATTATAATTTATAACTGCAGATGTAGAAAAGAAAAAGAAGACGGCTGAGGGCTGGATGATGTCTGCATTAACTGTTAGGCTACATTATAACATTTAAAACAAAAAAACAAACTGTAGGCCTATATTATATTACAAAAACATATTGCATGCGGCTTCTGTATTATTATCTGCACTTGTTTGTGTGTCTACTTGCTGCTCCCTATTGTATTGTATTGTATTGTATAGCCTATTGTAAGGACGAAAAATACCACCAGTTTTATACCATTGGCAACTAGGCTACTTTACTTACAACAAGGATGTGACATTTAGGGAATGAAGAATGTACACCAGTATTTTCAGACAGTGTGTGAGTCTAATGATGTAAAGCCAAAAAAAAAAGGGAAAGGTGGCGCTGAGATGGTCAGACTGAAAAGGAAAAAAAGGGATCGTGTTGCCGTGCTGTGTGTTGTTCATTCATTCACCATCCGAACATTCATTCCACCCCAACCCCCTAACACCAGATGTTTTGAAGTTCAGTTTCATAAGGATATAACGTTAGTGAACTTTCAATTCAACACTATTGATATTTGAGGAGATATTTTTCATCATTAACAGTCTATAAAAAGAACACGGTTTCACAACAGACCAAATTTAAAGCATTTTAAAACTTAAAGAATTAAACCCTTACCATCACTTTCTTAAAGCCATAGTGCGTAGTTTCTGTCGCCCCCATTAGGAATTTTAACCCAGTTGCTACGTAGCCAAGGAGGACACAGAGGATTAAAAAAAAGCATGATTGACTCTTCAGAAGAGGTAATTATCTTCACTCAAGTTTCTAAGTTTCTAACCCTAACAAACTTTGAGCATATACATAGGCCTAGCCTATATATGAGTACCCTGCAGGGTATTTGGATTATAGTGTAGTACATGCTTGTGTCTACCTCCTTCAATAAAAACATAATTTACCTCTTGACTGAGGCTGATCTCTTCTCACAGATACGCAGTTACACCTGTATACTCAGCCAGCAGTGAATGATACAGAAATCCTTGAGCTCTGGTACAGTCCAGGCTGAATCAGATATGTAATGTTGGTTATCTTATCAGTAAAGCCATGACCAGAGATCAAGATTAATGACCAAAGAGCTATCGGTTTAAAGGATGTCTATCTGTCTATATCTATATCTTAACTCTATCTGCACTGTGGTTCACCCACCTCTTCAGGCTGAAATGTACTGACCAAATCCTGAGGATTACCTCCAGAGAGAACTGAGAACATAACGGGTCCCCTCTCTTTTCTCAGTAAATAAAAAGAAATTCTGAATTTGATCACAGATTTTTCTATCAAAGCTTTGATCAAACATTTTCAGAGAAAGAGATGCAAATTATTGAAATGAAAAAGAGTTAAATGATAATAGGGACAGGGTGGGAAAAAAAGTTATTTAAGTTATATAATGTTATTTTAGGCTTGTGCAATTTATGACACTTAAACCAATTCTAATCTTGACCCAGAGTCCTGTTGTTGAGTCAGTCTCTCTAACCAGAACGCCATCCTATCTTCTGTCTCCCTGTCCTTTCAGACCTGTCTACTGGCTGGGTAAAGACACCCTGAGGGTGTCTGCTGCTCTGTTTGCAGAGAACCGTCGACGGCTGTGCAATGCGCTGAAAGCCAAAGACGGAGTGGTGCAGCAGTCAGTGGTGGTGCTGCAGGGAGGAGAGCAGAAGCAGAGGTACTGCACAGACACAGACGTCCTTTTCAGAGAGGTAAGTAGTCTCTAGTTGACTCTGTGCAAAACTGAGGCTGAGGAGGGGGCAAGGTATTGCATTTATTTATCCATCCATCTATAATCCCCTAGCCAGCAGTGAGTTTAAGTTCCTCCAGCATGTCCTGTGTCATGTATCTTCATACTCTGTCAAAAATATGTAGGCCAGCCACTCTGCAGAGAAATCACTTGTGTTCATGATCAAATTTTTTCCAACACTCCCATCTAAACTTGTGACTATAATTGGATTTTGACAAAAATCAAAGAGCACATTGAACGCTCTGTATTCACCTCTGTGAACTGGTCTTAGCAAGGACATCTTATTTTTTGTAATGTAATACTCTGACTGGAAGTAACCTTCTCTTCCAGCTGACTGTTATAATCTCCCTCTCTAATGTTTTGACTGATTCTTTCAATTCTACAGGAGTCTTTCTTCCACTGGGCTTTTGGAGTAACTGAGCCTGACGGTTATGGCACCATTGATGTGGACTCTGGGAAATCCATCCTTTTTGTTCCCAAACTGCATGAAAGCTATGCTACTTGGATGGGAGAGTGAGTCACACTAATCTTCAAAGAGCGGTGTACATGGCCAACAGTCGTCACCAGCGGGTCCATAGCTATGAGCTGTAACTTGAAGAAAGGGTTGACAAAGTCATGTGCTACAGTTACATCTTTTACACCCAGTTTAAACATGTTTTTATGTGAGTGTTTGTATATTTTTTTCAAATGTATTGTAAATGCCACCAAGAACCATTTAAGACGTAGAATTTTGTCATCACCCAAACCACCTCAGACATGCTGGACTCTACTGATACCAAAGCCTGCTGCAGTAATTCCAGTTCACAGGCTACACATGTGTAGGAAGTGAAGACTTAATTGCTCAAATAAGTTGCATCTATTCATTTAATTGCTCATTTTGAAAATTATTAATCCTCTTGAAAATGGTCAAAACTACAGTTTTAAAATGACTTTACACGCAGATGAAGACTATTTAACACATTTTGCTGCTTTCTTTGAAAACTTGACAACACACTGATTGCTGTGCTAGGCTAATTTCATGAGGACAGGGTGTGGATCATAAGAAATGTTGCATACAGTGATGCAGAATCCCGAGTGCTTGTGAAGAGAAAAAAAAAAGTCACGTACAATGTAGTGAAATTCAATCTCTGCATTTTACCTAGTCTCGCTGGCGAGTCCACACAGTATTGGGATGGGAGAAAAACATGCTCTGGTTTATTGGCATTTCTTTAAACCAATCACTAATCGCTGTACGGAGCAACGGCGCCTCTGCAAAATAGCCTCAGGAAAGAAGTTGTTTTGGTGGAACGTGTACGTTTAAAAGTTGTTTTAGTCATGCAAAAGAAAACTCAGATTGGACAGATAGACTAGCTAGCTGTCTGGATTTACCCTGCAGAGATCTGAGGAGCAGTTAACCATAGTCCTCAGAAATCGACCAGAGTTTAAAATGCCAACACAAAGGAAGCCCAAGGCAACGGATATCCGGCCTAAATGAGTGAAATCCGGCGGAATTTCCAACCGAGCAATCCCAGAAGTGGAACGTCCAGGATATAGACTACATTTTAACTATCCTAAGCATTACAAGCAATGGACAGCCACATAGAAACATCCGGGGAAGAAACTTAGTGTTCAGTGTTTTGTGCAGAGACACTTTGACATGTGGCCGGAGGAGGCAGGGATTGAACCGCCAATCTTGTGGTTGACGGCTGACCCGCTCTACTGCTGATCGACAGACACCCAGAGAAACCACTTGACATAATTATCTGGAAATAACCTGCAGATTCTTTACCATGTCTGATCTATAAACCTCGAAGCATCTTTTGTCATCTGACATGTATAAAAGAGATTTACACATTTAGGAGTTCCATGATTAGCACTTAACACTACTGGGTTCATTAGCTTTGCTCTCTGCCTTTTTAATCTGTTGTCCTACTTCAGTTCTGCTATCGTCTGCCAGAACTGTAACATAACCCGTCTGTTATGTTTTTAGAGATTGACTCCTTAAAATGTCTAATGAGTGTAAGTCTTTGTGTTGGTTGACTGTACTTTTCTTTTGTGTCTTTTGCATCTGTTGACAGGATATTTCCTAAAGAGCACTTCAAGGCGAAGTATGCTGTCGATGAGGTGCAATACGCCTGTGATGTAAGTCTGTCTGTGTTGCTGCTGGTGTTTACAGAGTGCTTGTGTGTGTGTGTGTGTGTGTGTGTGTGTGTGTGTGTGTGTGTGTTTTTAACAGTTTTCTGTGCAGTAACTGAACCTTGATGTTCACTCACCTTTCATAAAGTTACTGCAAGTTACATTATTGCCTCCGTAGACAGTTTTTAAAGGTAAAGATAAGCTATTTATTAATCCCACACTGTGGAAATTCCTGTGCTACAGCAGCTCAAAAGAAAAAATGTACACACATCAGAATAACACAAATACACATTAAGTAGAAATAGGAGACAAAAAAAAATTGTCATTCTCTTATTTGAACCTCCTTGGAAAGCTATTGGTAGTGCCAGGTAGTAGGACCAATATTCATTATGTACTAGGACGTTCTAGTAGAAAGTGTCATTGCCTATATTTTTAGTACAGAGCATGCAGTTCAAGACATCATTGGCTATTGACCGAGGAAAATGCAGACAGTAGTTGGACTCACAGAGCACTTGGAGCATCATACTGATAATTAATTTGTGCGCAAAGATCAACCACCGAGATTCTCTGGGGACTTTTGTTATTGAATTTTATTTTTAACCCACAGCTCCATTATCTTTATTTTAGTCTAGTTTAAACAAGTCCTGTTCAGACTGTCTGTAACTGCCTATTTTGGGAGTATGGGAAAACAGTCATGTATATCGGTGTTGACAGCAGATTCACAGCAGACTATATTGGAGGCTTGACAGCTCCAGAGCGATTTTGGAGGTGTGCATGTTGTCAACATGCACACCTCCAAAATCGCTCTATCAAAATAATATAATCAGACTATAATACAACAGCTTTCACTGGCATTTGAGATGATCACATACAATTTAATATTAATTTCTATATGTACTCAGCAACCTTTGATGACTCATCCTGCTGATGATATTTCAGGTCTTATTTTTCTAGCTTTTCCAACATTTTAGACACTGATATGGTAATAATAGCAGTCCAAAATGATGTGAAAAAGAGACGAAAAACTAGGATATAGGATATAGACTACAGATTACCTGATATATACATGTATTATAATATCAGATGACTGACCACAGGACCAATTATTCAAGTGTCATGTGGGAGTATTTTACTGAGCCACCTTTAAGCATGGTAATCTGTAAAAGGTCCCGGCAGATCTGCCTCACCCTTCCTGATGCTAGCTGCCACCTCACTCGTCATATCAAACATAAAAACACAGTCCTTTTCATTTTGTCTGTGTGTAAGCTGTTAAATGTAGGAATCTGAATCTTCAACATTGTCAACTTTTAAAATTCTGATAATTAAATTGATCAACTGCTTAAAAAAGTGCAGTGAGAGAAAAAAATCTAAACTCCTTCAACCAATTCTACAGCTCACAAAAGATTGTCCATCTGTCATTAGAATAGATCATCGGCCTGGATATAGACCAGTTGAATGTCCTGTTGTAACATTTGAATGCACTTGGTGGTGATTTCATTTGTTTTTGTGTTTTTCTCCACGCAGCGAGGTCAGAATACAGATAGTGGGAGCATCTGCCGTGAAGCCTCCTTTGAAGGAATTAGTCGGTATGTTTAATTGGCACCACTTTGCATTGGCATAATGATACTTTGATTGGGGAGGGTTTTGTTATTTGTTTTGGTTTTATAACCAAGGATACAGACTGTCATGCATACACATTTTTGCTAATTAACCGAATTCTAAATATAATTGAATTTACCAAACCAGCTTCCTTTTGCTTGTTATCAATGTTACTGTCACTGTGTTCTTTTTTTAACTCCTTACATTACACTCTTTTTTTATTCTACACTCTGACCCTGACTGCTTTGAAAAATGAGTCTTGTATACTTATTTCTAAGTGATTATAATAATTTGCATTAAATTGCATTTGATTTGCAAGTGTATCAAAATGTTTATTCAGATTTAGCTAATGAGACTCCATCGATGAAGCACCTCCATTAGGGGTAGGATGTTTGATGGAAACTTTCTGGAGGCGATGCTGGTGATGGGGAGGAGCTGGTTAATAGGTCTGAAACAATGACATTTAAAGAAAAGCATCCGGGAAGTGATTGGCTTGAGAAACGTGGTCAAAAAGATCATTGTCAAGTATGGTGATGTCAGAATTGTTAATTCAGGGTTTTTGACAGCGTGGGAAATAGGAAGTGACAGAGAAAAAATAGCAGACATTTACTCATGGAGGAATAAAGGCAGAACTTGAGGGAATAGAGACTCTTAATGAACTTTGGCCAAAGCTTCATTTATGTTCATAATGTTAGTTTCTTGTTCCTTTTTTATCAGCTTCCAAGTGAACAACACTCTTTTACACCCAGTCATCGTGGAATGGTAAGTAAATAAAATACGTTTTATAATATTATTCAGAAAGCCCACTCCCCAGACAGTCTACTGTCATCTCTCCCTTAATTACCTAAACATTTCTACAGACTTAACTCCCAAACCTTCCGGTCAGGTAACTGTGTGTCTGCAATCAGAAACAGGAGCTTGTCTTTGGCTTGTTTTTTCCCCTTTGCAGAGTGAGAAGCCAGTCCACACAGATGTAATGGACTTCGTGCTTGCCTGGTTGTCCTTGGCATTAGAGTTTTCACCCTCAGATGAATTGAAATTTTCTGAAATAAGGAGGAATGCTTTTCAGGCACATCTCCTGGGGAGAAAGACTTGATTGAACCCCTCTGCTTCCTCTTCTCTCAGGAGATCACATGGCTCTCTTTTATAATGGGCTATTTTGGACACCCAAAGTGCAGCTACTGTTTTCCAAACACAAATGAATGAGAAATGGTGAGATCACCAGGCAACAAGGTTCTTGTTGCCTTGTTCTTCAGTTCTAATATAGTATCTCAGCTTAGATTTAAATCAAAGACTGTAATATTACTGTAATATTGTGGTTTGAAAGATTTTCAGCAGCCCTGCAACAGTAGATTATGGCAGTTTCCCACTGGAATTTCAAGAAACGACAGGTCTCATTTATATACAATGTTCCTGGGAAAGAGGACCATCTGCTAGACATTTGTTCTTTACATCAGTTACTGTATTAGCAGTGTATATAAAAAAGATGGATTTCTTCCTTTAGCTCAGTGTGAGAGTTGAATTCTGTATATATTTGTTGGCTGTACATTTGATAAATTGGCAGCGTATCGATCAGAATGAGAAAGCTGCTCTCTCACTTCTTGTGTCTGCAGCCGTCTGATTAAGACTGATATGGAGCTGGAAGTCCTGCGCTACACCAACAGGATTTCCAGTGAAGCCCATAAAATGGTAAGCTACTTCTCGGATAGACAATGCATCTGCAAGGGTGCTCAAATTGGTAAGTTTTCGCACAATAAAAGAAAAGAACCGAAGGAAAAGAAATGTTGAGAGCATAAAGTTAAACGGCCAAAGTATGGAAGTATCAAGCAGCTTATTGAGTTTAAAACCCACCCAAAGGATTCAAGATGTCAGGATTCTCTAAGGCTATAAACTCTTTAAACGCTATCGATTTTAACTTCATCCAGTAGCTCAGAGGCCAGCCTTTAACAGAGATAGCCTTTGACTTCAAGCTGTAACATTAAAGCATTATTTTACTTCTGCACAGGATTTCACTTAAACACCATGAATAACCTCTTCAGGGGTTGAGGAGCAGTTAACCTCTCAATGCTATCTGTCCTCTGAAGTCACTTACCATGAGCGTTCAATATTGTTTTCCTCCTGTTTCCTCATTGTTACGAGTGTGATCAGTTGACATTTTTAGAGGTATTTTCTTTACCCGTCTGTCCCCAAAGCCACCCTATGTGGTAAATTTCAGGCTATAACTTTCCCTGTAGGTGTGCAGTAAAACCAGAAAATGTTCTCCCAAATCAGCAAGTGCTTAAGGGTACAGTCTCACTGACTGTTGAACTATTTATGACTACTAGAGTCTGCAGGATTTACTTGCGTAAATCCTGCAGACTCTGCTTTCATGTACCTAGGATTGCTATTTTGCAAACTGAGTGAACAGCAAATAATCAATTAATCTACATTAAAAAGTGTTATATGGCATATCAGGTAGTAACTTTGGGTGTGCCATGTACAGAGGATCAAGCGTTTTGAGCCACCAATCAGCTACACACAGAAAACTATAATTGCTTTGTGCATAGGATAAACATTGAGATTCATTTAAAAAGAGTCAGCAACATTTTTTTCTGAATCACATACAATCTCACTTTCTCTCTGTAGATCATGAAGCATGTGAAACCTGGACAGAAATAATATGAAATGGAGAGGTAAGTGGTGCACTTTGTCAACAGATCCTCTTTGTTCATGCCAGACATTTTAGGCCCATGTCTGTCTACTCCATTATAGCTATGGTAATAAATACAGTATATGTGGGGATTAAACCAGCCCTTATTTTATTTTGCTCTGCTCCTGTCACTTTCGTTTGGATAGACAGTATGCTGATACAGTCACTGTACTCATTAAATCAGTGTTACTGGATAAGTTAAACTCTTTATTTTGATATGTGAAATGAGCTGCTGTGATGAACTCGTTTGGATTACATCCCGCTGAGTCAGAGGAGGAACAAAAAGAAACGTCATGCCTCAGTGCGTGTTGACACTCCAGTAACTGACTGTTATTATAGGTGCAGTGGAGAAAGTACTATGGGGTTCTTGCTTATTAAAGGTTTGCTATATTATAAGTCACTGGTAGACCTGGCACTGTCAGGTGTCCATGGCCCTGTACTGTATGCTTATGAGTATAACACCCTAAGTAAAGCCTATGAAATATAAAATGAAATACAGGTTATTACTGTAGCAGGGTTATAATCAAATGGAAGATGAATCTAGATTCAGTGTATATATATATATATATATATATATATATATATATATATATATATATATATATATATATATAGTATATTATACTAACCTTAATATTTCCACTATGAACGGACCAACGATTGAGAGAATCACAGATATAAATATCTTGGTCTGGATTGACGAAAAGCTCTCTTTCAAGTTTCTTGTGTGAGACTAAGGCAAAAAGTTGGCTATTTCTACAGAAATAAAAGCATCTTTCCTATGTTTTGTAAGAAAAGGGTTGTTGAGGCAGTTTCCATGTCGGCCTTGGACTAATAATGATGTGATTTATAGACATGCATCATTTTCAACTCTTAAAACTCTGGACTCAGTCTATCACTCTGCCTTGAGATTCATAACCGGTCATGTCTATCATAGAACACTCTATGTGACCATAATGGTCACATAGAGTGTTTGGGTGGTCTTCTCTCCAAGAGAGACGTGGTACTCACTGGTATCTCTTCATATATAAGGTTCTTGTTGGAAAACTACCATCTTACCGTACAGAACTTCTCTCGTACTCAGAGGGACATTACCAGACTCGCTCCGCTGACTGGTTCCACGCGCTCACTCTGAACTTGGAAAAACTGCTTTTAACTTTAGTGCAACTGACTCCTGGAAGAAATTACAGCATTTCCTTAAAATCAACTCACTTGTGCCTGAGAAATCTGCTTTTAAACCTGCAAACTTCTTCTTGTAATTGCTTTACATAATTGTACTTTCTTTTGCATCCTTGAAATCCCAATTTATTTCTCAAATATTTTTTCCAATTCAGAAAGTTTGTGTCTTTCTATTTTTCTTATAATGATGTCACTTCTTTTCTGTGTTTTTGTCTTTGAGATTTGACTCAATGTCATTGTGAATGAGGGCCGCCCCTCAATGATCTCTCAAGTATAAATAAAGGTTAATCAAAACAAAACTTGTTTGCGTTGAAGGTGTGAAGTGGGCAGAAATGCATCACATGGCTGACCAGGTTCACCTGGAGGAGCTTGTGAAGATCGGCATCCTGAATGGCAGCGTGGAGGACATGTTGAAGGTCCACATGGGCTCCGTCTTCATGCCCCACGGCCTGGGACACCTGCTGGGCATCGATGTGCACGATGTGGGAGGATACCCTGAGGTGAGAACAGAAGACTTAAATTCTGATATTACCCACATCACAACCAACCGTTGGTTAGTGTTGTAACAAAGTCTCCAAACAGAAGAAGAAAACATATTCCTGTAACTCCGATATTGATGTGTCATGAATAATGGAGAAACCCTCGATACAGCAGTGAGAGCGCAACAAAAAGAGGCCAATCTGCAGAAACAAGTTCAGGATGAGGGCAGGATAGAGAGGAAGGTAAAATGTTGTCTGAACTCTGAACAGATGGTTTCAGGATGTGGTGGAGGATTGTGTACAGTTATGCACTTTTGATAACTAAATACAGAAGGACGGTTAACCCACAGAAGCTCCAGTGGAAGTGCTGAGACGGTGTCAGTGTGTGTAGTACACTGTGAAGCAGGGCTCACTGAATATGAATATGAATACTGTCATTCTGTCTGACATGTGACAAACTATACTGTTGGCTAGTTTCAGTAACAGACAGTCAGACCTACAGGAGATGGTTCAATGAACTGACATTCATCTCTAATCACAGTCTGAACAATAATTGTTTTTTCTGCCTTCTGGGTAGAAGGTTTTGTGCAGTGGACTTAAAGCAACACTAGAGAACTTTTCCCACTTCGGTCCCCCTACAGGTTGGAAGCGGAATTGTCCATTACATTACATTATGCAAGTTTGCCAGATAGGGTAGCGGATCTGTAGTTCGAATGAACTGGACAGTGTAATGTAATGGATAATTCTGCTTCCAACCTATAGAGGGACCGAAGCGGGAAAAGTTCTCTAGTGTTGCTTTAAAGACTCAGAGTGCTAAAACAGTCAAATTAAATTATTTTTATGGTAATCTGCCAGAGAAACTGATTCACAAAAAATAGTTAAACACTTGAAAAATGTTTCCTGGAGCAGTGTCTGTGCTCAAGGAGCAGCCTCCGTTAAGTCTAAGCTGCAGATATCCTACAGCAGGGGTGTCAAACTCAACTTCACTAAGGGCCACACTGGAAAATGAGAATCACATTATAACTATACATGTTTGCATGTTTATTGACATGCTTTTATTTAATCAAAAGTCAAATATTTTTGACTGTATTATTGCATGTCTCATATAGCTTTCTCACTTACAGTTTGGTCGACATAGCGGCCTAAAAAGTCAGCAAAAAAGTTCCTTCCTACCTTAGCCGTCAGAGTTTAGCAAATCAAGCAAAACAATGATTACATATTTTAAACAACCTGTTTCGCAGCCTGAATATAAAAACTCTCTGGTTCAGGGGGAATTTCTTTGAGTGTCGCATAATTACAGTGTGTTAACAGTTTCCCGTCTTTTTGGTTTGGCGGCCCACATGTATTGTGAACCTAAATTGATATGCATGGCCGGATCAAAACTTCCAAGGGGCCGGATTTGGCCCGCGGGCCTCGAGTTTGACACGTGTCCTACAGTATATTTCCTCCAAAATAAAAATAAAAAATACTAGCTCAATACTATAATCAATTTTCTTTTTTTAATTACAGTCATGTTAACTGTGTAGCTGTGGTTTTAACGAACTGTACAGTTGTCCAGGGGGTGGAGCGTATTAACGAACCTGGACTGAAGAGTCTTCTGATGGGCCGCCTGGTGCAGGAGAGGATGGTCCTCACCGTGGAGCCCGGCATATACTTCATCAACCACCTGCTGGACCAGGCCCTGGCCGACCCTGCCCAGAGCTGCTTCAGCAACAACCAAGTTTATACAGCTAACTATTTACATATTTGTGTTTACACAGTTATTGTTTACATGTTTCATTATTTACATCAGCAGTAATTATAATCTCCAAACTTTACTTCTGTGGTTTTCCTCCAATTTACCTCAGTCTAAGTACTGCTATAGTCTGATAGGTTAGTTCAGCTACATGCAGGGTACAAAATTGACTTCATCGTCCACCAGCCAAATGGCAAGTTAATGTTCAAATTTTACCAGCCACTCAATAGATTACATTTGTTTGTTTTTTTGGGCTGATGAGTGAAGCAAATCTACTAGCCACTTGCATATTTTACCAACATTTGGCTGGTGCATGGTGCTAATTTTGAACCCTGGCTACGTGTGAGTGAGAAACCAGGAAGTGTTGTTGTTGTGGCGCTGTTGTGGAGCTGATGAAGTGTGGAGAACATCAAAGGGCTGCTTAAGAAAGTTATCCGTCTCCATCCGGCTGTTTCTTCTCATTAAGAGTGATCCAACCACCACATATCGAACCCTCACGTTACAAATGTTAGCAGTCACTTTAAATGACAACGTTAATACATTAAAAGTGCTCATTTCTGTGCCTATTGGAAAAAAGACATTCTTTCTTAATATAAGAATTATTTCAAAAATGAAAGGTCTTTTTGTAAACATTGATTCACAAATAAATGCTGTGAAATCAATTTAGATAAACATTTTAATTTGCAGCTGCGTGCAGAAGAGTTTTGTTTGTTTATTTAGTTGGTATTGTATACAAGTATTCTTTCAGTATTGGAAGATAAATCTTTTATACAAATTAGTACATTGGACCACAAACTTTCTATGAATCATGGAGTCATCTTGTCTCATCTTACATCAACAAGTCATATCTGTGTATTCAGATTTGACATGGCTCTGGAGCTGTTGAACAGCATAAAATAGTTGCAAACAGCAACCATGTCTGAAAAATGCAGTCAATCATCTTTTTTTATTGAAGAATGACAGTGGCCCCTGGTGGCCAATACTTGCAAGTGTGTATTTTACCTTAAGCCCACCTTCCCTGCCTTAACATTTTTACTGTAGTATGTTTTATTTTAACATCCATCTTTCTATTGCATCCTTATTATCCTCATTTATTTATCAAATAATTTCTCTAATTCAGAAAGTTTGCGTCTTTCTATTTTTCTTATGATGGTCTTCTTTTCTGGGTTGTTGTGTTGTCTTTATAATTTGTTTTGCTGTCATTGTAAATGAGGGCTGCCCCTGAATGATTTCTCTAGTATAAAGAAAGGTTGAATGAATGTAACAGTAACAGATTGCAACAACTTCAGACATCTGACAACTGTTCATTTTAACAATGCAGACATAGTTATACAAACCACCATCCTTGCCAGTTCAGCTTTTGACAATATTGTACCATGTACAGTAATTATTAAATTGGTACTCAGCAGTTAAACAAATGGTGTGGTTTAGTTTATTTCAAAGCCCTATCATAACCCAATTTGTTACCTATTTCCTAAACTTTGGCCCTTGTACGTACATATTTTTCCTGTTAAAGAGATCCACCTCTCTTGTTCTTGTATTCTGTTATTTATTTTCCTCCCAATCACTATAAACGTACCTATGATCCATGAGTACTCCGTGTATCATTGTGCAGTATGACTCAATTGTGCAATTGATTCAATCTGAGTGGAATAACTATTCTGAATGTGCCAATGATAGCCTGACTGAACATTCAAGAATATAAACAAAAAAAATACCAGAATCGACCACTTTGAGAATAAATTTTTAAATGACAAGTGTTCAAAGACTGCCTGAAATATAATACACTCACTTTGTTACCATTTGCAGAATACTTTTGTTGTTGGATTCTTGAATTGATACCTTCATTGTTGTCATTCTTTTACATCACACACAGGACAAAGAAATTACTGTATGTCTCAGATTGAAGTCTTCCATCTAGAGAACAATGGCGGACTGACAACAAAAATATCTGAGAAGTTCCACTTTTTCCCAATAATACACGTTGATTTAAGATGAGACAAGGTGAAGTTTGTGGTTCAATGTACTAATTTGTATGAAATAAGTGTCTTCCTGTACTGAAAAAATACCAACTATATAAACAAACAAAACTTCTGCACACAGTTGGAAATTAAAATGTTTATTTAAATTAATTTCTCAGCATTTATTTGTGAATCAATGTTTACAAAAAGGAACATATAAGAATAAGAATTATTTAAAAATGAAATGTCTTTTTCCCAGAGGCACATCAATGAACACTTTTAATGTATTAACGTTGTCACTTGAAATGATTGCTTACATTTATCACAATTTTCAAAACATTATGTAAGTTTTATAATCTAATCTATTATCTGTATGAAACTTTTCATGTGTTTTGGTTATTATCATGTGTTAATTCAACTGCTTAATAAAAAATCTTGATTGTTTATCTGTTGTATAAATGAGAAATGAGAGCGAGAGCAATAACTTCAGTTTCACCAAAGAATTTTCATTGTTGTTTATCTGCAGTAATCAATGACATCGCAGTGTTGAGCTCTTTATTGTGGGAAACCGATCAGAATTTGTCACTGCTGACGACGGGGCTGAAGGGTTTTGCAGAGTTGGCCATGAAAGCTTCGATCTCCTCCACAGTGCGAGGGACGCAGGTCAGCAGCTCTATACCGTCAGCTGTCACGGCAATGTCATCTTCAATGCGAACCTGCACACAGTAATGACACAGCAGTCAAACACGGTGGAATTAAAAAGGAGGAGACATTCAAAGAGGCCAATGCAAAAATGCAAACGCACATGAGAATTCATATGTTGAATCTGAGCTGGATCAGCCACTGAAAAATCTGTATTCACATAGTTTTTAAACGCAACATTGACCTTGAATACCATTTAGTTAAGTGTGAAAGTATCACAGCCCTCATTTATGATAATTTGCCAACTTAGTGGCTGAGCTCAGACACAGTAAGTCCAACAGGGCAAGAGCGGTTAGACAAAGACACAGATTGTAGACGAATCCACAGTTTTGCCATTTTATCTAAACTACTTATTTAAAAGTGAACATTAAAGTTATGACCTAAAGATCTAATAGTTCTGTTAGGAAAACTGTGCGAGCAGACTGACCCCTCCAAAGCCGCGAAAGCGAGCCAACACTTGGTTGTTGATGAAGCAGCTCTGGGCAGGGTTAGCCAGGGCCTGGTCCAGCAGGTGGTTGATGAAGTATATGCCGGGCTCCACGGTGAGGACCATCCTCTCCTGCACCAGGCGGCCCATCCGAAGACTCTTCAGTCCAGGCTCATCAACACGGTCCACCCCCTGGACAACAGTACAGTTTGTTAAAACCACAGCTACACAGTTATAACGACTGTTTAAACATTTTTTTTTTTTTAAATGGATGAAATATACTGTAGGATATCTGCAACTCAGACTAAATGGAGGTTGCTACCTGAGCACAGACACTGCTACAGGAAACATTTTCCAAGTGTTAAACAATTTTTTTGTGAATCAGTTCTTTAAACTGTTTCTCTGGCAGATTACCATAAAAAGAATTTCATTTGAGTGTTTTAGCGTCTGAGTCCACTGCCATATTCAGTGAGCCCTGCTTCACAGTGTACTACACACACTGACACCGTCTCAGCACTTCCACTGGAGCTTCTGTGGGTTAACCGTCCTTCTGTATTTAGTTATCAAAAGTGCATAACTGTACACAATCCTCCACCACATCCTGAAACCATCTGTTCAGAGTTCAGACAACATTTTACCTTCCTCTCTATCCTGCCCTCATCCTGAACTTGTTTCTGCAGATTGGCCTCTTTTTGTTGCGCTCTCACTGCTGTATCGAGGGTTTCTCCATTATTCATGACACATCAATATCGGAGTTACAGGAATGTGTTTTCTTCTTCTGTTTGGAGACTTTGTTACAACACTAACCAAAGGTTGGTTGTGATGTGGGTAATATCAGAATTTAAAAAGTAATTTTTTTTTTTTAACCTATTTTCCTGTGTCTAAGTGACTGATGAAAACAACAATCTTTGACGGTACTGAATTTCACTCTTCTCAAATTGAAATGGAAAGTACTTTTCAAAAGTCAAACGTTTAGCTCCGCCCACATTTAGCCCAACCCCGATCGGCGTACTGCAGTCAGGTGCAATTGGTTCATTGGCTGGTCAATTCCCATGATGCAAGGCGGTAAATAGAGTTGTGTTAAAATTTGCTGAAAAGTTAGCAGTTTGTTCGAAATACAAATGTAACTTTATGAATTCCGTTTATTAAAAGTGTCTGCTTAGAATGTAGTGTTTTGTTGCCTGGTAGTTGTCATTGTTGTGCTGGTTTACATTTGTAACCATGAGTTAAGTGACTGTTACGTTTGATAAGAACAGCTGGAGTATTACAGCATTAGACTTTGAACAGTAATAAGCTTCCTTCAGCCATTAATCTGCATTGTGTTACTTCATTAGTGACCTTTTTATGTGAAGTGATGCAAAATCAGTGGCTTTAGAGGGTACCCTATTTTGCACGGGGCTCTGGGGCAGCTACATCCAAGCTATCTGCGCTATAAATCTGGTTATATTGTTTAAACTTGAAATTGTGAGTTGTAATAAAGCAGAAAAGTATGTCTGTTATACTAGGCAAGGAAGGTTTCTTGCATTATTAAAGAAAATAAATTATTTGTTTTAACTTAAAGTATGAAGTTAACCAAGTAATAAAAAGTTAAATCAACTAAAAGAACAACTTTAACAAAACTAGAACACTGTAGTTACATCAACCTCATTAACTTTAATTTCTATGTTGAAACAAAGGCAGTCTTCAAGTTGAGTGAACTTCAATTTTCAAAGCAGCAGGTGAACTTGCATTTCCAAGTTAAACTACCATGAAATGTCTTACAGTGTAGGATTACATTGCAGAAGTTACCCTTTAGGTCTTCTGTTCTCACCTCAGGGTATCCTCCCACATCGTGCACATCGATGCCCAGCAGGTGTCCCAGGCCGTGGGGCATGAAGACGGAGCCCATGTGGACCTTCAACATGTCCTCCACGCTGCCATTCAAGATGCCGATCTTCACAAGCTCCTCCAGGTGAACCCGGTCAGCCATGCGATGCATGTCGGTCCATTTCACACCTTCAACACAAGCAGTTTTGTTAATGAAGAACAGAAGTTTCTTTAACCCGAACTTTATATTTAAGTAGGAATGTTGATATTTTTTATATAACTAAAAGAGGATAACCTGGTTTGATGGCAGCCATGACAGTGCGAGAGGACTTGAGGACTGCCTCATAGATGTCCCTCTGGTCTGGAGTAAACTTGCCATTGGCTGGGAAGGAGCAGGTGATGTCTGAGGAGTAGCAGTAGTACTCTCCGCCCATGTCGAACAGACTGTAGGCGACAAAACATCCGAACGATTTCAGTCAAATGTTTTTCCAAGGTGCTTTGGGTTTGTGTCCTAAGTAAGTTTGAGTTGTTTACAGTGCAACAAACATGTACACACATAGCAAAAACCCTAAAGAACACAACAGAAATAGAACAGTAACAATGCCTATGCTTAGTGGCACTTCAACAAACAGGAGAATATGTAGAGTTTGTGAGGAAGTTACCTGTCAGTTCCAGGAGGTGCTTGCATCTAAACACAGCTGGAAGTTAAAAACTGCTTAAAGCTACTCACCACATGTCTCCACCCGTAATTGTCTTGTGGTTCGGTGCACCAGCATGTCCGTAGTGGAGAATGGAGGAATTATTGCCCCTGTTAAACAATAACACAATATGTGAATTGAAAAGATATAAATAGTTTAACTATGAATAAATACTCAGTACAAGGTGGTAATTCCATTATATGTGACTTATATAAAGCTACCATGAAAACAAATTTGAATTAAATACTGCATTGCAATACAGCATCAAAGGAATTCCAATCTCTTTATTATAGAAAACTCAGACACAGTGCATCTTTAAAGAATCACTGTGATGATCATGTCCTCATTTTTCAAGCTATTAATTTGAACAGGAAATAGCTTGTATCCATTTACCACTAATCTGCAGGAAGTACTCATTCCACATGGCCTTTAATACAAAAGGCCACAGCATGATTAGCGGCAGTGTCTCAAAATTCTTTAACCATAATGGTGCTGCTAGCTGACAGTAACCCTGCAACAAAGAGGAAGTTGATGTTGCACTCTCTTTGCAGACATGGCTTGGTTTGGCCAATAAGACTCCTTGGATACTGCAGGGTTCCTAAAGTCTGCTTTGTTTACATGACGTTTACACGGTCTTTGGAGAAGCATCATTTCAGATTTTCTGGTAAAAATGATGCCTTACGTTCCACAGATACAGGTGTACGAGGTGTGACGCATCCCTCCCTCAGTGTAGCAGTAGTGCTGGAACAGGCTGCAAAGAAGAAGAAAAAAGAAGCAGTCCTTCAGAACAAAACCCCAGTGAGAAAAAGGAAACTAAATAGTTTCAGCACAGAAGAGATCACAGGAAACAGTAATTTGCTGAAGGACCTTCACTGCCCTCTTTCTGACTCCATGCTTTTTTTAGAATTTATTCAGCACTCTGTCTTTAATCATCTCACGTTCACGCACATCAAACACATCTATGGATCTGGACAGCGTTGCAAATCTGTGTATGATAATTAAAGAGAAGTACATGTTTCCTGGTGCACACAGCAAGGCCAAATTATAGCTGCACAGCTTGACTGCAACGGCTTACATGAGGAGAGAATTCAAAATACTGTCAAATTTTACCACACGACTTCTACCACGATATCAAAATTTTGTCATTAATTTAAAGAACATTGGAGATTTATTAAAGCTTTAGTGTGTAACTTTTTGATATTAATAAACGTCCGTTATATTCAAGCCATTGCCAAATGAGTTGCCACAAAGCTAATTAAGACTATCAGCTCCAAACAACTCTCTCTGTATTTCTCAGTATGGCTATGTTCAGAAGATTGTGTTGTCCGGCAACTTTCCCGCACAGAAGCTCGAGTGAAGATAATTAATACATTTTCTGAAGAGTCCATCATGTTTTTTTAATCCTCCGTGTCCTCCTTGGTTACTAGTAACTGCGTGGAGGAGGGGTGGGGGCGCATGCGCGATCAAGGAAGGCTTGTATCATGTGGATGTGCCGACAGTATTGTTTGTAATTACTTAGAATTCCTCATAGGGGCAAGAGAAACTACGCACTATAGCTTTAAGGGGGGAATTTGCAGTAGTTGTTTACAGTGCTGTTTACAGTAAAACATTTTGATGCACTGCAGGCTTAATTTTAATTAAAAAAATCTGGCTGGATCGTTTGTGGAGGACAGTCTGAAGATGCAGCGGAGCAGTTTTGGTGTCAATTGAGCAAAAACTTTGGGAAGGACTGGGGTTTAATTAATTTTACAATTTTTGAGTAAAATAAGAGTGATGGACCTCATAATTCCTGCAAGCTTGAAGCACATGAACATTTCTGCTCAACTGGGCCTTCATTTTGGTAAAAGTTGCAAATTGGTAGCACGTATGACTAATGTGTTAGAATGTGTGTGAATTTTCAAAGTTCTAAACTTTAGACAGGTGCTGTAGCACCACCTTTAACTCTCTAAGCCCACAAAGCCAGTCAAGGAAGTTTAGCATAGAACTGGACTTAGGTACAAAGTTTGCTGATTTTTAATGCATGGGAAGAAGAGGAAAAACATCCGAAAATACAATGAGCGTGACTGACGGCGCTAAATATCTTACTAAAATATACAAACAAAAAACGTACTAAATGACCATTCTAATCACAGTTTGTGTTTTGCTCCCAGCTTGACTTTAAAAAGCTACAAGCAGCCAATTATGGGTTAGTTGTGTTTCTCAGTTGAAATGTGTTTTTGGTGAATCAGAAATGATCACTCATTTCACTGTGACACATGTCCAATACGACAAAACTAAGTTCTGAATCTAGATTGGATTTCCATTTGACTATAACCCTGCTCCTGTAATCTGTCTAGTATTTCATTCTATATTTCATAGGCTTTACTTAGGGTGTTATACTCATGAGCATACAGTAAAGGGCCATGGACACCTGACAGTGCCAGGTCTACCAGTGACTTATAATATAGCAAACCTTTAATAAGCAAGAACCCCATAGTACTTTCTCCACTGCACCTATAATAACAGTCAGTTACTGGAGTGTCAACACGCACTGAGGCATGACGTTTCTTTTTGTTCCTCCTCTGACTCAGCGGGATGTAATCCAAACGAGTTCATCACAGCAGCTCATTTCACATATCAAAATAAAGAGTTTAACTTATCCAGTAACACTGATTTAATGAGTACAGTGACTGTATCAGCATACTGTCTATCCAAACGAAAGTGACAGGAGCAGAGCAAAATAAAATAAGGGCTGGTTTAATCCCCACATATACTGTATATATTACCATAGCTATAATGGAGTAGACAGACATGGGCCTAAAATGTCTGGCATGAACAAAGAGGATCTGTTGACAAAGTGCACCACTTACCTCTCCATTTCATATTCTTTCTGTCCAGGTTTCACATGCTTCATGATCTACAGAGAGAAAGTGAGATTGTATGTGATTCAGAAAAAAACGTTGCTGACTCTTTTTAAATGAATCTCAATGTTTATCATATGCACAAAGCAATTATAGTTTTCTGTGTGTAGCTGATTGGTGGCTCAAAACGCTTGATCCTCTGTACATGGCACACCCAAAGTTACTACCTGATATGCCATATAACACTTTTTAATGTAGATTAATTATTTGCTGATGTATGCAAAGTAGTCATAAAGAGTTCAATAATGAGTTCAACAGTCAGTGAGAGTGTGCCCTTAAGCACTTGCTGATTTGTTTTTACTGCACACCTACAGGGAAAGTTTAAAACTGAAAATCTGCCATCTTTGGGGACAGACGGGTAAAGAAAATACCTCTAAAAATGTCAACTGATCACACTCGTAACAATGAGGAAACAGGAGGAAAACGATATTGAACGCTCATGGTGAGTGACTTTAGAGGACAGATAGCATTGAGAGGTTAACTGCTCCTCAACCCCTGAAGAGGTTATTCATGGTGTTTAAGTGAAATCCTGTGCAGAAGTAAAATAATGCTTTAATGTTACAGCTTAAAGTCAAAGGCTATCTCTGTTAAAGGCTGGCCTCTGAGCTACTGGATGAAGTTAAAATCGATAGCGTTTAAAGAGTTTATAGCCTTAGAGAATCCTGACATCTTGAATCCTTTGGGTGGGTTTTAAACTCAATAAGCTGCTTGATACTTCCATACTTTGGCCGTTTAACTTTATGCTCTCAACATTTCTTTTCCTTCGGTTCTTTTCTTTTATTGTGTGAAAACTTACCAATTTGAGCACCCTTGCAGATGCATTGTCTATCCGAGAAGTAGCTTACCATTTTATGGGCTTCACTGGAAATCCTGTTGGTGTAGCGCAGGACTTCCAGCTCCATATCAGTCTTAATCAGACGGCTGCAGACACAAGAAGTGAGAGAGCAGCTTTCTCATTCTGATCGATACGCTGCCAATTTATCAAATGTACAGCCAACAAATATATACAGAATTCAACTCTCACATTGAGCTAAAGGAAGAAATCCATCTTTTTTATATACACTGCTAATACAGTAACTGATGTAAAGAACAAATGTCTAGCAGATGGTCCTCTTTCCCAGGAACATTGTATATAAATGAGACCTGTCGTTTCTTGAAATTCCAGTGGGAAACTGCCATAATCTACTGTTGCAGGGCTGCTGAAAATCTTTCAAACCACAATATTACAGTAATATTACAGTCTTTGATTTAAATCTAAGCTGAGATACTATATTAGAACTGAAGCCTTGTGTCCTGGTGATCTCACCATTTCTCATTCATTTGTGTTTGGAAAGCAGTAGCTGCACTTGTGGCTTGATACAGGAGAGTATTCTATTTGGTAATACTATTACCAAATAAATAACACAAGGGAGTGGTAACCATTGGTTGCACTAATGAAAGTTTAAAAAATAGCCCATTATAAAAGAAAGCCATGTGATCTACTGAGAGAAGAGGAAGCAGAGGGGTTCAATCAAGTCTTTCTCCCCAGGAGATGTGCCTGAAAAGCATTCCTCCTTATTTCAGAAAATGTGAAATCATCTGAAGGGTGAAAACTCTAATGCCAAGGACAACCAGGCAAGCACGAAGTCCATTACATCTGTGTGGACTGGCTTCTCACTCTGCAAAGGGGAAAAAACAAGCCAAAGACAAGCTCCTGTTTCTGATTGCAGACACACAGTTACCTGACCGGAAGGTTTGGGAGTTAAGTCTGTAGAAATGTTTAGGTAATTAAGGGAGAGATGACAGTAGACTGTCTGGGGAGTGGGCTTTCTGAATAATATTATAAAACGTATTTTATTTACTTACCATTCCACGATGACTGGGTGTAAAAGAGTGTTGTTCACTTGGAAGCTGATAAAAAAGGAACAAGAAACTAACATTATGAACATAAATGAAGCTTTGGCCAAAGTTCATTAAGAGTCTCTATTCCCTCAAGTTCTGCCTTTATTCCTCCATGAGTAAATGTCTGCTATTTTTTCTCTGTCACTTCCTATTTCCCACGCTGTCAAAAACCCTGAATTAACAATTCTGACATCACCATACTTGACCAATGATCTTTTTGACCGCGTTTCTCAAGCCAATCACTTCCCGGATGCTTTTCTTTAAATGTCATTGTTTCAGACCTATTAACCAGCTCCTCCCCATCACCAGCATCGCCTCCAGAAAGTTTCCATCAAATATCCTACCCCTAATGGAGGTGCTTCATCGATGGAGTCTTATTAGCTAAATCTGAATAAACATTTTGATACACTTGCAAATCAAATGCAATTTAATGCAAATTATTATAATCACTTAGAAATAAGTATACAAGACTCATTTTTCAAAGCAGTCAGGGTCAGAGTGTAGAATAAAAAAAGGGTGTAATGTAAGGAGTTAAAAAAAAGAACACAGTGACATTGATAACAAGCAAAAGGAAGCTGGTTTGCTAAATTCAATTATATTTAGAATTCGGTTAATTAGCAAAAATGTGTATGCATGACAGTCTGTATCCTTGGTTATAAAACCAAAACAAATAACAAAACCCTCCCCAATCAAAGTATCATTATGCCAATGCAAAGTGGTGCCAATTAAACATACCGACTAATTCCTTCAAAGGAGGCTTCACGGCAGATGCTCCCACTATCTGTATTCTGACCTCGCTGCGTGGAGAAAAACACAAAAACAAATGAAATCACCACCCAGTGCATTCAAATGTTACAACAGGACATTCAACTGGTCTATATCCAGGCCGATGATCTATTCTAATGACAGATGGACAATCTTTTGTGAGCTGTAGAATTGGTTGAAGGAGTTTAGATTTTTTTCTCTCACTGCACTTTTTTAAGCAGTTGATCAATTTAATTATCAGAATTTTAAAAGTTGACAATGTTGAAGATTCAGATTCCTACATTTAACAGCTTACACACAGACAAAATGAAAAGGACTGTGTTTTTATGTTTGATATGACGAGTGAGGTGGCAGCTAGCATCAGGAAGGGTGAGGCAGATCTGCCGGGACCTTTTACAGATTACCATGCTTAAAGGTGGCTCAGTAAAATACTCCCACATGACACTTGAAGAATTGGTCCTGTCATCTGATATTATAATACATGTATATATCAGGTAGGAATGAGTGATGCACTATTGTAACTACACTCTATGATACGGAGAAACCAACAGCATACCAGTGTTAGGAGCACCGCTGGTGTCAGGTTGGACAGGACATCAGCAATCTGCAAGGAAGCAGACATGGTTTCATTAGAACACACACACACACAGCTCTCAGTCTGCAGAATAAAGGTCACTCCGGCTGACGCTGCCGTGGTTATGTGGTCTCTCTGGTACTCAGCAGCACACTGAATGACAAACCTCAAGCGACTTTATTACTCCTCTGCCAACAGCCTAAATGTCAGATAACAGTTCCCTGTTTCAGTGCTCAGAGACACTGGTGATATTTGAGCATTGTTAGTAGTATTAATACCACTAAAATTGACTTCCTAAAACAGTCACTGCAGAAAAAGCCCTCCTCAACACCTGAAATCTAAATACAGCTTAATTATGGAAAAATTACTCTTATGCTTAAAAAGTTGTATATGCTGTTGAGAGGCTATCATTGTCAGTTAAACAGTGATTCAATGAGTCAATGATTAGCTGCAATAATGAATTCAACCAGTAAAAACAAGAGGTTGTTGCAACCATTTTATCAGTAACAAATCTTTTTTTATTTATTTATTGGTTTATTTGACAGGGACCATGCATATTTATGAACATTGTTGTATAAAAACACCATGAAAATATGCCAGAATTAGTTAAAATAACTACTTTCCATCTGCATTCCCTAGGCAGGTAACATAAGACTCAGAGACAAACAGCAGTCATACAGCGCTCATTCACTATACATTAAAAAAGAGATTATATAACAATCTGACTTTTTATTTCCATTTTTGACAGAAAATCTCTCACTAGAAGACATTTGAGTTCTAAATGAATTTAATGCATGCATAAATGCCTGTGTGCAGTAGTTGTAAGCCACTTGAGTAAAACACATTTGTCAGTCAAGTTAAGTCAGACAGAAGAACTCTAAGGATTCTTTCTTGAAATATAACAAAATCTAATGTGAACACTCCTGTGGGTTTTTTGCTCACTTGCAGCCAAACAAAAATAAGTTTGAGAAGGCAAATGTGACTCACTGCAAAAACTGAATTTTCTTAAAATATCATCACAGATCCCAAAAAATATGTAGATATCAAGAAACTCTGCCAAACAATAAATAATTAAAGTAAACACCAGCCAGATGAAAAAATATGAAAAACACACTATTCATTCACATTTTGTTCTCCCCAAACGGCTTCATTCAACAACCTAAGGAGAGCTGTTTGGATGTTAGGCATGACAGCTCTGATAAAAAGAGTGTGTGTGCAACAACACCTTCCATGTGTAAGTGTTTGAAAAATATAAAATCTACTCAAGTACTCTTGACCTGGTTCTGATAAAAATAGAAATATTGTTCTATTTTCTGTAGGCAGCATTATTAACGGATTGCTGAACACTGGCAACTGATGTGTTAGTCTGAGGAGATGACAGTATTAGTTTAACAAATGCAGAGGCAGTTATTATATGATTTAATATTTTCTAATAATACACTGCAGTGTTGAGAGCTGCTATAGCTTCATGGAAGACTTGGCTGTTAACTGCAGTGATAATTAGCATCCTAACCTGTGACTCGGAAATCTTAACACCTACAGGCAGGCAAAGAGATGTAAAAATACCTGAAATATCATCAGCAGGATGAGTCATCAAATGTAAATACAGAAATTAATATTAAATTGTATGGGATCATCTTAAATGCCAGTGAAAGCTGTTGTATTATAGTCTGATTATATTATTTTGATATGTCAACATGCACACCTCCAAAATAGCTCTGGAGCTGTCAAGCCTCCAATATAGTCTGCTGTGAATCTGCTGTCAACACCGATATACATGACTGTTTTCCCATACTCCCAAAATAGGCAGTTACAGACAGTCTGAACAGGACTTGTTTAAACTAGACTAAAATAAAGATAATGGAGCTGTGGGTTAAAAATAAAATTCAATAACAAAAGTCCCCAGAGAATTTCGGTGGTTGATCTTTGTGCACAAATTAATTATCAATATGTTAATAGCCAATGATGTCTTGGACTGCATGCTCTGTACTAAAAATATAGGCAATGACACTTTCTACTAGAAGGTCCTAGTACAAAATGAATATTGGTCCTACTATCTGGCGCCACCGATAGCTTTGCCAGGAGGTTCAAATAAGAGAATGACGACGTTCACCTTTAAAAACTGTCTACGGATGCAATAATGTCATTTGCAGTAACTTTATGAAAGGTGACTTATATCAAGGCTCACACTGTCAACACCAGCAGCAACACAGACAGACTTACATCACAGGCGTATTGCACCTCATCAACAGCATACTTCGCCTTGAAGTGCTCTTTAGGAAAGATCCTGTCAACAGATGCAAAAGACACAAAAGAAAAGTACAGTCAACCAACACAAATACTTACACTCATTAGACATTTTAAGAAGTCAATCTCTAAAACATAACAGACGGGTTATGTTATAGTTCTGGCAGACACTAGCAGAACTGAAGTAGGACAACAGATTAAAAAGGCAGAGAGCAAAGCTAATGAACCCAGTAGTGTTAAGTGCTAATCATGGAACTCCTAAATGTGTAAATCTCTTTTATACATGTCAGATGACAAAAGATGCTTTGAGGTTTATAGATCAGGGAAGAGCAAAACATGTGACATGGTCAAGAGTCAGGAACAGGTTATTTCCAGATCATTATGTCCCATGGTTTCTCTGGTTTATTTCCTTACACACAAGCACTAGGGATTCTGCAATACTGTATGCAACATTTCTTATAATCCACACTCTGCACAGCAATCAGCTCAAAGAAAACAGCAAAATGTGTTAAATAGTCTTCATCTGCAAGTTTAAGT
The DNA here is from genome assembly GCA_023566125.1 of Zingel zingel. Lineage (NCBI taxonomy): Eukaryota > Metazoa > Chordata > Actinopteri > Perciformes > Percidae > Zingel > Zingel zingel. The sequence goes on from CM042315.1 coordinate 8,346,608, forward strand.
CATTTTAAAGTTGTAGTTTTGACCATTTGCAAGAGGATTAATCATTTTCAAAATGAGCAATTAATAAATTAGTCTTCAGTTCCTACACATGTGTAGCGTGTGGACTGGAATTACTGCAGCAGGCTTTGGTATCCAACATGTCTGAGGTGGTTTGGGTGATGACAAAAGTCTACGTTTTAAATGCTTCTTGGTGGCATTTACAATAAATAAAAAATAAATATATGTATATGTATATATATATATATATATATATATATATATATATATATATATATATATATATATATATATATATATATATATATATATATATATATATAAAAAAAAACACTCACATAAAAACATGTTTAAACTGGGTGTAAAAGATGTAACTGTAGCACATGACTTTGTCAACCCTTTCTTCAAGTTACAGCTCATAGCTATGGACCCGCTGGTGACGACTGTTGGCCATGTACACCGCTCTTTGAAGATTAGTGTGACTCACTCTCCCATCCAAGTAGCATAGCTTTCAGGCAGTTTGGGAACAAAAAGGATGGATTTCCCAGAGTCCACATCAATGGTGCCATAACAGTCAGGCTCAGTTACTCCAAAAGCCCAGTGGAAGAAAGACTCCTGTAGAATTGAAAGAATCAGTCAAAACATTAGAGAGGGAGATTATAACAGTCAGCTGGAAGAGAAGGTTACTTCCAGTCAGATTATTACATTACAAAAAATAAGATGTCCTTGCTAAGACCAGTTCACAGAGGTGAATACAGAGCGTTCAATGTGCTCTTTGATTTTTGTCAAAATCCAATTATTTAGTCACCAGCTTACAATCTTTTTTTTTTTTTATCATGAACACAAGTGATTTCTCTGCAGAGTGGCTGGCCTACATATTTTTGACAGAGCGAGAAGATGAACATTGCCAGAGAAGCTAAGAACTGCACTTCACAAGAAGCCAGGTGAGGTTTTTGTGGCACCTTGATGGAATATCTTTCGGGATTGTGCACAACTGAGAGGGTATTGACACAGGACATGCCGGAGGGACTTACATTCACTGCTGGCTAGGGGATCATAGATGGATGGATGGATAAATAAATGCAATACCTTGCCCCCTCCTCAGCCTTGCACAGAGTCAACTAGAGACTACTTACCTGTCTGAAAAGGACGTCTGTGTCTGTGCAGTACCTCTGCTTCTGCTCTCCTCCCTGCAGCACCACCACTGACTGCTGCACCACTCCGTCTTTGGCTTTCAGCGCATTGCACAGCCGTCGACGGTTCTCTGCAAACAGAGCAGCAGACACCCTCAGGGTGTCTTTACCCAGCCAGTAGACAGGTCTGAAAGGACAGGGAGACAGAAGATAGGATGGCGTTCTGGTTAGAGAAACTGACTCAACTGAAGGACACTGGATCAAGATTAGAATTGTCATAAAAATCACAAGCCTAAATAGAACCTTATATAAAACGTAAGTAACTTTTTTTCCCCAACATTACTCAACTCTTTTTCTGATGCCGTAATGCTGAAATACATTCCTTTTCAATAATTTGCCTCTCTTTTTCTGAACATTTTTAATCAAAGCTTTGATAGGAAAATCTGTGAGCAAATTCAGGAAAATCTGTTATTTACTGAGCAAACAGAGGGAACCCGTTATGTTTTCAGTTCTCTCTGGAGGTAATCCTCAGGATTTGGTCAGTACATTTCAGCCTGAAGAGGTGGGTGAACCACAAGATATAGACAGATAGACATCCTTGTAACCGATAGGTCTTGGTTATAAATCTCTGTCTCTGGTCATGGCTTTTCCGATAAGATAACCAACATTACGTATCTGATTCAGCCTGGACTGTACCAAAGGTTAATCAATAACCTCACAGTATTTTATGGCTCAACAATTTCTGTACCATTCACTGCTGGCTGAGTATAAGGTGTATTACAGGTGTAATCTGCGAGGACAGATCACCCTCAGTGAGGTGGTAAATTATTTTTTTATTAAAAAGGACACACACACACACACACACACACACACACACACACACACACACACACACACACACACACACACACACACACACACACACACACAGATTTGTTCCAACGTCTGGCAGAGATCACCTTATTACTGCTGACAACTTTATGATTACCACAGCAGATTCTCGCACGGTTTTATCTAATGATCACAAGGTGTCTGCCTGGGTTGCGTCGTGATCACAAGAAGATGAAGTTTGTTCATCACTAGATCATTAGTTTAGGATTGCAGCATAATTCAACAACAGTTGTTCTATGATCATGAGAAAACAAAACAAATATACTGTTGGCTTTTCATACTCGCATACATTACCATTTAAAATGCTTTCAATTTGGTTTGTTAAGAAAGTTTGTTCTTTTCTTATATATACTGTTAGCGATGTAAAATATATCCTCCAATATCAATAGTGTAGACATTTCTACACTACATCCTTACGAAACTGAACTTCAAAATACAGTGAAGACAGACAGACAGTGAAGTAACGGCACATCTGCTGACAACAGCTTCTTTTTTTATATCAGAAGAGCTCGCGAGTTTAGCGAAGTAACATAATTATGTTTAGTAACACCTTTATGTTCAGTAACATCTTAATGTTCAATAACATCTTTATAGATTGACAGTAAAAGCTAACAGACCTCTAAAAGAAACACATTTTCTAGTCAGAAAGCTCAACTTACTGTGGTCGTCCTGCATCCATGTTGATGTGCTGCTCCAGAGTGTCACGTGCTGACAGCAGTCACGTGACTTTTGCACGGCTCTGGCGCTAATCAGCTGACGTGTATTGTGCTGCGTTCAAGTCTTGAGGAAATACCAACTTCAACAGTGAAGTTACATTTAGAGGCTTTTGTGGTGCTATTTCATCAACGTTGACTGTCGCTGACGAATTGTTGTAGTCAATAAGAGAAAACACCATCAAATACATTAAGAAACTATTAGGAAATTATCTTTATATCTATCTATCTATCCATCTGATATCGACAGAGTTATGCAGACATCATCCAGCCTTCAGCTTCCTGTCTATTTCTTTATAATTTAAGCTACATCTGCAGTTATACGTTAGATTTTTTTATTTATTTTTTTATTGAAAAGAGGAATAGCACAATTACTGTAACACACGTGACCTTGTAGAGTCAAACAGGAGATATGCCTACGGTTCTTTTGTTGTTGTCGTGCTGAAGAAGTGAAATTATTCATGGTCATGAGTATAAATAAGCCCCCACTAAGACAATTAAAACAAGTTCTATAATCTACCGGGAACACACAATGTGTTTACTTGACGCTAGTATTTATGTATTCATAAATTGTTTATTGCGCTTTGTCAGTGAGTTTTTCAAAGAAGAAGACTTGCTTTGTAACCAGCGTAGCAGATTTAATTGTTTACAAGTTAGAACTGGAATGAGAAACACGTAATTTTTGATTGATTCTTTATTTTAATTATGAGACAACATAGGCCTACAGTAACACCATTTGTCTTTTCCAGACAGTAGAACATCTTCTGTGTAACCTTTGGTTATTACATGCCCTTAAAATTACTATACATTTCGATTCCAGCCAGTAGCCTACGGCAGATAAACTTCTACACAGGATATCTTGTCCATATTAAAACTAAAAAGTATTGTGAAAACAAAGTGAGTAAGACCTTCAGAGGCACACATACAAGTGTTACAGTGTACAGAATACAGTCTCTTTTGATTTGATTTGGCAATGGTGCTTTTACAGTAAATGCAGTAGGGGGAGATGCAACTCTCTTTTGTCACAATGCAAGGAGAGTTTGAGAAATAATTAATTATTATGAGTGACTGCAGATACATGATGCAGGTAACTTTAAACAATGTGTCATAAAAGACAGCATCCAGGCGACAGACTGTCAAGAGATTTGGTATATTACAATGAAACATGGATAGATTTTACTGTGAAGACAGGTAGGCATATGTGGTAAGAAGACATTTTGACACCAAAATGTTTTTCTTCAGAAATAAAGTTTTTATGGTTTCATACAACTACAATCTACTAATCCAGGTAGATAAAAGTTATCTTTTTGTTTATTTTAACCTCAATGGAAGTGGATAGGGGATAAACTGTTGGTACTTCTGGACTGGAAGATAGTTAAGTACTCAAAAGAAGAATCAGAATCGCTTTATTTGCAAAATGTACAATGCACACAGGAGTTTGACTTGTTGATGATACAGCGCAGTGAAATAGTAAAGTTAAATTGCAAGTTAAAAGAGAGTTAAATACAGAATTACAACAATTACAATAATGATATACATGTAATCAAATAGGAAATAATAAATATGCTGCATATAAACTCAACAGAGTCCACTGCCTTTACAGTTGTGTTGTTGAGGCCTAGTGGAGGAAGTGAAGGTGGGTGTTTATGGAAGTTCATGACCATCTCCACCGTCTTGTTGACATTGAGCTCTAGGTTGTTGGCTGTACACCATGCTGCCAGTTGTGACACACTGTCCCTGGGGGGACTCATTATTGTCCTTGATGAGGCCTAGAACTGTGGTGTCATCAGCAAACATTGCCTCAGCTTGATGGAAGTGTGGCAGGGCGTGCAGTCATTGGTGTACAGGGAGAACAGATGTGGGGAGAAGTGTAGAGTATAATTATTAGTATAAGAGAATAAAGTATTTGCAAATGAAATTTGTCCATGCCTATACATTTGTGTATGTGCGCACTTGTTATTTGCACTTGATGTTTTGCTGAAAAATGAACAGTGAAAACTTATTTAAATTTCCAGATATTATTAATAAGACTCTCAACCTTTCCATCACCCTTTCTGCCAGCGTGGTCTCAGTTAAATGAGGCCATTGCTCTCAGTAAGTTTTACCTAATTTGAACTAGAAGCAGTTTACCCCAATACTTTATGTGCATATATTGGCTACGTTTGAAAAGGCCAAAGTACAATTCAATTATAGTCATCCTTGTTGTTTTTTTTGCAAAATACAATAAAACGTACAGAAAAGTCAAATTAGTTCCCAGACAAATCAATGGCTTGATTCACACTCCTTCCTGACATGCCACAAGAACATATACTAACGTTACATACTCATAACTTTGTTGTTCCTCCTCAGTGGCCGCCTGGCAAAGACGAAGTGTTTGTGCTGGTTCAAAGCAAGACTCTGGGACACCAGGCGTCAAGCCACGACTGTCACTGTACACTGAGTGCCAATTCCCCTGCATCCTACATTTTTATCTCTAGTGCCAGCTGTAAGTTGTTCCGATACAGTTGTACTGCTCGACTTTGAACTCTTCACTTTTCTCCTTGCGGGCGTTAGACATTTGCTATGGAAGGAGGAGCGTCCTCAAAGACACTCAGACTTTCAGGACAAATGAGGGCCAAAACAAACTACATGTACGTATAGGCCAGCAAGAAAGTTAAAGATACACTAGCATACGTTCTAGTATGTGAAAGACACCAAAAAAAGTGGATTATGGAAAATAAGTTAAGCAGTGATGGCTTGTGACTGGAAAGTTGCTGGTGTGTCTCAAACCGGCTCAAGAAGCAAACCAGGCTTAACCCTTAACAAGCAAGACTGAGATTGTTGAAGGCAGCTCCCAGATGTAAACTTGTGTATATTTTCCTTGCTGCCTACCTGTTTCTAAAGAATACACTTAGTGAACATACCTTATTTAATAAAGCCTAAAAAAATATTTGCAGCTAGCATTTTTTCCATAGAGTAATGTAGAACGTTACTAAAAATAGTCCGGTACAGTGGTAAAATATTGGTAATGCTTTCCTGTTGCCCACTGGAACACAGTAGTAGGAGGTACAGGACTTTTCACCACTTGTGTAAAGATGTGTATTTAGTCTTATTTTGGTAAAACATGACTATTAGTGTACGATCATATTTGTGCGTGTAGGCCATCATGCAGGAGTGATTTGACAAGGTTCTCTGAACATTTTGATACTTTTTTATCCTGTGGTGACTTTTAATAGTAATGCTGTGATGCTGTATGAAGAGGAATCCGCCGACACTGTTCTTGATTATAAAAGGTTTTATTCTAATTCAATATTTTCAGCATCCTTTTTAACAAACTCCTGCAGAGAGCTTGGAGAACAACCAACCCAATTCTTCCAAAAAGTCGTTCTGAACTTCTGCAGTTAACACATGGTATATATACTGTGCATTTAGTGGGAGGGTGTATATATGAGTTGAGATAAAGGTCAACCACGAGTGTCCTATTCATGGACTAGAAGAAACAGAGTCTCTTTTGTTTTAGGGCCCTTTTCCTGTTATTCTCTTAGACTCCACATCTGTATCCTCCTCAAACTCTTTCCTGTATAGGGCCTCTCCTTCCCATCATGACTTCAGTAACACATTATTGTATGGAATACATTTGAATTAAAATATGCAGGCGTAATTAAACTTAAGTCAAAGTTGTAAATCATTAGATACTTCAATCCATTTCAATGCCTTCTCACTGTTACATGAGAATTCGATATTTGGTGGTTGGAGAAGAAACAGCGGGATGGAGACGTATAACTTTCTTAAGCAGCTCGTACGGTTCTCCACTTCATCAACTTCACAACAACAACAACAACACTTCCTGGTTTCTCAATCACATGTTGCTGAACTGACCAATCAGAGGTAGATTCTGGGTGTAAATATGTGTAAATCATAACTGTGTAAACACACATATGTAAATAGTTAACTGTATGAACCTTGTAAATATATGTTTTAGTAAATTAACTCAAATATATGAATTTACTTGTAAACCTTACATCACTATACTGGAATCCATTATAACCATCATGAATGACCAAGCTACAGACCAACCGAATGTGGGATAAGACTGTCATGTTCTAAAGATAGATTCAATGACTTTAAGATTCCTCCAGGAATTAACCCAAAATGCTTCAGTCAATTAAGCAGATAGTGGAGTGTGGCGAGAAGCACTATTGACTCAGATTATTTACTCTCTTCAGATGACCAGAAGAGGTTTAATTAAAACACAAAAAGCTGCCTGCAGGCAGATGGATTTGGCTGAGTGGGTTCTTTCTGTAATACCTTTGGTGCCTCAGGCTATGTTTAGACGGAAACGATCTGAAGAGAAAATGCAAAAGTGGCGTTGCGTTCTCACTTTTTATTCTGCGTTTAGACGAGAGTTTTGGGGGGGGAAATCTGCATGCATATGGTGACGCAAAAGTGTGTGAAATTTGATGTAGTATGCACGCCAGGCACACAACACCACCAAGGCTGGTGCACCCCTACGTAGAACCTTCCTTCTACTTCTCTCCTTAGGAGCGCTAAACCAAAACATGTCGAAGCGAACAACAAAAGCCAAAGCCGGTCTACGGAAAGCCGTTGCACTCCCTATTTAGCCCCATTGTACCGAATTTGGTTGCAGTTCCACCAGAGTTCCACTGGGGGTGATCACAGGTGAGTGCAAAATGAATGGGACTCTATGGAGCTAGACGGCTAAATTTGTCTCTTTCGCCTGATTGTGGTTGAGAAATCTCAGATTTGATTGTAGTTTTTGCAAGTTCAACATGGATTATAGGTTGAAAGTTGAATGAATGAGTACTTTTGTCCTTTTGATTTCTTACAGGTCGAGTCGTTGTTGCCCATAACATGCTAGCAATCTGCTAATGAATGTTGATTGGTCAGTGAAGGACTGATTACGATCAGAGATCCCGCTTGACGGCATCCGAAGCAGAACCAGAACGTCAGAGTGAATATTTCGGCGTGGTCTTTAAAACATTAGCAAACCTCTTTCTAGCACGTGTATTGACAGGGAGAGCCTAACCTGTCAGCTGTGTTGTCGATGCCTCGAGAGAAAAAAGGAAGCGACTCAGAGCTTGCCGCGAAGCAGTATCTTTGGCCATATATGTGTATGACATTTGTTGTCATTTGTTTAACCAATGTGCCTTGAGCAAGTTTCATTTATATTTATTCATGAATTTAGTCATACTCCCAATCTCTCAGTTTTAGGTAGTGCACGGCCATCAGCCAATTGGAAATATAAATTCCTAGGCTGAAGGCACATTTTCAGAAGCTGCTGGATGACAGTAGTCATGTTTCCATCTAATTGTCAAGCAAATTGTAAGCAAACATTTAGAAGTTCGCAAAAAGATAAAAAAAGAAAATACGAATTAGAAGCGTTTCCATCAACTGGTTTAGAGTGAATACACTAGAATACGCAAAATTTAGTTTCGTCACAAGTTGATGTTACGCATTGGTTGTAGATTGCAACCGGCTTGCTAAATCAAATCAGTTTAGAAGCTAAGTTCTTTGGCTAAGGGACTGTTCGTTATTTATTTAAAGGAGCCACCAGATGAGTTTTGGGACCTTCAGCCAAAATAGACCTAACCTTCCCTTCACCAGCAATACATTTTGGATGACCGACCAAAATGATAAGAAAAAAAGGATGACCTTCCCCAACAATTTATTGACACCTTCTGTACTGATTTTCACTTGGCAAAGACATACAGACAGCCATTGTTTTTTATATCCATAACATATGTTACTAAACCTCTACATTCGTGGCTTGATGTCAAGCCCCGCCCACATCCAAGTCAGTCTTTTTTTTTTTGCTTACGTCACTCCCCATACGCTTGAACGGACCAAGGTGGTAGCGAAGCTGATATAGCCTCTTGTTTCACATTAAGTGATAGAAACTGATGTAGGCTAAACACAAACGACATTTCATGCAACAACAGTGAACTGAAATTGGGCCCGTGTACTTCTTCGTTCATTTGATTTCCGATTTTGAAACAAAAAGAGTGGTTCGGGAACAGGGGCGGAGCCAGACAATATAAACATTCGGGGCTTAGCCCAAACCTAGGGGGGTCCGGGGGCATGCTCCCCCTGTGGAGATTTTTTTCCCAATTACACCAGCTAAATGCACTATTTTTCAGGCTGTTTGAGATAACAGAATGCCTAAAGTTATATACAATATCTGGGAAAATGATGATAGTTACTCAGTAAAAGTAAAATAAATAAATAAATAAAAAAAATTAAAAAAAATCACCCAGTAGAGCCTACAACCTATTTTGTATTTAATTGTTCTCCAGCTGTAGTGAATCCAAAACACCAAAAATGTTAAGGATGACTCATTTTCACCCCTGGCAACTAAAAAGAGGCAACCATTATCTGACTATTTTTAAGTTAGCCTACATAGGTAAAATTGGAATTTGGTGTAAACATCATTACTAATCTTAAGAGTTCAGTTCTGTTTAGTTTGTGCTTAGCTGATAAAAGTTGCTACATCAGAATCCATGAAATGGAAAAAAGAACAATTGAAGCTTTAACTGCACATCGAGGTTTATCGTGTATTTTTAAACAATACACAAGTAATAATAATGTAATATAATAAAACAATAAAAATCTGTTTTGAAACAAGAACAATGTATTAATTCATGCATTTCAATTTATACAAAAAAAACTATTTTGTTCTAAAATTCTAATACATTTGTACTGGAGTTTTCATGAATTTACATGAGCTGTAAGCCCTTATGAAGATTAAAACAATAAAAGGCTTGAAATATTTTACTTTTTATGTAATGAATGTAGAATATATTAAAGATTTACTTTTTAAATTAAAGTATGGGGAAAAAAAAAATCACTTTTCTAGTGATATTGATGCATCTGTACTTGTTGTAATTGTTGTCATCATCAGGAGGAGGAAATAAACTTCCTCATGTCTTTCTGATCTTCTTTATCACGATATTTCTCAATTAGTCTCTCTTCCTATCCCACTAACGTGCCGAGATTAGCTGTAAAACATGCCCTGAGATAACTTAGCATTTGATACAAGCTGTGTGTTTCGGTTTTACCCCCCCAACATCCCTACCCCCCTGTGTACATGACAAATCATCAGACAAATCATCCGCCCATCTCTATTAGCAACTAATTTCTCTTAATAACAACTAATAATGTTAACTTGCTAGCTAGCCAGCAATACAGTCACTTAATAAGAAACGCTTGAATTTTCAAGCTTTTTGGTCTAAACGTCATACCCAAATTAAAAGTGGTACAGCTCCCATATACTCTGACATTCTGGGGTGTGCCTGATATCAATGTAAAGGTAACACTCTCAAGTTGTTGTTCCAAGTGTCAGGGTGATTCTAGGCCGTACTGACACAGAGTTACAGAGGCTAGAATGGAGGGGTTTTATTTCCGTCCAAGTCATACATCTGTAAAATTATTAAAATACACTGCTGTAAACACATCTAGTGAAATACAGACAACACAATGGCATAGCCACGTCTCAGCTTACTACAGAAAAAATCCAGAAAAATGGATTTTATATGAATTTTTTTCTACATGTCGTTTTTCTGATTTCCATTTAAAAACTGCAAAGAAAAAAGCCAATAAAGTAAAAAATAAAACACTTCTCAAATACACAAACACACCCACATCAATCATACACATACTTGAAATAACTATATACATACATATATAGAAATAAGTCATTACAAATTGTACAGGGTGTGAAATGCTTATAGGAGGCCCTGTTTTTGCTTTGACACAGCTCCAGCCATTACAGGGTTAAAATTTCAGGGGCAAATGTGGGTCTTATAGCATTTAACTCTAACTGGTCCGAGCAAATGTCGATTGTTTGCACATGGGCTCACATCGCGTCAGAGACATCTTCGGCTTCCAATGGGGATATCACAGGCAAACATGCACCGATTGGCTTATACCAGGTATCTATGGAAACCATAGAAGTCAGAGAATACAGTGACACCCACATCAAGTTGCTAGGAGCCAGACGCGATGGAAGTGCGGAAATGAAAAACAGTTTAGCGATTTTCCGTTGTGATTCGGCCAGAAAAGTCAAGATTGTGAGGCAAACAGCTCGTTTTGGATATAATGGCTTGGATATTCCATTTCCTTGGACTCTTGGGGATTTAAGAAAAAAAAGTTTTGGGCAAAAAATCCCCGCAGTGGCTAAAGGGACAAGGAAAAATGTATGGATGCACTACACACCAGATGCGCTGTTTACGCTGTATTGTTTTATTTTCCATAACTGCTATAAATCATCGTATGCTTTGTGTGTGGGCTTAGTTAAATCATGAGAGACTAAGCTTTCAATTGGTGTGTCGCATGGCTGTATATTTTGAAGATTAAATGCTTTAAAGTTATAAAAACGTTTATGAGTGGAGGCTACAGCCACAGTCACTGTACCGGTACAGTGACTGAGTCACAGGTTATCTCAAGTGTTACAACAGCGGATTCACAAACCTGCGACACTTGTCCGCAGTTGGTCTGACGCTGCTTCTGAATCACTCTCCGGCCAGTGAGGTCTGTTACTAGTGTTCCTGTTCCGTAAAACACTTTGTTATATCCATAACTTCACCCGGTTAGCCAGTAAGCTCGCGACACCGACGAAACATACAACATGACAACAGCCCGCCAGCCCCTGATGACAAGTTAACGACGAAGAAGAAGATTTATATTCTTCTTCGTTAGTTTTTATTGGCAGTTGGCAAACAAGCTGAGTGATGCGCGATGCATTACCGTCCACCACCACGCACGGTAATAGAGCTTTTGTTTCATTTTTTGCAACTCCAGTCAGAAAGACTGAGAGAGGAAATGAAACAAAGACCTAAAAGATTCGGGGCTTTTGACAAAACATTCGGGGCTTAAGCCCAATTAGCCACTGTTCGGGAATAACGTAACACTGCCTTGTTTTCATGAACTTCTGGGGCTAGCTGCTAACTGGCTCAGAAGCTAACATCTTTTGTCAGGACTTGGGACACGCAACTCAAAATCTGGACTGTCCCGGTCAAACCGGGACATCTGGTCACCCTGTCGCTACGTCACTTATTCGACAAAGCTGTTTCCATCTCCCATTTTGCGCATTAAGTCTTTTTTCAAAAAAGGAAAAAACCACCTCAAGTGAACGTAAAAACCTTTGTGCGGATTTTAGGAAGTTTTTCCGAATTTTGCCGTTTTCATTAACATTTTCTAATGCAATACTTCAAAATGTGTGTAAAAACACGTTGATGGAAACATGACTAGTGTAAAAGTGTGCTTGGACCGGAGAGCTCAGGTGCGAAGGCAAGTAAGGATATGGATGTGAATAAGGAGAGTGCTAAAAAAGAAACTCTAAATACTTGAAATTTAAAATTGTGTGGGCACAACTACACCACTCTACTGTTTAATAAATATAAACAACATATATTTTTTTTTAAATAAATGAAGCTATAACTTTGTTAGATGCAAAAATATGACATTTCTTTTTTATCCTATAGGAGGTAGACTTCATGAACAGATAGATACAGATAACAGATAAAGACTATTTGAGACAATGAAATGTGGTCTAAGGTGAGAAACAGCAGTCAAAGATCACAGAAAAATGCTAATCACTTCAGAGCCTATGTCTTCATCATCTGAAGCACTTTCTTTCTTCCTTCTTACCCCTCCTTTCCTGGTCTGCAGCTTTACTACAGTATGTTACAAAATGTTCTCTAATCATCCCACAAGCAGCCACATCAAAAGTAACAATATGTCTTCTACAAGATGTGAATGAATGGGTGATGCAGCATGGTCCTGTGTGTTCGCATGCCCTTTGAACTCCTCCACCAATTTAAGACAAAAAGCTGTATTTATAACATTTATCATTTGAAGTTATCCTGATAATAATCAACAAAGCAAGGGAAGATATAAATGTGGGGTTACAACATAGCAGCATAGGGGGTTATAGGACAAGGCTAATTATGAAGATTAATTATTCTGATAAGTGTGTTTATACAGCGCTAACAGTTTTATTGTTCACTGATTTCGGAACAAAAATAGGTCCCACACAGTAGGAACAAGAGCACTGTTGATTGAATATTGTTCTGTATAATGCATACATTAGAACTCTACCTGCATGGAAACACTGATCACTATCTGAAGAACCACAAAGGGCTGAGTTAACAGAAGAATGGAAATTGTAGCTTAAGCTCCCTCAGTAAGGGGTCTGTTTGAGGTAGAGTTACGCTGATTAGTAGCTCCTGAAGCAGAGGCTAATTACTACAACACTTTCCACTCCAGTAAGAAAGAAAACCAAAGTTGCTTTGACAAACTCCTATGAGAACAGCACAGGAAAAATCACACTTTTCCTAACAGTGAAGACAGTGTAGCTTAGTGGTACATTTGGTATGGTGCATATTTCATGTTTCCGGATCTGTCTTGCTGTTACTTTTTGTGGGCTGTATTTTAACCCTGTAGACCACACCATCCTTTAAGACCATCTTGAGCACTCTTTTGGTCTCAACTGTATGGTTTCCCTGTCTCACTGTATGTGGTGTCCCACAGGGGAAGTACTTGGACCACTTTAGTTTTGTTAACCTACAGTATGGTCTCTTGGTCAGAAAATATGGCATAATTCTGCTCTGTTATACTGATAACAGTGACGATCTACCACCTTCCTCCCAACTTTTTGATACATTTGATTTGAATTTATTGGATTGGATTATTTATTGATGAGTCACATTTGCTTTTAGTTCAGCCTTTAGAAGTTCCAAGCAATAATCCAGACATTGCACACTGTCTGTAGAATGGGAAACATTATTTGTGGCCACATGGGTGACAGTCCCAATCAATCTGGCTTTGGCAGGTGGGATTGATCTATTGAGGCCACACGTAGACTGCTCCAAAATCAGTGTACTTTCATCATCATGCACATGCACAGACTATTCACCTGTGTGGTACATCCAGATTGCATGATAAAACCCTTAAGGAAATCATCTGATTGATTTCCTTGAATTTCATGATAAATTGGGTGTAAATGTTTTTATAAGCCTATGGGATACCATTTTTCCCAACACACAGAAGACCATTTAGTTAGACAGACTATTATTATAACTATTCATGTGGTGACCTGGGGGATTGGCAGTTGTAATACAACACACACAGACAAAAATATAAACATACCAACAGTAACTTTACTGTATAACTTATATCCTTCAACCAGCCACTAAGTTTGCATCATAGGTGCAATGCTTTTGGCACAAGTATGATGTGCCAATTCCTTTCCATCTGCCGAGATGCCAGAGCGAGAGATGAATGGTATAGTAGAGTTAGCTGTGCTTGTTTCCCTCTTGTTAACGTACCTCTGAGAGGCCTGCTGTTGTCAGGAGACTCACTAGACGTTGATCTCCAGAGAGCTGAACAAGATAAACACTGCTATAGGAGGCAGTGGAGACCTTCAGAGCTGCATATATAACCCTGTACAGAGTAGAGGACAAGGTGTTCTGCTCTGCTCTTTTTGCACAGATGGAATTGTTAAAGCTGCATTAAGCTGCAAGTCAACAAGGAGTCTAATGTGAGCAAATCAAGTTATAATGGCTAAACTGTTAGCAAACACTTGCCAGCTTAAGGATCCATCAGAAAAAAGAGCAATACTGTGTGAGCAGTCCTCTCTCTGACCAATAGTTTAATTTCCATTGCCATTTAAGCCCTGGTTTAGTTACCCTGGCCAGTTTATGCTGGATATGTAGCTAACAATTGGCTTGTGTTAAGTTGTGGATCAAAGAGCAGCTGCCCCCAATTTCCTTTAAACCAGCATTTGTGGTTAATCGGGCCAAGCGAATGAGCGGAAAGTGTCTGAAAGCTGCACAGAGGTGCATACTAGATTTGTGCTTCTCATTTGGATCAGCAGTCAACAGCCTCACATTAATAATCATTTTGTTCAATATTAATAATAATATTGCTCAATACAGCTTTAAATCATATTGATTTAAGCTGCGGAATGTACTCTATATTATGTGTTGGAAAATTAATTGAATTTGGAGGCAGGTTTCACATCTTGCCAGTACCAAAGCCTTGTCAGACTGTCACAATCACAAGTCTTTAATATAATCTCTTACATTCTGCTTTTCAAACCTGCTTCTTGTGGCAGCTATTAGACTCCACATCAGTATTAGACCACTCGTAAGTAAAGCAATGTTGACTAATGTCCTCATTGAGTTTTAGAAGTCTGGATGAAATCTGGGTAAGACAACAAGGGAAAGCATTTTTTGTAACTTCTTAACAGAGCCTTAACCTGTACAATTTAATGCATTGCTGACGTAACAAAAAACTATTTATCAGGTTATAATTGAATTCATCCTTATATCAATTCCAATGCTGATAAATTAGCATTGTGTTATTTATTTTCTTTGATTACGTGCAAATAAATGGACTCATGCAATCTCCTAATTAGCATGAATAACGTGAATAACATTCTTGTTGTCTGTTGTTCACATAAACAACACTTTTTCTGTGATACTTTTACTTAAGTTATGTATGAGCATGTCCACTTGCAGTGGAGACAACCTTGCTCACAGCCTAGGATGTGTCTGATTCTTCTTTCTTTATCACATAATCAGATTGTTCTCATAAAGTGTGTTCAAACAGATCTAAATATATTAAAGGTCCTATGACATGGTGCTCTTTGGATGCTTTTATATAGACCTTAGTGGTCCCCTAATACTGTATCTGAAGTCTCCTTCCCTGATATTCAGCCTTGGTACAGAATTACAGCCACACAATTAACTTTCCGTAGTATGTGCCATTTCTGTGTCTGTAGCTATTGAGGAGGAGAGAGGGGGGGCAAGGTGGAGGGTGTGGCCTTGACAAACTGCCACTTTGCTCGTTTGAAAGCCATGATGTCTCTCTCTCATGGGTGGGCCAAATTCTCTGGGCGGGCAAAGCAGAGAAAGGGGAGGTAACCTTGCTCCTTATGAGCTCATAAGGAGCAAGATTCCAGATCGGCCCATCTGATCTTTCATTTTCTCAAAGGTAGAGCTGGATACCCAGGGCTTGGTTTACACCTATCACCATTTCTAGCAACTGGGGGACCATAGGCAGGCTGGGGGAATGTATATTAATGTTAAAAAACCTCATAAAGTGAAATTTTAGAGGGAATCACCATGATAATTATTAAAGTTTATTAAACATTATAAACATGATATTACCGCTGTTTCATCAGTCCGAACAATTCCTATTGGATATTTTTATACAATGTATACCCATATTTTCACTATTGTCATATTGGTATCCTCTTGGAGATAATAACTTGTTGACTGGAATGCTAACAATGTTGTCAGGGCTGCAGCCCATCTTATTAAGCTAGGATATCAAAATCGTTAACCCATGTTATAAGAATTGGTTCACATCCTTTTCAGTAGTCAGTTTCTTCACACCTGTCAACTGCCCTTTACAATCACAGTCTTCTGGCCACAAGGAGGCCTCTCTGAAGTTACAATGAAGCAGTTTAGTAGTTAAATTAAGCAGTATTAAATAGTTAATTGGACTGATGTAAATAACTTTACATAATAATATTTTAGTTAAGAATTTAAAAAAACCATGACGTTACACATAACTGTAATATACATTATTATTCTTGTTAATGTATTTACTGTCTCTATCCACTGATTACAGTTAATAAACCTGGAAGTGGAAACCTACCACACCTGAATACAGCATCTTATATTAATGAGCACTGTTAAAATGGAACAAGAGACAATATGGGAACACAAAAGCTAAAAAATGCATAGTTCCAGTGAGAAGCTTTTAGTTTAATAGTTTAATCTGAATGTAAAACAGTTGAAACTGAAAACAGGATGCATTATTAAACATTTGTTGCTGTCTGAGAAGGGAATGAATACAGCAGGATAATGCTCATATTCTTTACGTCCTCTGCATGTAAATTCACACCATGAGGGTCTTCAGGGTATACACTGAGACCCTCATGGTGTAAATTCCAGCCTTGACCTTCACACATGTAAATGCAGTCTTATGACAAAATAATTAGCTCAAACAGCAAAACAATTTCCCCTACAGGCTGGAGAAATTGGCATATATTCTGTAACTCACTTAAGAAAGGTGATGATGACTGTGGCTGCATTCAACAGCACCCAGATGCCAATGGGGGTGAGCGAACATACAGTAACAAGTAGGACTTGTGTGTGTGCATGCGTGCACAGTGACGTGTGCTTAAAGCAACGATTAAAAAACAAGTGAAGGCTCATGAAAGGAATTAAACTTCTGTTTGATGCTGTTTATCTTTCCAAAACAAGAGTAATAAAAGTATGACAGATGGTGGGGAAAAGGGATGAGGTTAGTGTGGGCAGAGCCAAATCCAGATCAAAGGCTGCTCTCTCGGCAGGTTAAGCAAGAGTCACACCCATAACCCAGGACAGCTGTTTATGATTGAAGAGGATTAAGGACAGTACACACATTTCATCAGGATTTGCCCTCGTCATATTCTAAAACTAGATTGCTCTAAAGCCTCTCACTTAAGCTGCTAAATAATTTCAATTATTATTCAACTTCTTTCCAGTGGAGGTCAGCTGTGCCAGTGTCCCAGGCATTTGGCAGATCAGTCATTATTACCCTCACATGTCCTTCAGGTTTAACAGTGCAGGAGTAGAAAGAATGGAAACCATCTGTTTTCATTTCTAAATGACACAGATGCTTCTCTTAGACACACATTCAATCACAATACAAGGACAAGGGGAGCTATTGAAAAACTGTGAAGAGTCTGAGTCTGTTGTGGACTAACTACAGTGTTAGGACTCTTTCATTGTCCACAGCTGTCTGAGTTTTCTGTGAGGGACATTTCATTTGGCTAAGAGAGACAACCAGGGGGAAGAGGTCAAGGTTATTTTAAAGCAGCTTTTACCATCCAATTACATCACGGCTTGCTGAATACTGGCGGATCACGTAACCCAAAATGAAAATGTATACTCTTCTACAAGTGTTAATCAAAATCAATTATTAAAGTGAAAAATAAAATTTACAAAAAATAGTTCAGAATTAAATGCCACTTGTCATCAAGAATTGCGTTTTGCAAACCAAAAATATACAGCTGTCTTTTTTTCATTTTCTATGTATGCCATTTATAAAAGCACAAAACAGTTGGCCAGAAATGGGTGTGCTGCAGAGGCACCTTACAGAAATGGTATGTCTTGCCACAACGTAATGTGTTTCTCACTCTCAACTTAACCCCTAACTCAATGCACGGGTAACAGAATGTAGATAGATAGATTGATTGATTGATTGATTGATTGATTGATTGATTGATTGATTGATTGATTGATTTTGTTTCCGACCTACAGTCATCATTGGTATCTTTTAAGGCAGTGGTTCCCAAATGCTTTCACGCCAAGGACCCCTAAACTGACACAAATTAGACCACAGACCCCAATTTAATTAGATTAAATTTATAAGATTTAATAAGATTTTGTCCCAGGGTCCCCCATCTGATAGGATTTTTGCTTTGCTTTGTTTTTTTTGTTCTATTACAGAACGTTCACGTAATCTAGGGCTGGGCGATATATCGATATATTTTTAAACGTAATATGGAATTAGACCATATCGCATATATCGATATAGTTCAAATTTGCGCTGTGATCCTTGCTTCAAGCAAGCTGCTGACCCAGCGGGGCTATCTGCACTGCTCCCCGCGCCCCCGCCCCTTCTATTTCATGCACAGAGGGGGGAGGGGCAGGAACAGACACTCAGCCACTCTTCAACAAACATGGAGGAAGCAACAACGTCTGCGGGAGCGTGCGGAGGAGGAATTGGTTAGTAAAAGAAAAAGCAGTGGCTCAGTAATTTGGAGATGGTTCAGATTCAAAGTATCAGATGAGCAACAAAATCACGTTATATGTAGGGAGTGCCATAAACAAGTTACAGCCAGGGGTGGAAGCACTACAGATCTTTTTCACTACCTAAAACAGTGTGTGAAACTGCGCGCTGCAGAAGCCCCAGCCGCAAGCCATCGAAAACCAGAAAAAGCTCCAGCCCCAAAACAAAGCTCACTGCAAACTTCATTTTCCCGCAGTGTGCCTTATGAAAAGAAAAGTGACAAGTGGTGTACTATAATGGTGTCACGACTAGCGCTGAAAACTACTCGACAAAAGTCTGGAGTTGATGGAAATATGCGTGGTCAAAGCCCCGGCTGTGATCGGTTTCATTTCCTATAAGTTCTTCACAATAAGTCCTCCGTTATTTTGGTATTTGAATGTTTTTATTATGAAGCAGCAAAATCCGGAAATGTTGGGCATTCATTATCAGTAACGTAACGTGACTCCTATAAGCATTGTGCATTGTTACTTAGCAACAGCATTCTTTGACAAAAGCTGTCCAATCAAAATATCGGGATATATATCAGCCTAAATATATCGGGATATGACTTTTGGTCCCTATCGCCCAGCCCTAACGTAATCCATGACCAAAATAGTCATACATTCTGTCTAGGGATGGGTTTTGAGACCCGGGACCCGGTTCCAAATTTCTCAAAACCCGAAAATCAATAAGGTCTGAGTTTATTGATACTGCTATCGAGACTAGTGGATCGTATAACGCTATGCTATGAGAGAGAGAGAGAGAGTGCTAAGAACTTGTTGGGTTTTGGTACTGTTGTTTGGTGACACAGGCGGTCACATTTAAATCTGACTACTCTCATGATTTGAACACAATCCAGCCACAACATGAACGCTGTAGCTATATATATATATATATATATATATATATATATATATATATATATATATATATATATATATATATATGGAACAAGTGGCCATACAGAATTATGTTCTTGTATTATTTGACCTTAAAAAGACTGCAGCAGATCAACTGCAGCTTGGTTTCACCAGGCTGGAAAGGCCAGGTGTTCTGTCTGAAAGAACTACATGGACGAACAGCTCCTTGAGTCCTTGAGCAGCACATGAGCAAACACATGCACCCACAGAGAGTCTTTCTGTCTCTCTCCTTCCCCTTTCTCTCCCTGTGCATTTTAAAATAAAGAAACTGGAGGCCATCCAGGACTTTAATCTGCACTTTTCCTTGTTCTACATAGTATACACACAAACATGTTAGCAGTCTGAAGGTCAGTTATGTTTCCATGGATGTTTCCAAGGGGGGGGGGGAGGAGAATATGACGTTAAAAGAGGCAGTGTTGTTAATCTCTGCTAATGTAACGTCCTTGTTGGTTTGGTTGAGAAGGTGAACAGCTGTTAGAGTATAAGATCAGTTTTGGATGTGTTATTCTTCAGAGAAAACTATACTAATTTAGATCAATTAACTCTACATAGTGAACGTGGAGTATCAAAACCAAAAAAGGAAAATGAAATACCTAGGCGAGAAACTCTCCTTGCTGCCTTGATCATTACATGGAAAAGTGATTTGCAGACTAACGAAGAAGGTGAGAGATGACTAGGTGAGGAAAAGCTACAAATGAATTGTGATAGGCTGATACATCATCGTTTTGGACCCCCGTTGTGTGGTGAGTTACAACGTGATGAGAAGTACCCATTGAGATTTTGCATTGGTTTTAAATTAAGAATATACTGTTAAGATGTGATAGGATGTTGAATTCCTACTGACCCGATCGTTTTGTTACTTAAAGATGACTCTAAATTACACCTGCTTTGGAGACAGAAAAAAATTTGGCTAGCCGGCTCAACCGCAACCAAGAAAATGATAGCTCAACGCTGGCTCTCTCTACCCCCATATATATATATATATATATATATATATATATATATATATATATATATATATATATATATATATATATGCAGCAGCACAAATATCAGTCCTAATGACCTCAGCATCACAAGAATTAGAGGAGGGTGGGAGAGGGTTTATGTTCTTGTTCAATTGTGTTTGTTTGTTCTGTATGTTATAAAAATATTAAAAACAATAGAAAATTGATCTAAAAAAAAAGAATATACTGTTAAAGAATTGTAGTCTATTAATCTGTCACTCAAGTCTGTAAATGTGCCATTTTGCCACTCAAATACTTTTATTTCTGTATTATTTGAAACATCAGCATCCTGGAAAATGCCCCAAGTATAAAGTGTTATACATGTGTAGTTTCTTATATCACAGCAGATAGTCCTAGGTCATAAATAATCATTAGGTGAAGATAGTGAGAGTTGGGGGAGACTGGCAGATTAATGAGAATAAAGGACTCTGTGTGTGTGCCAGTGTAATGAGTTTATAATACGCCTAACCCCGCAGAACAAGCTCAACTGAGAAACTGTGGAACATAAATGTTATTTAGGCTTTGGAGGGGAATAGAGGGTAGAAGTTAATTGCGGATATATTGGGCTTTATAGTCACACAGCAATGCCCCCTGTCCTCAGCGGTGTGCTGTGACATCTGCTTATTCATTTATCTGTGACACTCCATCACCACAAACTAATTGCGTCTCCCGCCAGAGATAATATGAGATTAAAATATTAATATAATTTAGCAAGATAATGCATGCAAACCCTTTTTTTATCATGATGAAGAGTCTATGGAAATATATTTTTAGCTGTGCAACCTGCAGCCAAACCTAGAGCTACCCCCCACCGCCATGGAAAATAAATGAACAAAGTTAACCTAGTTTTGGTTTGAACTTTAGGTAAATTCATTACATCTGTCAGTTGGACACCACAAATGAATTGGAATCTTCTGCCAATTGATTTACACTCAGTGGCAGAGTGTCAAAATGTGAACAGCTCAAAGTGTAGCCTTGTAGACTAGTAGAAGCTGAATGTGGAAAGCTTTATTCAAATGTCGTGCATTAAAAGGTGCCCCAGCTAACTGATCAAAAATCTGTAATCAACATTAATCAGTCATGTTGAACAGACATTTTAAGGAAAAGCTTGCTGAACTCATATAATGGACAGAAGAATATGAAATGCATTTATTCTCAAACTCAAACAACTCACAATACAGATGCCACTTCCGGGCCTCCTCTGGGACATGAATGAAGGCGTTCCACAGCCAAATACAGGATCCCAGAAAGCACAAATGTGCTCCGAATGGTAAATTTGCTTAATAACACAGTGTGTTTGACATGTTATGTTGTGCACGTGAAAATAGGCTCCTGTTTTGCATAGGAAAATCTGTCCTAAATCATGTCAATGTCCAGCACTTTGGTCAACCTGGTTGTTTTGAATGTGCTTTACAAATAAAATTGGATTGGATTGGATAGGCATCATTACAATTTTAATATATGTTAAAAGAAGACTGAAAGGAGAAAAACCTGAAGCTGCATTTATTCCTGCAAAGCCTAATGTCTTCTATTTCTACTGGTGGGTGAGAATTACTTATTAGGGATGGAACCATTTAGTGCTTATTTCAATTCATAATCTGATGTCCTTTTTCACATTGACTGCAGCAGGGGGGAAACACTTTTGTTAGTTTACTAATCAGACAGGAAAACGTAGCCTACACACAAAACACATCAATGAAGTGCTGTTAATGAATGCATCTTACATCATGCATCTTCTTTATGTGGGATAAAGCATTGGTTGTTTAATGTTACCACATCTGAGAACTAGGTGGTGTGCATGATCCTCAAAGAGGTCTTGAATCTCAAAGAGAGTCCCGAAGACTTAAGGTTTGAACTAACAAAAGAAAAAGAAAGTCTACCTCAACTTTTCATTCTTTGAACTTAATCATGTTGGATGGAGCATAATTCCATGTTTGAAGATGTAGAATCTTTTTTCAACAGACTTTCTTTTGCCCCTAACGTAAAAAAAACCCAAACAAGTGGTCTTTCTTTGGTGACAGGGACACCCTGGGGGACCTCTGGGAAAGATAATGGTCGCGTGACTTATACTATCTTGAACACCATGAAATAGAGAAGTAATCTCCTGTCATTTGCTTTTTTTGTTCCTATTTTGAGATGTAGAACACACATTTGTAATCAGATCTAGAGATTTATAATGTGGGGAAAAAAAATGCCTGATCGCTTAAATCCTTCCCCAAAAATGCTTAAAGGTCAGTTAGTGTACAGTATATATACCCTATGAAAGATCTTATGTAACAGTGTAAAAGAGGGAATTATGAAACAGCTAAATGCAATTTGAGGACATCTAAAAGTGAAAAAGAAGTATCTTATCAGTGGGATGGAGTCAGAGGAATATACTGTAGTTAATATAAAATCAATGTGTGGGTGGAAAACCCTTCAGTGATGCAGCATTAACATTATCTTCTTCATTAATCCTCACAGACCAGAACACAACATCATGTGTGTACTGTGTGATTAACATTGCACTTAACCAATACTTACTTACCTTATGAGAAAACTGTATAGGGCATAGCCTGAAAACTGTCATTAATATTCATTCATACATTGCAAATTTAATTGAACTTTTCCTGAGGAACAACAGTGTATTTTTTTTTGTTTAGGTCTGCAGCAGTCAAAGAGAGTTGAAAACGACTTTGACACACATGTTCCTCCTTTAAGCCTTTTGGGTTGATCAAAAAGCTCCTCCAGAGTTTGTTTCTGGAAGGCAGCGCTCTCTAAAGTTGATGATAGGGAGTGATCCTGGTAGTTACTGAGTGGGAATCAGCAGGGGGAGGAAATTCATGCATCCCATCTTATCTTGCCTCCCACTCGCATCATTACTGGACTCTATTGCTCATGATACTCATTGCCCAGTAACGCAATGCTGATCAACCCTTTGCATGCCCTTGCTGGCTGTAAACCTAAATAGTAAGTGCCCTGGCATGCCAGAAATCAAAAGAAAGCCATGACTTGTTATCTCGTTTCAGCTTTTCCCCAGCCTTTGCAGAAGAGCCATGTCTCCAGCTTTGAAGTCAGAGCCACTGGCAATGTCTCAAACGCTGCTGCCATCAAGTGAGCGCCTCTTCATTAAATCCTTGAGCTGCTTCTAATTACGAACTATATCAGGAAGCCCTCAGTGCTGGGCACTGGGGCAGGGAACAATGTGCATGACACAAATGCCACAAATCCCAAGGGATGCTGGGGACGTAAGCCTCAGCAGACAGGAGAAACTATCCATATCTCACTGCTACTCTATGTCAAGACTTGCAGCGTCACAGAAGTCATTAACACAGCTTCTGTCAGATATCAGTCAGCAAAGCCGCAACGGGGAATAAAAACAGATGATTAATTTCCAGGTGATCTTATATTCATACTTCAATTGGTGCAGCACAGGATTCTTTCTGTCTGCAGATGTTTCTTGAATTCTGTCTGTGTTGATGTTTCCCTGTAAGTTAGGAGATCTGCAGCGAGGGATTGTGGGGTGGATTTCATCTGCGTCTTTCATCCTGAAACTCTCAGTTCCCTTGTCACCTACACTCCTAGCTGCTCTATTTATAACTTGTAACCATAACAACTGATCTTTTCCTGTCACTAGGTGTCTTTGTGCTTCAGATAAAACAAATATCATATAGCACACCAAAACTTTTATCAGTGTTGTCAAGGGCAATGTTACTCTCTAAACATGTTAATGCCGATAACTTTGCAGATATAAGCAGGGATTTACATTATTATCTTATAGAGAGAACATCCCAGTAAAAATCATAGCCTTTTGAATCCCAGGAACAAATCTGGAGCACTTTGTTCCTGTGTGATGAATAAATTGGCAGTACTGAAGAGTGACTGGCAGAGATGAATGAGACTTTGAAGAAGAGCATAGGCAAAGTTTCATCTACTTTGCATCAGTTTTTAAGAGCTGGCAGATAGTTTTCAAGCTCAGATCGGATGCGTCTCCTTTCGTTAGGATGGAGAGAAAAAAAGAAAACAAGTCTGTTGCATGTTTGAGAGTTTGACTAACAAGCAGGCACGTTGTGGTTTATGGGTGAATGGATTTTAACTAGGGCTGTCAATCGATAAAAATATTTTATCGCTATTAATCGCATGATGGTCCATAGTTAACTCTTTTTATCTGTTCTAAATGTACTTTAAAATGGATATTTTTCAAGCTTTCAATGTTCTTGTAAACATGGTAGTGGACTCAAAAAGCATACTGAAAGCATAATATGGCAAACCCAAGCCCATCAAACAACAACAGATGGGCATATTGATCTGAATGTCCAACTTTGCACATGTACTTCTTACTTCTTTGTAATTCTTACAGTTCTTATGTCTCCTTTGCAAACTATCCAGCTTGGCCTAGTCTATATCCTCGACGTTCCACCTCCAGGACTGCTCCGTTGCCGATGGAAATTCAGCTGGATTTCACTCATTTAGGCCGGATATCCATTGCCTTGGGCTTTCTATGTGTTGGCATTTTAAACTAATTAATATGAGGACTATGGTTAACTGCTCCTCAGATCTCTGCAGGGTAAATGCACGACTAAAACAAGTTTTGAACGTACACACGTTCCACCAAAACAAGTTCCTTCCTGAGACTATTTTGCAGCCGCACCATGGCTCTGTGCAGCGCTTAGTGCCACCCATAACGATTGTGATTGGTTTAAAGAAATGCCAATGAACCAGAGCAAGTTTTTCTCCCATCCCGGAATACTGTGGGGACTAGCCAGACCATCCTCCGCAGCGCTGTGGAGGAAGGTCTGGCAAAGCGAGACTAAGCTTGGCCTGACTTAGCGAAGGGGAGCAGCGTTCTCTTCATCCGCCGCATGCTTGGTCAGCAAGTGATATTTAAGACTTGACATACTCCGGTGGTAACTCAGTTCACATCGACAGTACATGCAATTAACTTTTAGCCTGGCTCCGCCCTCCTACGTACTTCCGCTCAATTTTCATTTCCCTTCAGTACTCCGTCTGGGTTTGCAGTATGTTCTTGGGTTTTCTCCAGCCAAATATTTGGCGGTCCAATCAGCGAACAGAGGGAGTGGCTGAAAACAATGACGTTGAGGTCGTGCGCTAGATGCGAGCGAAGCCATTTGGTCCATTGTGGCAACGCTGCTGAATATCCAGAAGTTAAAGCCCAATATTTACACTGTAAATCCGAATTCGCTAACTCAACCTACATTTTTCTTTGTGGAAACGGCTTGCACTCAAAACTTTTAATTTAGTACAGCATGGTAACATTAAAGTTTTGAGTACACTAAACATAAAATAAATGTATAACTTGAGTGTTATCTGAAAGGAAATTTATGTCAGTTTAACATAATTTTTTTAGTCATGCAACACAAATAATTAGTGTTTTCTTAACATATAATTCTACGTTATATTAACATAGAATGATCAGGTTGCTTAATGTGTATTGTTATGTTTATTAAACACAAAAAGGTATGTGTCATAACTTGTTAATTTTATGTACAAACAACAAACAGTTAAAACAACATAACCACATCTATAGCGGAGATAGCATGAGTGTTTGGGTGTGGCCGCCCCAAGGGCCCCATGCAAAATAGGGGCGCCTCTAAAGCTGCTGATCTTGCATCACTTTACACAAAAGGACCACTAGTGAAGTGACACACCACAGCTTAATGGCTAAAGGAAGCCTATTACTGCTCAA
The DNA here is from genome assembly GCA_023566125.1 of Zingel zingel. NCBI lineage: Eukaryota > Metazoa > Chordata > Actinopteri > Perciformes > Percidae > Zingel > Zingel zingel. The sequence continues at coordinate 8,372,780 of CM042315.1, forward strand.
AGTCTAATGCTGCAGTACTCCAGCTCTTATCAAATGTAACAGTCACTTAACTCATGGTTACAAATGTAAATCAGCACAACAATGACAACTACCAGGCAACAAAAATTCTAAGCAGACATGTTTAATAAACGGAATTCATAAAGTTACATTTGTATTTCGAACAAACTGCAAACTTTTCAGAAAATTTTAACACAACTCTATTTACCCGAATTGAAACACAAAACTTTGTGGCAGTTTTATGGTAAAACAGCACAAAATATTTATGTTCAGCATAACTCTGGAACTTATGTTGTAATTATGTGTTTTTGTTGTGTTAAGTGAACACAATATTTTCATTTTTTTGAACATGAAAGTGACTGCTTGTCATATGAACATAAAAACATTGAGTACATATTTTGACAACCATTTTTTAGGTTTACTTAACTATAAAAATATATGCTAAGTGCACAGTATATGTTGTTAATTGGCCTTGAACTAATTATGTGATGTTGACGTTATACATTTAAGTAGAATGAACTCAAAAGTCAAAAATTGTTGACTTAACATAAAAAAATGATGTCAACCTCACATGGGATGATTTTTTGTGTCAAATGAACATAAAGTTTTTATGTTGTTTTGACAATCCTGATCATTTATGTGGACGTAACATTAAAATTTTATGTCATGGATGGATTGGGGTTTACAGTGTAGATATAGAACAATATTTGCTGAGTTGTGTTGGTGGCCATGATGTTGTGGCCCTCCTCCCCACGGGGTTCAGGAAAAGTTAGATTTTCCAGCTCGCTCCGTTAGCGGTGAAGGAGTTGGCTATGGTTAACGCTAGCGATGCTAATGCTAAATATAAGCCAATAGTTGGCTTATAGTCCCCTCTTGTTGCACATGAGCATGACATACGTCATGACCAAACGTTAGCGATTGGTTATGGCAGATCCGGAGTGGCTCTGGGCAGATCCAATAGTTTTAAACTTCAACAGAGTACCCACCTTCAAGGAATTTAACACTTGTCAATGGAGAGCAGGGCTCCAGACCTTTTGCAACCAAAATTTGAGATTGTGCGACTACATTTTACATCCAGTCGCACATGTGCGACCAGTAAATTTGCCCCCTTTTTTACACGTTAAACGTCAAAATTTCGGTACCTGAGAGCGCGTAAGCTCAAGCTTATCTGTCCTCTCTGAAATTTGACAGAGAGCGGAGCTCTGACACAAACACACACACTCGCACACATCCATAGCTGCGGACGGTGCAAACTACGTCGGCTCTGCAGTTTTGTTGAAGTCACAGTGAGTCACGGAAATGCCGATAAAGTGGTTCCAAGTGTGGTTACAGTTTTTCAAAACTTCACGCAGACAGCGTTTGCTGTGATATGATATTAATGGAGAGCCGCAAGCGGTCACGGTGCTGTTGATGTTACACTTCCTAAGCAGGCACAACAGTGGTTTCTGTGCCCTGGGGACTGACTGACAGGCTGAGGTTGTAAGGCAAGGCAACTTTATTTCTACAGCACCTTTCAGCAATAAGGCAATTCAAAGTGCTTTACATGAAGCATTAAAGAGCAATTAAAAACAGTCATGAAAATAAAACAGGCTAAAAAAGATTATACAAATAAAAGAAAAGTTACAGTGAATAAGAAATGAATAATTATTCAACTTAATAGGTTGTAGGGACAGGTTTGGGAGGAGGAGGATTTTATTTAATTAATAAAATAACAATGTTCTAAGTACATAGGATAAATAGGTTTGACAATAATTTTTACAACTGAAATAATTGTTTTGTAATTATAGAGGGAAAGTACCAAAAAAAGGTTCCATTGGCCAACAGAACCGAATTTCAGGTATCTGTATCTGTCAATGCATGTTTAATTTTAAGTTGAATTCATTGTAATTGTAGACTAGAGCTGCTATATATATATATATATATATATATATATATATATTAGTTTTTCATGACAACGATGGTGCTGTCAGTTAACCTTCTATGTTGCATCTTCAAAAGTGACACTGAATTTGAAACAGCCCATTGTAATATCTGCATCTATTATCAAAGTATGTATTAGTAATAGAGTGGAAATTAGTAGTAATATGTGAATATTTGGTTAGCATGTTGATTTACGGTGTGTGCCCCTAAATTTTCTGGTTGCTCCCCTAAAATTTTCAGTTGGGGGGCCATTGTGCTCCTAGTGAAACAAGTTAGTCTGGAGCCCTGGAGAGTGGTCAGACTCTGTACAAATGAAATGTGTACGAGAGTCTGGTAGGACCAGGCTAAATAACTTTAGTCTTGTCGAGAGAACCATTGGGAAGGGTTATGAAACTGAACTTGGAATTCAAAAAACCCTTTTCTTTATCCATTTCTGCTCGAGGAGTTTTATTTTGGCTAGTTTTCCACAACATTACTCCTGCATTGCTTCCTGATTTCCCAAACTACAGTGTGGCCTGATTATCGCTTTAATTTTGACAGACATAATTTTAACACAAATGTTTTATCACTTTAAGCAACTCAGTCACATGTATGTGTACGCGCACACACACACACACACACACACACACACACACACACACACACAGGTTATGTTAAACAGAGTCTGAAACCACTCTGAGTCACAGTGTATGCAGCTGGGGAGTAGTCACGCAGAAACACAACACGCTGGCAGTTCACCCTCTCAGGAGCCGAGGGTAACAGGCGTTTAGCTGACGAGGGGTGAAGACGTTGTTTGACATCTCGCTGCTCCCACCATCCCAGATCCTTTAGCGAAAACTAATTGCTCCCAGAGGGACCAATCCCATGGTCACACCTAAATGAACCTGACCCAAGTGCATTGTGGGGTAGTAGGGGTGAGATAGTCTCCACTGTCTAATGTTGCAATCTCGCATGCAGACAGATCCGAGATCAACTCAACAACACAGGCTGCGGGTGGCGGGGAGAGGGTGAAGCTTTAATCCCTATACTGAGAGTGGAAACCAAAACTGTTTATTTGCAATAGCACTGATGGAAAATAAATAAACAACGCAGTTTGTCTTGTGGTGTAACAGTGAGATGGGGAGGGGGATTAAAAATGATTATCAAAATCTTATTATTTCTGAATGTGCTCTGACCTTGTGTGTAATGTAATTTGGAGCGCCTTAAAAGATTATGATGAGATGAGTCACATTCTAGTTCTCAAATTAAGGAACAGAGTGGTCTGCAGAGGGGCCAGAGTGAATGTTCATGCTAAAAATAATGATTCAATCCATTCCAATGCCAGTACAAGGTTGCACAGTTAAAGGCCCAATCTGTCATTCCAAACTTAATAAGACATCAGAAATATTTAGATACTGAAATTCAACTAGTTATTAGAGATGATGCAATGTTGCAACATTTTAAAAAGAAACAAATAACTGGTAACCAAATTCTTTTCTACAGTTTATGAGATTCATTGGTGGAAGAAGTACTCCGATCTTTTACTTGAGTAATGATAGCAATACCACAGTGCAAAGTACTCTGTTACAAGTTAAATGTTACTTACGTAAAAAGACAAAAGTACAAAACGTAAAAGTACTCATTATGCGGAATGGCTGATTTCAGAATAATGTTGATTATATTATTGGATAATAAATAGTTATGTATTATGCGTGGATACACACACACACACACACACACACACACACACACACACACACACACACACACACACACACACACAATCAGCTACCTCAATCACATCATCACCTCCACAGAAAGGGGATAATCTGACTATTATCCTGCTGCTTTTAAGAAAAAAAAACATGAAGTGAAGGCAGATCTCTCCATTCTTCTTGTTTAACGCCATTGATTTGCACAAAATCTGTTGGTAGAGTGCAATGATAACTCCATTGTTTGCATTTGTATAGTAAAAAAAGACAGGTGGTATTAAAAAAGAAAAAAAGTTTTTAGCAGGGTCCGTGGAATTTGAAAAATAATGCATTCTGCATTCAAATTTTGTTTTTATGTTTTTTGGGTGAAGCTGGACCGTGGGAGTGTGGCTGAGGCATCTGTTTTCTCCTGCTATCTAAGAGGTCTTTGTTTACTTGCTGCAGGTAAATAATCTCCTCTTTATATTGTATCAGCTTAAAATGGAGCAGCTTCCAAAAGTCTCCCTTTTCCTTTTCATTTCATTCCTCTCAGTGCTCTAAGAAGCATACAGCAATAAGCACAGGAGGATATCACAAATAGGATTACTTAGTGTGGGCATGCTGAAAATCAATTCAATACTGTTTCAGTTGCAGAAGCCAGTAAGCCATGCATACTGTAATTAAGCCTCCAAAAAACATTCAGCCAATTGTAAAGCTGAAACATCCCTCCATGTCTCTTATGGTAAGCACATGTAAGCCACAATGTGTGTGTGTGTCTACTTTCATAAAGCATGTGAAGTGGGTGCATACTGGTGACCAATGTTATAATCTTTCTGGTTCTCTATGCAATAAAAAAACATCCTCAAAATCCAACTCTCAGTTCACAGTTATTCCACATTTCTTTGAACTATTCGACAAAATTAAAATTGATTTTTGCAAATTATTACTCATGGGCATTGGGTATAATTGGAAATTCTAATTTTAAAATTTGGCAAATATATTTTGGATATTCTGCCCATAAATTGGGCAGAATACTGTTTACACTGTGTGTGAAAAGATCATATCCCTTCTATTAGAAATCCTAATAGGACACCTGGGATATGGTAATACTAGCTGGGTTACTGAGGCATGTACCACCTTATGCCAGGGGCTTTACAAACTTTGGAAAGTGCCGTTTCCATAGTAATGCCCTGATCGAACCGATGCCATTCATTCATTTTGTAGCTTTACAAAGCAACACAAAACAGAGAATTGAGTGGTGTTGTGTGTGTGGTTAGGTTTACCATGTCCGCAAGAGTCATAACCCACTGTTGTGTCTACAGTGCCACAGCCTGATCTGTTAAACTGCACAATCTGTTAGACTCCAGCACTATATTGTAGGGTTAAAGGAATGATGATGTTACATTACATTGCTTTTCATTACATTACATTACATTCATTTAGCTGCCGCTTCATCAACTTCATCAACTATTATATTATTATAAAATTATTATAAGTAATTCAAGTAAGAAATTCCCACTCCCTTTTGAACATGGGAATTTCTTACTTGAATTACTTATAATAATTTTGGTAGATTGTGCTGAGAAGTACATGCCCTTATTTATCTGTCATTTTTATTTTATATATGTATGTATGTATGTATATTCTGTATATATAGGCCTATATATATATTTTATTTTTTTACATGTTCAAATAAATTACTACTACTACTAACTATGCTGATCGTCTGCTTCTGAGGGCATACACACTTTAACTTGTGATAATAACCACAATTCAATTGCAGAAATATTGAATTATAGGTGACTCTAAAAGCTCATTTGATTCAGACTAATGGATGTATCTACAAGTACAGTAGGGAAATAGATGTTACTCTTTAATATGATTGAATTTCTACTGAATTTTAACTGAGTTTAAATCTAAGGAAGCAACATGAGCCATAACCATAGTTCATTTTGTGTCCATAGCCCCTACCCCCCCACCACTTATGCATTGGATGGCTTTTCATATAGCCTAATAGATAATGTGTGCTTGCACCAAAGGTGCAAAGCATAACTACCGCCGCAAAAAAGTTTGGTGCTTAAACTTGTCCACAGTTTAAGTCAAGTCAGTATTATTTATCTAGCCCAATATAACAAGTCACTCATTTGCCTCAAGTGGCTTTACAATCTGTATAGACTACATGCACAAAAAATACATCAAATCGATAGCAGCGATGACGACACATGCTTTGACCTTTGGTAGTAATCAGATGTATAATCTTTACACAAATAGCCAAAAAGTAAAAAAAAAAACTTTAGTGTAGAATGTGCACACTTTGGCCACAAAAGACTTTTGGCCATGGCTGTTGGCATTTACAGCGAGAATCATAAGGCGTTTTTCCATGACATGGTACCTGCTCAACTCACCTCGACTCTACTCGCCTTTTTTGTTTTTTTTCCATTATGAAAAAAAGTACCTGGTACAGGTACCTTTTTTTTTTTTTTTTAGTATCACCTCTGTCGAGGTTCCAAGCGAGCTGAGGCGATACCAAAAGGTGACGTGAAAACCTGCAGACTACTGACCGGTCAGAGAGAATTGCCACTAATCACTGCGCCATCATTGCTAGCTACAGACGGGGGTGTCCTGAACAAACCCGCCATTTTTAAATAGTTTAGCCAGCTGTGTTGTTTTTGCTGCCTCCAGCTTCTTTTGAAACAAAATTTGTTTTCTGCCGAGCCGAGCAGACCTGGTACTAGCAGTGGGTTAGCACAATTAGACACTTTATCTTGCAGGTGAACTTATTATACAAATGGGTAACTGGAACACTTTTTTCATTTTTTGGCTTGTATTGTTGATAGGACAGCTTAGACTTGAAAGGGGAGAGAGAGAGGGGGAGTGACGTGCATGTGGGCCGTAGGTCGGAATTGAACCCGGGGCCACTGTGCAAGGACTGAGCCTCAGCACATGGGCGCACGCTCTACCAGGTGAGCTGCCCAGGCACCCAAAGTGCTCTATCTTTTAGACTAAGATTTTGATTGATGTGCATCATGCCCCTGAAGAGCCACACACTAAATATAATACATTGCAATATACTTATTTAGTGTTAACAGTTATATCATGTTCATGTATTTTTTGTTTCAGCTGTATCTTCCCAAAACAGAATAGATTACTTATTAGTTCAATTTTTCCTCTTCATTATTTTGTAGCGACAGAGTTCTCTTAAAATCACCTTACTTATTAATACTATGAGGTTTCCATTGTTCTCTTATCTCTTTGAATAACTCAGCTATTTACATAATTCCATTTCTACTCAATACACTTTGAATTAAGTAATACAGTAAAAGAGTGATACTGTAAATATATCTTTGCTGTGGGCAGGTGTATGCTTTTGTGAGTCTGAATTTATTTCTGAGACAATGTGGAGCGAGAGTCTGCGAGCTAGGATCCCCCTCCATCCATCCCAAAAGTGTGGGTGTGAGTGTCCAGCCTTCGTCATCACACCTGAAGTGGCGGCAGCCTTGTTTAGGAACAGATGTAAGGCTCTCACCAAACTTACACACTACCTGCGTAGCATAACACAAGACACACTTTTTACACAGCAGGAAAGAAACAACGTGACTTACCTTTTTTAAAGGAGAATTGTGAAATTAGACTGGATTTGTAGAAGACTGAGATGTGGACAACATAAGCCAAATCATGTATTGCGGCCCGGCTGATGAGGGAGCAAGAGGCAGGTGTGCAGATGGGAGTAGATCAGGTGACTGGACATGGAGGGAAAAACTGAAGGCAGCTACAGAGCATGGTAACTGAGCAACAAATTGGCAATTTCTTGAGAAATGTTACATTTTCTTGTTAATTATTCATCTCATTCGCTATACAGCTAAAACATTATACAGTCAATAATATACTAAATGTGATAGAATATAGTCTAACCATCTCAGTATTAAAACATGAAAACAAGAAACTAATAGATCTTCACAGCATGTCATTAATTTTAACTGCAAAGTATTAGCTAAGGCCAGAAAAATATTTAGTTAGCACATCAAACAACATCAAATAAAGCAAGCACACACTACAGAACCCCTCCAGGATCTTGCAAAAGTTCATCAGTGCAGGCTGAATGCTGGAATCAGTAACATTGCTGCATTTATCACATCCAGTGTCAACCCATTAGGAATATTCTAACCAATAGCAAATAGCCGGTAGACTTAACCAGGATCAACATCTGAAGGAAAAAAAACAGCAAAACAATGGGAATGAGTATAGAATCATGACAACGGGATACAGAAGAAATAAAAGCCTTATAGATTACTGCAAAATAACCGTCGTAGACTCATATACCAAGTGTGGTTCATGAGACGGAACAAATTCATGCCATGATGCCAAAAAGATTCCTTGGAGCACAGCCTGAGGCTTCAGTCCATGTACTCCACATGCCCAGCCGGATAATCCATACATGAACACACCAGCAATAGAGATACACAGGGAAGGAGGAAAGCAGGATTTTGGCACTGAAAGGCAAGGATTTTTGGTGCTCAATGCTTGATGTTTATCAGACACCAATCCAACTCAACAAGTACAGTAGTATGATGCAGGGGAAAAAGGAAAGCCAAACTTGGATCTTAAGCAGAGCTGACAGAGACCTGGTGTTCCCTGACTATCCTGGAAAGAAACCACCAGCTGGGTATTGTATGCTGTGTGATGCTTTACAGAACCTTTCTTGCATCAATACACTTTAAGTGCTACTATTGGTTTAAAATATTTTCATTTTTGACGTATAGATCCTGTCAAGTATTTTAATAATAGCCTATACACACTTCCGTATTCATATATACTTATTGCCAGTGTCAGTGTCTTTCAACAATTATCATTCATAAAATTCAAAGTCCAACTGTAATTTAAATTATAATTTTTCTAAAAAATCTGCATATATGTATATCCTTGGTGTTTGTTTTGACTTGAAAGTAAAAACAAAAAAATTCCATGATAGCACCCCATACATTAGTGTTCACCACATTAATTTTTGTTTCCAAATGACGATAACTGTGCTGTAATTTGATTGGTCCAATATGTGTGGCCATTAATATAGTTCATAATGTCACTACAGTTTCAACTGTCACACAAGAAGTTGGTAGCGCACCACGATAATAAGCTGAGTATTCCTGCTTCTTACAGTGCAGACGCTTTGCTGCTTGCTGCTGCCTCTGCTTGCATATTTCTGCTGATAATCTTGCTTTTCCTCTGTGAGAAACTATGAGCAGTGGCTCTTGCAGACGCTTTGCTGCTTGCTGCTGCCTCTGCTTGCATATTTCTGCTGATAATCTTGCTTTTCCTCTGTGAGAAACTATGAGCAGTGGCTCTTGGATACTTATAAGTCACTGGACTATACATTTTTTGTAGACATAGTAGGCTATTGCCATTTTTCAAAAATTTTCTGCGTGAGCGTGGCCTACCAATAGCTCAAGCCTGTCCTACAGTGACTGGAAACGTGGTACTTAGCTAGTAAGATGCCTCCCTTCTCCGTCAATGACTACTACAAACTCCTTCAGAAGATTGCAGTTCTGGAAACCAAAATTCACCGGTTAGAAGTAAACGTGGAAGTGAACGGACCATGTGGGAATGACACCACATTACCATGGACCCAAAACAATGGACAAAAGCATGCTAACCCACGGCTAATTAGCACCAACAAGACTACAAAGAAACAGGAGGGCTGTGGAACGGGTAATAAATCAACAAGTGATAGTCCTTCCTGGAACTATTTTGGTGCAAAGCCTAAGAGTAAATCATTTTCCTGTGAAATGGGAGGACGACTAACGGGCAGGGCACACCGCCCGTTAGTCGTTATCGTGGCAGCACACCCAACTGTGAAGAACATTATACTGCATATAGGGTTGCATGATGTTTTAAAGCAACAGTCTGAAGTGCAGAAATGTGACTTTACGGATCTGCTGAATACAGTCAGCTCACTAAACGCGGAGGTGTTTATCAGTGGCCCTCTACCGCCAGTCAGAAGAGGAGCTGAGAGATTCAGCAGACTGTTGGCACTGAACAAATGGCTTTCAACTGCATGTACCGTCCATTCGCTGCAGTTCATTGACAATTTTAACATTTTCTGGGACCGCAGACATCTTTTTAAAGCAGATGGACTTTTCCTTAACAAGCCAGGAGTAAAGCTGTTCACCTCTAACCTACTTTACTTTCTGCGCCACACATCTGCTCCCTCAGTCAAGGACACGAGACAAGACACGTCTAAACAAGAGGAAGACATAACAAAGCACGGCAGTGATTCACCACAGCCCCCACCTGAGCAAAGATTTGACCATGGGAGATACGAAAAATCTCAACCCCCCTCTTCACCCGTCCAACACTTCTCAAACTCCCTCACCCTTTCCCCTCTTTCCCTCATCCCCATGTTGGAGTTCACTGACCAGATGAAGCAGCTGGTAGATGCTGGAACCAAGTTTCCCCCCCTTCCTTCTCCCATCGTTCACCCCCGGCCAAAAGTAAAACGCCAGGCACCGCTGCCAGGATGGCAGCTAACTCCTCCTCCCCAGACTGAAAAGGAAGCTTGTGTACGAAATGCAACAAGCTTTTTTTCAACTTTGTATTAAATTCTTTCTCAATTTATGTTCGGATAGGTAATAGAAAAAGAATGGTGAATCCGCTAAGTAAGAAGAAGCACTTAACTGCCAACTTAGCACATTTAGCATCCATTCCTTGTCAGCCACAGCCTATCCCAAAAAATGAGAAAGATCATTATTTTAACACACTAACACTAGCCTTACTAAACATCAGGTCTTTGGCAGGAAAATCATTTTTAATCACTGATTTTATTATTAAGCACAATCTTGATTTTATGTTTTTAACTGAAACATGGTTAGACTATAATAACAGTGATGCTGTTCTTATAGAGTCATCTCCTCCTAACTTCAGTTTTATGAGTGAGAATAGAGTGAATAAGAAAGGAGGTGGAGTCGTCATTTTGTTTAATGACTCTTTCCAATGTACGCACATATCTTATGGAAATGTTGCTTCTTTTGAATATGTGGCTCTTCAGCTAAGGTCCTCCCCTTGAGCTATATTTCTAAATATCTACAGGCCACCTAAATACTGTGCAACCTTCTTTGATGACTTTACTGAACTGCTGTCTATGATCTGTATTAACTTTGACTGTGTAATTATTGCTGGTGATTTCAACATTCATGTTGACAACCCCCAGGATAGAGAGACAAAAGAACTGTGTTGTGTTTTTGAGAACTATGGGCTGACTCAGCATGTGACGGAGCCCATGCACAATAAGGGACACACTTGATTATCTCCAAGAGTCTAAACATTTCCAAGGTTGTGGTGACTGACGTTGCTCTCTCTGATCATTCCTGTGTTTTCTTTAACGGCACTATCTTGGTGCCCAAAAGTGTTCAAACAAAGGTAATCAGAAAACAGTATAACACTGAAAACAGTGAAACATTCATTTAGCTTTTCTCCTCCACACCCGCCCTCTCTGGGTTCTCAGTCACTGAGCTTGTAGTTCATTTCAACTGTAAAATTACAAATGTTATTGATGCTATTGATCCCACTAAGGTCAAAGCTATCTCTGGTAAGAAAATATCTCCATGGAGAAATGTTATACTGGTGAGAACAGAAAAAAGAGAACGCAGGTGGTGAAAAACTAATCTCCAGGTCCATTATAATATCTATAAAGAGAGACTTCGCATTTATAATTTGGAACTGAGGACTGCAAGGCAGGTCTTCTTCTCTGACATTATCGCCAGAAACAATAATAATTCACGTGCTTTGTTTGCTACTGTCGATAGGTTAACAAATCCTCCAGTACCAGTAGCATCTGAACGTTGCCTCAAAGATCTGATTTCAAAATACTTTTGCTGGTTTATAAATCACTAAACGGTTTAGGTCCAAAATATATTTCTGACCTGCTACTACACTATGAACCACCCAGACCTCTCAGGTCGTCTGGGACAGGTCTGCTTGCTGTCCCCAGAGTCAGAACTAAACAGGGGGAAGCAGCGTTTAGTTTTTATGCTCCACATATCTGGAACAAACTCCCAGAAAACTGCAGGTCTGCCGCAACTCTCAGTTCTTTCAAATTAAGGCTGAAGACCTTTCTTTTTGATGTTTCCTTTCTTTAAATAATTGTTAATTTCTTATACTGAAGTTGTATTGTTGAAACTGTATGAAAATCTTTATAAGCATATAAAGAGAAATTAAAAAATAAGACCAGTGGGACCGGCCCGTTCTGGGAACGGCAAAGATTGCGGGTGGATTACGTGTATAGAGCAACGGCTTATACATTGTCCCGTACTAGCACCAAAAATCTTGTATTTTATCTGCTTTTATATTTTTATATAAAAATGTATACTTTTATAACTGTTTTTAACTGCTCTTTAATGTTTAATTTCTTATACTGCATTGTAACTTTTATTCTTGTATTTTAATCGTTTTTATGTAAAGCACTTTGAATTGCCCTGTTGCTGAAATGTGCTATACAAATAAAGCTGAATTGCCTTGCCTTGTCTCCAAAGAAAACGCTGTCCCCAAAACATATTTAACCTATTTTAAGGAAAAAAGGTAAATTGTGCACAATTGCTGCAGTATCATTTTAGATCATACTTCCTTCCTAAGTCCTTTCACAAAAAGTGTGGAGAATTATACTGTAATGGTGACTATAATTTGCAAGAATGTCCAAGAAGTCCTTTCAAACCTTAACATAAATTTGAAAAACAAACAAAAAAAAACAACCATTCAAAATAGAAGCAACTGTCTGCTGTTTGCTTAGTGAGCCACACTAAACTGCACTTTTGCTCCAGTCCCAAGAGGAATTTCTGTTCAATGTGTGCTTCTCCCAGCAGGAAGAAAAAAAAAACTGGTCTGGAAACTGTCTGATCAAAAATACATGCCAGTTACAAAACTTAACTTGAAAAACTTACCAAAAAAAAAAGCTGTACTCGCTGTGCAAATGCAGAATAAATACAGGATAACTGTGGAATTGTCAGTCCTTCTAGCATCAGTTGACACAACTGTCAAAACTCGAGGAAAGGGCATCAACCAAAATCAGGCAACCACCATGTTTCCAAAGTGTTCCTTCAAGGAAAGCTCGAATTAATAATTAGTTTTAGAGTAATTACATTTCCTACCTTTGTTGACTGTGGAGACCCTCTGACTGTAATTACTCAATGCAACAAAACTCATTAATGAAATCACCAAACGCTTTCTTGTCTTGACGGATTGAATCCCCATGGTTAATAAATATCCCACCCCTGTCCTTTCCCCATTCTCACAACAGAATCAAACAACATATTGTACAGCTCAGTAGTTGCACTTCCAGATTTATTGATTTAATTACCACTGAGCCCATTCGGGCTTGAAATGCATGTAATCAACTGTAATGTACTTTTTTTTCCATTTGTTTATCTTTGAAGCTACATATTCTGTTAATTCAAAAATATTCCAGATTTATCAGCCTGAATTAAAAAAGAGAGTACAGAAGTGCCTCCCATCCCCACCAACTGGGAGCCTGTGGTGTCACTCTATTTGCTTCATCTGTACTGCATGAGAAGGCTGTGTAGAGTTTACTTTGATCACATTATGCTGGGTAATGAAGTTTAAAAATTTCAAATAAGTTCCTTCTCACTGCAATCTAGGGAATTGGTCATGCTGGCAAAAAAAGAAAATTAATGTGCAGCTTTAACAAATGTTTTTTTTTTTTTTTTAAATGAAGCTGGTCATTCTTTTTGCTATTTGCTGAGATGAAAGCAGGTCAGAAAGCAGGTGTGTCGTATGAAAGGTATGCCAAGCAGAGCGTGGTGTGTCAGGACGCTCCGAGAATGTTGGGTCACTGGCTCTGTCCTCGTGTCATATACTATCCTTCACAGTGGGCACACAGCTGCCTCACATGACCTTTTCACAGAGCCCTGCAGTCCCTCTGTGTCCACAGTGCTTCTCCTTCACCTATACCTGCTCTGCCACATCCTGTCTGCATTCTAATTAGCACACAGTCATCTGACCACTCATATGCCCGGTACAATATCTCAGTGTCCCGAATGGAACTAATAGGAGATTAAGAAATCCCCGCCGGCAATATGCCTTTTCTTTTATAATCATCAAGTTAAGTGCTGCATCCGCACGGTAACATGTGCACAATAAGAGAAACAGATAGGATCACAGGTACAATCCCATTTTATCATGCTCCAGTACACAAACACGCTGAGAACATATTGGAGTGTCTGACAATGCTATCAAAGGAAATCAGTCCAATGATGAGATGAGACATACAGCACAGTGCCATATCTGTGGTCAGTACTTGTAGTTTTAACACAGCAGATGGCTCCAGATACAACACTGCTATTGATCAGCTAAAGCAATTACCCGAGCATCCCTGTAGCATTTTGTTTGTTTTTGTTTGTTTGTTCAGTGGAGACAGAATCCAGTACTAAATCTTATCTTGGCTTGGTTTGAAGAGCAAAAAGAAATTCTGGGTAGCTGTAAGAGAGGTACTGTCTTATCTGTGTCAGGATAAATATACTACGGAACAAATGCTGACATTGATAAGGAACATTATGTTCCGTCGATGGAGAAAGAGTAGTACGTACCTGACTAGAACTACCTAACACTCACACTCACCTTTCTCTTTTTAATGCTTTATGTTACTGGTCACGGAAAAATTCACCTCTTGAACCAACTATATGCTTTTCAGACAAAAAATAAAAGGCAAACCACAGTTTGTTATTAATTATTTTGAATATCTGAGTATCAATCCTGCTAAAGCATTATTGCCTATGTAACAAACACTGTTTTATATGGACAACATGATGGCTAAATCAATTTTGTAATGGCTTACTCAATATAAACACATTATTAAAGTCCTGACAATAGATGTAATGAATGTTCTTGTATTTCTACTAAAGCCATGTGTAATGTGAGATAAAGAACAAAGGCAAAGATTAAAAGCTAAGACAGTCCTTTCACTGTTTTTGAAAAAAGAGAGCCTGAGAACAAACCCTTTTAACACATGAAGACTTTTTGGCTCTTGAAGCTGTAGTTGTGAAATGTGAAAAAACAAAGAATGCTCTCTTCAGTATATCCCTTGACTGTCCTCTGTGTGTACAGATGACTGACAGTTGGAAGTGAAGCTCTCATGCTACTCAATTGGTTAGATACTTAAGTCAGGAAATGTACTTTGCTATGTTGCAGAGATTGTAAAACATGTTTAGCAATTGGTCTGAACTCAGCACGGTTTTGATAAAATGAAATAAAAGCCGATTTATTTCACCCACTTCCACCAGTTTCAAATCACAATGTTCACTTCAATTCACTGCTGGCTTGTGAAGGTGACTGTAAGTAGGTCTGAGTAACATTTAAGGGTTGAAAATAAGAGACATAGAGTTGCCAAAAATAGCTGGGTTCTGACACTGTGCCCATCAAAAGCCATGTCTTCTGCTCAATTGTCCTTTAAAAAAGTTGCTCTGAATAATGGCACCAGCTAATAGTTTAAAATGAAAAAATGAAACTTATTTTTCTCCTGTGGTCAAGGTCAACATGTGTGACAGTACTGTTGCAAATAACCAAAGACAACACACAGGAAGCGCTGTGTTTTCACATCTAATCAATTTACTCAATCGATGATTGAAATGTGTACACTGTTGTCCAGGGAATTGTCAACAACTGTGATAGGCTTGCTAGTCAAAAGCAAATGCAGGTTTAAAGGATGATAATGCATTTCCAATGGAAAACTCTTTAACAGTACAATGAATGCAATACTGTTTAGAGGAATAGCTATTTTGGGAAATACACTTAGTAGTTTTTTCTGCAAAGAGTTAGATGAGAAAATTAATAACATTAATTTATCTGTATAATAAGGGACCGTTCGTTATATATTTCAGGGGCCACCAGAGGAGTTTTAGGACCTTCAGGTTAAAAAGACTTGACCCTCCTCTTGCCAGTAATCATTTTTTTATGACCCTCCAAAATGATTCGAAAAAGAAGAAAGACCCTCCCCTTTTGTGCTAGCTTGCGCTTAGCAAAGACATTCAGTAAACATTTGATTTATTTTTTTTACAGCCATGACATGCATGAGTTAACCTCTGCATTCTGATCTGACGCATCCCACTCCTCTGTTATGGTGTGGGGACCATTTCAGTAGATTTACTCAATAACATAGTTGTGAAAACACAGTAAGCATGGAAACTAAATGCACACTTCGTGCATTACTTCAAATACTAAGTTACTCCTCTAGTAAACTAGTATTCACATGAAATAAAACAATAAAATATTGAGACCATTCAGCAAAGCACACTGGGAAATAACCAATTCAACATTGGTTGCTATGGACTCATCACTATGCTTCCTCAGTCGTATATTTAGCACATAGGTAAAGCTGAACATTATATTCCAAAACATATATGTTTATTTTTAAAGCAGATTTTAAATTACATTGTAACAATTTAACAATTCGCCCTTATGAAATCCAATTGCGCCACGGCTGTCTTGGAACGCAATAGACAGACAGTGGCGGAATGCCCCGACACTTAAATTCTACTAAAATGTAACAGTGAACAATCAGTGTTGGACCTACAGTCTGTTGAGATGCCTCTTCAAATGCAGAAACCAAGCGCAGTCACACCATAAAATGTTAAGACACGTTGAGAAAAAAGATCCGTATTTTGACGTAATCCAATGACACGGAAAACAAAAAGTAATCCACAGCGATCAGTAGATCCACAAACAGAGTCACGGTGTATCCAGCAAGGCGTAACATTCACCAGCCAGCTCCAAACAGGTGAACGAGGCCTCTCCACTTTGCCATTTAAACAAAGTGGAATAAACGTATAAACGTCCAAATCTACACAAAACCCGCAATCAATTAGTAAGCTGACATCACATGTATGGCATTTAAGAAACCTTTATTGCAAGGTTGGCACAGCAAGATGTCCAGACTAGAACAACAGTAACTTTCGTTTTTTGCGTCATGCTGCTCCCATCGTCAGCCAGGTCATATTTATTTTACTAAAGCAATATATTTAATTTACCTGATGAAGGTCTGAGACCAAAACGTTGTATTTTTCTAAATAAATTATTTCTTGCGTAATGGTCAGTGTGCAGGACTCTTCTCTAAGCTTTTGATCTCCTACTTTTGATCATATCCTACGCACATGCCCGACAAAAGAGGTGTGCAAAAAAGCTTTCTTACGTTGCACTAAAGCAGTATATGGAATCTGATGCATTACCTACCACCATTTAGTTGTTTTGTGTTATTTAAGATATTTATAAAATATCTGGTCATGCCAGATATAATTAATTATTCAACTCATTTTTTAAACAATGCAATTACCTGTTTCAGCCACCAAGGGGGCAGTGCTCCCTCTGCCCCCCAGCAAACTCATGGGTCAGACCCATCTGGTAGCGAAGGAGGGCCAAGACTAAGAGCTACATGAAAAAAATATGCACCAAACAAGCCACTTTGAAATATTGCTTTTTTCATGAATACAAAAGTTGGGTGACCCCCCCCTCCTAGACTAAAAAATGTTGGGTGACCCTCCCCTCAACAAAGAATAAAAAGACATGACCCTCCCCTATTTTCCTCCGGTGGTCCATTCCATAAATACGGAACAGTCCCTAAGCATAAAGCCTGGAAACAGCTCCATAAACAGCGGAGACAACTGGCTCCTCTCAGCAAGACATCCACTGGTTGCCTGGCAATAATGAACCATTTTAACACTTTTTGAACGGATAAACCAGAGGAAATAAAATGTGCTAATTACTGAGCTTAAGCGGTGTGCTACAGTACATACAGCAATCTATGTGTGGCCTGACTTTTGGAGGCAGCCACCAAAGGGAGAAGTGTTATTAATGGCTCGTATTACAGTATATACTTTCCAATGTACCATTAGGAAAGTTACACACAGCAGAAGTTTAAAAACAAAATTGTGAGTTGTGGAGAATTGACACACTTAACTAATTTCTTAAACAATAAATAAAAAAGCCACCAACTGTGTAAGTAGAACATCTACTTTAAAGCACAGCTACGCCCTGTTTAAAGTACATGTTGTTTAATAGCTATAATTTTAATTAAAATGAATTCCAGACACTAGTCCTGACCTTGACCATTTAAACTATTTTTTTTTTTTGTAGAACAGACTACTTCATCATCATGACTTTTATTGCAGCTGTTCTTAAGCGGCACAATCTAGGCCAAGCACGGTAATGATTCCAAAAGGTCTGCTCATCTGGCCATCCAACACAACCTCATCTCCATACATAGCTGAAAAAAGCAACCAGTCTTGAGAGAGACTTCATATTTTAAAAATTGAGCCAGGGCATGGAAAGAGAACATTATAGCTCAGGGAGATAGACAGGAACGTGATCGGATGCCTAAAAGAGGTTCAGGTGCTGGAAACAGAAATTTAATGATGTCCCCAGAGAAGACAAAGCCAAAGCAGACTGACCCTGTCAAGTCAAAGCCAAGGTTAGTTGGGCACAGGACATGTAAATGGACTTGTCCCTCGTCACACTATGACATTTCAATGAGCCAAAATAATCTACCTCATTAAAGTTTAGTGGTGTGTGCGACTACTGTGCACGGTTGTTTGGTGTCAGACCTGTAGAAAATGTAGGGTCAATAAGAGTAGATATCTTCGTCAGCATCCCACTGTAATGAAATGGAGTTTCATGCTGACATGCAACAGTTTCTGTCATTTAGCTGTACAAGCTTTTTTCTACTGTGACAGATGGTTTGAGCAGCTTGAAAACAATGGTGCAGGATACAACCCCCAAAGAACCTCCCTGCCTCCATCTATATTGACTTAGTGTGAGCACTAGTGACACAACCTCACATTGGGCATGTCTTATAACACACTACATCAACTTTATACAATGTGTGTGTGTGTGTGTGTGTCTATTCCACAGACCTTACCCTGCACAGCACCCTCTCATCAAGCAGGTCCAAGGTTCAAATGGCTACGCAGTCCGCCTCTTGCCAGATTTACAACACACAAGAGGCCTTGAGACACATTCTTACATTTTCTCAACACAGTACATGACATGAGTATCGTCTCTTTTAGGAGTTGCAATCTCCACCTTCCCCACTGGCCTTGAGGATGCTCCTTGCTGCACTGTGTCAATTAAACTCAGCAAAAATTATGTCAACCTCAAATTATGTAGAGCCCACCCTATAGTCACCCTTAACTGTGACTGTACAGGCTAATCAGCGATGCAGAAGGGCTGTGAAATTAATTGTGATTATGATTTTGGCTCGTAATGATCACAAAAACTCTGAAAAAAAACAATTATTTTGCACATTACTTTAAGCAAGTAAACTCTTATTTTGGTGGTTATTTGGAGGTGTTTTCACTGTTGATTTGTTTAACTGTTTTACTGTTTTTTTTTTTAAGTTCTATAATTACATCTTTCCAAAAGACAAAGAGTAATCATGTTAAAGAATCATGATTTCAATATTGACCAAAATAATCGTGATTAGGATTTTTTTCCATAATCGAGCAGCCCTACAATGCAGTATTTTAAATGCACCACCCTTTAACATTCGTTCTGGAGGTGAAATGTAACACACTTTCTGATCAAATCAAATGTTTTTTCTGTATTGATGTCAGCTGACCCAAGGGTTAAGGTTCATGGTTGGCTTTAATATCTCCTCTGTGAAATTATGTTGGTCATAAACAAGAAAAACAATCTCACAGATCACACAATAAAAAATTATACAAAACTCACACTCACAAATGTCCCTATAAATTACAGTAAAGAGCTGGCAGCTACATTTACCTGCTCCTTACGATCATTTTACAGTGTACCTACTGTAATTTATAACGACAGTTTATTACTGTAAAAACTTTCACGGTACTGTGCTGTATAAAGTAGATTTGCAGTAAAATACTGGCAGCTACATGTACCTGCTCTTTACTGTAATTCTACAGTGTACCTACTATAAGTTATTATATAAGGTCAACCTCTGTGCTGGCACGAGAGAGTCACTCACAATCACGGCAAATTTAGTTTCTCTCTTCTTATTATTTTTTGTACTTCTTTGTATTAAATCTCTGGTGGTTCACTCAGGAGCCTCTACTTTCAGTGAGGTGTGTGAGGCCTTTATGCTGTTTGTGTCAGAAAAACTGCAGAGCCTCTTTTTATGACGGCATATTAGGGCCATTATAGATAAAAAAATAAATAAATTACAGAGCCTGGGGACAGGGTTAATATTCCGTGAAAAAAAACCTTAACCAAGGGTTTACGAGAGAGATTCACAGGCAACCTTTTTTCAGTTAGCAATGTCTTTTTAGAGGCACTTATTGATTTTGATATGATGCTCACTAGTGTCAGCAATATAACAAGACATAAAAGCAATTGAACCTCTAAACTTGGGAGAAACCATTGCATTGAATGGACTGAATGAGTCAAGAATGTACCTTTTGGCATCTGTTTAATTTATAAGCTACTTAATACCAGAAATCAGTTTTGTAATAAGGATTCTCTGATTTGATGACATCAGGAACAATTACCCCTCTTAACATAGAGATATTGTATTTTCAATAGACAATAAAAAAAAACAACGTCTAAAACTATAACCAATATAATGTATTGTGTGGAACTACACACATGCACCAATTTTTTTGGAGAAACGTACGGAAAATTTGAATACGAATATTGTTTTGATTTCCCCAGTACCAGGTTAACTGAAGGGGATTGCAGTGTAACTACTTCCGCATCCATTAGCTTCTGTATAACAGATGAATCAATTTTAGAACTGTTTTTACAGTAAAGTCATATAGCTCTGCAATTCACAGGATGCTGAATTCAATGTCAGCCATGTTCAATTTAACAGACATGCCAGTTAATGCATCCAAGTGTTAATGTGAAAATGTGAGAAAGAAGATGTTAATAACATTATCATATGACTGTGAAAATAGCATTTTATTCCATCCCACTGACATGCTACATTTAACGACATATCAGCTTCTTCAGTCTACTCAGACCTCTACTGGATGCTATTTTAATTCCCTATGGGGACCTTCCTAACAGATAAACATGCACAGGCCTGCGCGTATACACTCGCCTTGACCCGAGACAGCATAGGCCATTTTTATTCCACATGTGGAATCTATTGGTTTTCACTCCAGAGCTCTGTACGTCTCAGAGTATCCCTGCAGCGATAAAAAAGAAAGCCACAGCTGGTGTAAGAAGTGCACAAATTATTCTTCATCAGACCACTGAGACAATGACACTTATGAAGACCTATGTCATTTAATATACATCACAGCAGAAAGCACGAGGCAGCGCCTCAGGCAGCTCAAGGCTGGGCTAACAAGGAGGCAAGTGGATAAATTAGCCTTGTCTTTCAAGGCCATCTCTGCAGTAGAAATGTGTTTTTCTGGTCCAAAAGCAACAATTTATGAAAGATACTCCATCCTATTCAGTTTTCTCCATAGACAGTTAAAGAAATGAACAAAGCGACGCCGTAGACTTCCACGGAGACCAGTGAAGTCACTTAGGAGCACTTTTCCAGTAATGGCTGAGCGTTGCTGCACAGCCTCAAACTGAGCTTGACGACGTAGATGTGGTGTGAGCAACCTGTCTGAAATTTGTAAGTCTTCTGGTAGCTGTGCTGAGAGAAATCTGAATCATTCAGTCTTGCAGAGACGGAGAGCGTGAGTAGGAGCTGTCCATGAGCGTAGGAGCAGGAGCAATTTTTGGTAAGTATTCTGTATTATTTTGTCATTTTGACTGTATGCCTCCACATCGCCCCAATTGCCTATGAGCTTCTCCTGACTATACGGTAATTTCTCTACTGTGCGACAGAAAATTGCGTGGTTATGACACAATCCTTAGCCTATTTTTATTAAAAAACGGCTGCTACGGGGCCATAACTTGAGATACAAGGTAATGGAGCCTTTTATACTGTCATGTTTCCTTAGAAACAAGCAATGGACAAATAGAGTCTTTAAATGCTTCAGATATAAAGTTATTCGCTGTCAAAGTGACACCAAAATGAATGGCAGTCAATGGAATGCTAGTTTCCTGGTTCAAAAAAACAATAATAGATTGTTTAATCAGCACTAGCATATCTCAAGAAACGATTATTTACATTACTTCATTTACTTTGCGATGTTTGGCTTTGCACTTATTTATATACGGTGATATCCAGTTAACTTCTATTTAGCAAGAATGATGAGCAAATTTGCAGTGGAGATGGCTTTGTTTGATGTGTGTTACTGAAAAGGAGAAGACTGTTGTGTCTTTACAGCATCCAACATATCTTTCTTCCAGTAGATTAGAGTTTTACTGGCCCCTTGTATATTTTTACTGGCCTTTTCCAAACTATTAAGTTATTCATCGTATATACATTTTAATGATTAATCCAAACAACAAACAAAAAGCCTACAAATCTACAAATATGAGTTCAGTCAATTTAGTTGGATTTGCACTCTTATAATTCCAAGTTATTATACAGTAATCCTTGTTTTGATTTAAGTGAAAGGCTAGAGTGAGGCTATAATTGCAGTGTTAAGCAGGATTTTGCTTCTGCGGAGGCTCCACGCAGAGCTCCAGTAGGCTACGTAAGTGGCCTGAAGTGTATACTTGTGCATTGGTGTGTGCGTCGATCTCTTTAAGAAAATAGCAGGGCTGGCACGAGTGTGTGCGGGGTAGAGCGAGTGACCGTGATTAGCTTTGGAGCGAGGAGCAACTCTAGAAGCATAGTGAAAGAAACAAATTGTCTCCCCTGTGCTTTCTGATCACAGTCGGAAATCCATAGCAGGAAAAGTTAACCCTCTCCTTGATTCCATGTTGTTTATGGAGAAGGAGAACCCAGAAAAAAGTAGGGGGAAATGCAACGCTAACGCGGACCAATCACAGTTGTTGCAGTCTGCGTCGCTGCGACGTGTAGTTCAATTTTTTGAGAGGTGCACGTCAGGCTACGGCGTAGGGTCCGAATCTCCACGTACGTAATGACTTACCCACGGTGTTGATTTAACGCAGAAACATGAATCCTGTCTTCACTCGCGCTTTGTAAACTCCCAATGTCGATGATTGTCATGAATCCATATTGTGTATTTTGGTTAACAAAGAGTAATAATAGGTTGTGTGATATGGTGTTGATATATGTACAGTATATGTTTTAGTTCTTAAATCATGCAACATAGCCAATTTGCCTGATGTTATGAGGAGAAGACATGCTGATCAGACAAATATCAGAAGACATGCTGATCAGGCAAATATCAGATATTTAAAGTAAAAGTGTTCATACTGTAGTAATCTAAATATTTCCCAGCCATGTTTACTAGACTTTTTTAAGCATTCATTTTGTACAATATCTAACAGTGTTTGAACGCAGCACTGGGGAAGATGACTTTGCAGTTAACTAGCTAGTAATATTAGCACTCCCCGTGGTCCCTCTGCCTCACTCCTAGCTACAACACCACTTTGCCTCTAGGACAGCGGTCAGCAGCTCCGGTCGTGGGCTGGCTGGGTTTGAGTTGCTGCAGCTGATACTGAAGGTCCACAGCATGTGTGGACTCTGTTTGGCGGGTGCCGACAGTCGTTTGTTGACGTTAGCGGACATTTAAAAGCTAACAATGCCAGCTAGTGTTGCACCGAACTGACTTGTGACTGTGATAGGCACAAACAATGTCACCAGCCCGAACGGTCCAGCGACTGTCCAATGAACTTGCTCGACATACTTTTTTAGAATACAAGAAGTGTCCTTATCACACCTACAACCACCTAAACATTTCCTGAATATGTAGAGGTTGATGATACACATAAACATACAAGTTAGCCATACTTTTTGACACAGTTTAAAAAAGACATTTCATAGTTGTCAACTCTGTTTGTATTGCTGCAGGCTTTGCTTCCTCTTTTCTGCATTTGCAGCACCACATCTCTAACAGCCTGAGCACAGTGGCGCAAAGGATGCCGAACTCCCATCTCCAAAATGCTAAGATCATGGGTTTTTGAAAAATGTGATGAGTTTGAATAAGGAGCTGTTCTCCCCTGTGGCAGGTCTGTCCAGCCTTGCAAGGTTTTTTACAATTTAGCAGGCATGACTGGAAATCCTGTTAGCGTAGCACAGGACCTCCAGCTGCTTATCTGTCTTAATCAGAGGCTGCGAGAACAGGCAGCAACAAGCAAGTGTGAGATCTGCTCTCTCTGATCATTACATCAGGTACGTACCCTGCAAGCTAACTATTTATCAAATATCGGATTTACCATGTATAAATACAGCCAAGGAAC
The DNA here is from genome assembly GCA_023566125.1 of Zingel zingel. Taxonomy (NCBI): domain Eukaryota; kingdom Metazoa; phylum Chordata; class Actinopteri; order Perciformes; family Percidae; genus Zingel; species Zingel zingel. Next base: position 8,396,602 of record CM042315.1, read on the forward strand.
ACTGTAACTGGATTAAAACTTTCAGTTGCATTACACTTTTAAACACTTACTTCACTGGTGCTAATTAATAACACTTTATTTCCTGTTGACAGGAAATTTATTAAAATGTCAGGCAGTGTTAAAGCTGTTCAATTAGTGACCAAACTATTCATAATTCCCATGTTTTTTTCTTGTAAGAGTACTCGCTACAGTTTGTTTGACTGACATTAATCTTTATGATTTGAAATCATTCCGTATGGCACACCATTGTGATTTAATAGTGAGGATCACAGCAAGGATATCGCCGGGTGGTGTCACAAAACAAACGTTTCTTCTGTATTGTGCAGCCGTCTTACTTTTCTGCCAGGCTGCCTTTGATTCCTTCAAAATGTCAGAGAAATCACTTGTTATCTTGTTAGCGAGATGTTCCTAATGGTCTATCTTTAGTCATTCTCTTATGATTCCTGCTCGGTGATTCTTCTACAGTGACACCGCCCTCCGATGACTCACTAAGCAACAGACACCAGAGATTATTAATGTTTTTACAAAAATAGTTACACAGGAATAACAGCAGCAGCAGTAACCCATGGTTACAGTGATGACGTCATCTGGTATCATTGATCTCTTCCACACTTCATTCCCAAATTCCAATTAATCCGAGGCAGCAACCCGTTGTGTCAGGATGTATTGTCACTGAAGTCATTTTCATTTATAAAACAACAAAAAACGCATTTTCAATTAATTTGCAGCCAACCAACCCTGGAAATATAAGTCAATATTTTTTTCTCGGTGGGAGATGTGCCTGCTGACTGACCTCCCGGCTCATTTGAGAAATGTTACATCATCAGAATGGTTCAGCCCTTGAACGCTCTTTGGAAATCTTTGGTTATAAGTGAGCGGAGAAAAAAAAGAGAAAGTTTGTAGAAGAGAGAAGCATGGCCATAATGAACCGGCTTCCTGCCGGGTAATAAAGGTCTGCGTCTAATGACAAGGGCAGCCAGGCAAGCACGAAGACCATTATAGCTGAGCGGGCTGGCTTACAGCTATGTCTGGGAGGCCAAAAACAGCTCAGAGAAAGCCCCCCAACCCCACCTACTTTTGACTGCAGACACAATTATCTTGCGAGGTTGCAGCCAATATTTCCTTCTGGTGCCAAAGTTGAAGACATGTTAGAAATGTTTGGGCTTTTTTTGCTTGTTTTTTTTGTCCAAAAGAACAGGCAGTGAGTGCACTCCCTGGAGCATTTCTTTAGGACAGCAGGACACCACCCCGACTCAAGCAATGTGTCATTTTACAGAGATAATGTAAGGGTATCCAGGGCTTCTGTAAGAGGTGACTGTTACACTCAATTTAGGAAGAATAAATTTGGTCAATCAGCTTTTTCATTTACTGTAGTAGAAAAGTGGAACTTAATTCCACTTCACATTAGAGATTGTGCAAGTCTCAGCAGTTTTAAAATGTCCTTAAAGATTTGGCTGAAGGCGAATCAACTATGTGATCATTGATCTTTTTATAACATGGAATGTATATTTTGTATACTGGTTTATACGTGATGTAATGCTTGTTATATGTTGTTTGTTGTTAAGTTTCTATCTGTTTTGATAGTACTGTCTGTATTGTCTATATTGTCCTTTTATCTCCCTTGCCCAGGGACCACAGATGTAAATTAGCAGTATGGCTAACTCTGGTCCAGGGCCTGAACTGTGCATGGTCCCTGACAAATAAATTAAACTGAAAAATGTCACAACTAGTTCACATTAAAAATAGCTGCTCTCTACTAACTGCAATCTAAATGCATGGTTTCACGCTCTCCTTGGTAACTAATGTTAAATCTGTTACGTTATGCAATGTAATTTCAACTGATAGCATTTAGTGAAAAATAAATCCTCGAGGCTACGCATTTTCTAAGCTGACAAATCACAAAACATAAAAAGCACCCCAACTTCTAATTGCTGGAACTTTTTTTATGTAGCTGTTCAAGGGTAAATAGATGCAAAGACGAGTCATACTGAGATCTTTTAGCACAGAGCAAAAATTATTTGCACAAAATGAGATGCAGCAAGTCATTTGAAATGGCACTGAGGCTTGAAGAGGAAAATTGCAAGACGGTTATTTGTTAAGAAGTTCCATTAACTCCGCATTTAATTTGCTTGGACTTTGACAGCACACACATAGTTACTGTACTATATCTCACACGATTTGGAAGTGAGTCAAAAACGATTGCCTGCTAACCAAAAACATCGTAGTATGGAAAAATAAAACCTCTAAATTTAAGTCGACCAAAGTCACAAACTGCTCCCTTGTGGCTCAAGGTTACACACGCAGGCATATGTTGCATAATGCTGAGAAATCCTGTACGTAAGGAAGGTCACACAGAGAGGTGCTGATGTAAAGCCATCCAATTCCTAACCTTGCCTGCAGCTTTGCAGTAAGCACAGCTGACAAGAGGAAAAAAAGATGTAGGAGCTAAATAAAAGGTTGCTATGCTTTTTGTGTTATCACACCAACACATAGACCTGCACCATTCTCCCCAAACCACTATACTGACTAATACTCATCATTATCTTGCTATTTATTTTGATACTTACACAAGCTTCGGACAACTTTACAACATCTGCAGGGCCATGCACACTGTGTTCTTTTACAGCCTCTGGAATATTGTTTTTTTGCCCTTTCATTCTCATATCATACTGAAGCATTTCATTCCAATCACTATAAGTATCTCTCACTACACTCAAGCAGTGTAATGTACTGCGTGCTATAAGATTCAATGCATATACATACTGGAGGAACGGAAAGCTTGTAGTTTCAGACTTGAATGCACAATTTTTGTCAGTGAATGTATATTTTTGCATATTTATTATTCACGTTTCATATTTTGTTTAATGTCCTTTGTGCTCTTAACCCTTGTGCTGTCTTCCATTGGACAACGCACTTGTCGTCCTCCCGGTTTAAAAAAAAATCAACACTTTCTGGTGTTTTTGTGAGAAGTGAAGACACTTTGCGCTTTTGTCAGTTTTTGGCGCTTTTATTTGACATTTAGCGCTTCTTTTCACTACCATGTATAAACACCACTAACACCAACTTATTTCTACTAGTTTTACACTTATTTTTTGGAATTCATGGTCAATAAACCTCATTTATAGCAAAAATTATAACTTATTGAGTTAAAAAAGCAGAAATTATGAATTATTTCGAATAATATTAAAGGAAGATAATTACAGAATGGTATATGTCAGCGTTCAGTTAGGATACTGTTTTGAAACATTTCAATTTTTTTTTCAAATGCTAAAAAATTTAATAAAACGCCCAAAGTTGTGATAGTGAGCAGGGAAAAGAGGACCCAAACGCAGAGAGAGGAAGGAGGTGGTAGAACTTCAGGGTTTAATATAACAAAAAACGGCAGCACAGAGACTGGAAAACTCACAATGTCCGGCAGGGAGAAAACAGAAAAACAACAGCAATGGGATACAAAAAGATACACAAATTTCCAGCACGGGGATACAAATGCAGGCACAACACAACACAAGCTGACGAGACAAAGGGAACATGGGGGTTAAATACAAGAGGTAATGAACAAACGAGGGACAGGTGATAGAACAGGTGAAACACATCAGGGCGGGGCAGGACAATCAACAAAGGCGGGAAAACAAAGTAAAACTAGACATGACGAGACAGAAAACAGACTATCAAAATAAAACAGGAAGCTGGGAAAAACAGGCAGGAAACATGACATAACTTAAACACAGAAACTTGACCCAACACAACAGGGAACACAGGAATTAACCAAAAATGCACAATACACAGAACACGGTCAAGACAGGGGAAACACAATAGACAAGGAGATAACTAACAGAAATATACAGAATAAATATACAAACACAGGGAACATGCAGAAATAATAATACAGGCAACCGAAATAAACAAAACCAGGCAACAGAAATTGAACAAAATACAAGACCAAAATACCAAAACCATAACAAAAGTTCAATGAAAGTAGAGATCCGATTATTTGTTGTACTTGCGAGGTGTGTTGTATGGAATCATCCATGTTATTTTTGGGTAATTCATTCAATTGGGTAGTCAAAATGAAACCCATATTTCTGATATAGACATTTTGAAAACGGGCCAAATTTGACCCTAAGACAACACAAGGGTAAAATCCTATAATCCACGGGTCTTCTGTCACTATGTATCGCTGTACAGCAGTACGTTGTCTGTATGTCTATACTAGCTAGACGCTTCCGCACCAATGTTTAATGAGAATCAATCCAGTACATTCTGTGTATGCACTAATAATACAGATTCTTGTTTTCAATGTGAGAGTGGTACTCCCGCTCTCCGCAGACACAGGAAAGGCTTTAAAAAGAGATTACATTATTTTCTGCTGTCTCTGCTAGTTAGAAGGAGTAACGTGATATTTAATCTTCCAACACCTCCTCTACTTCATAAGAACCCTTTCTTGTGTTTGCCTGCTGATATTTAGGACAACATGTTGGAATAAATATGAAGTAAAGTCTCCACGTTTAGACTGGAAAAAACCACAACGCATTTTCTCCTCTAAAATAACTTCAAGTCAATAGCATGCTCAGCGAGCGTGCTCTTTGATTCAGTTTGATTTAATTAGTGGCTTGAGAACATGGAATTCTTTCCAACAGTTATAACATCAAAGCTGGCATACAATTAGGCTTTCCTCCAAATATCATCTATTTATCTACTAATGTGCCAACACCATTAGCTGATGTTTCATGGTGTAGATTCAATGTTGGGTTGCAGTGAACAGGATGTCAAAGAGAGATGTTTGATAGAGATGTTTATTTGTAGCCACGGTTCAAGGAAGGTGAGCTATTCAGTGGGTTTCATCACAAGATAAAAACACAAGTGATGTGTCCATTAAATCAAGAATCATTGCTCAAGAGCACATCTCTTTATTCGATTGTATTGAATTTAAATAGCATTTTTATGAGCTGCACCTCTGGCTATTCAGCGGATAAAAAGGAGGATTTGTTAGACATATGTATTACATGCAATAACACAACTACTTTTGATGTCTTGATTAGAATTTTACAACTTAAACTAATTTATAGTTAAATACCTACAGTACTAGGGAAATGCTCACAAAATGGGGCGTTTAACAGTGTGGCTTATGTAGATTTTGTGGAGACAGATGCTCATGTATTTTGGTATTGTATAGATTCGCATTGCCAGACCTTCCTCCACAACGCTGCGAAGGAGGGTCTGTCTAGTCCGCACAGCATTCCGGGATGGGAGAAAAACATGCTCTGGTTTATTGCCATTTCTTTAAACTAGGGCTGTCAAACGATTAATTTTTTTAATGCGATTAATCGCATGTTTTACCACATGAATAAAATTCTATTATTTTGCATTTCAGAACTGTTTTTAAGTACATATTAACAATGGAAAGCCATGCTTACCAGTGTATCTTAATTGGGAATCAAGTGAATGCAAAGAAAGTTACTTTATGAACTTGACTTTAAGATTTGTAATTGTATATTATTTATTTACTGTAAACAAAAGAAAAATGTGTGAATCTGTCATTATTGCACAATTCCTACAAGTACCTAACCTAACTGAGATGTAACACTAACACATTGCTTATACAGTACAAACAAAATGGTCCAAAAACCGGATGCCACAGCAGGACATTTGTAACCTTTACGTCTTTCTAATAAGGAATGTAACAATTCTGCTGGACAGAAAAGGGGCTGGACAATGTCCCAAATGACAAAAACAGTCAAAAAAAACGATACAAACAACACAGTCCTAAAACCGTATGCTGATATACATAGTCAATATAGTGTTTAGTAACTTCTAAATAATTGTGATTACTCACTGACGTCCAGTGATCACCGGTTAATGAGACAGTGTTTGCAGCACTTTGCAGCAGTTCCAGTTGGGCTGCTTTCTCCGTGTCATACAGGATGTGTATGCATGAAACTACTGTCCTCCTCGACAACTTTTTAAAAGTAAACTTTCCATTCAGAATTCTATTGGCATCCATTTAGGCGTCTCGCGCTCGCCATCCACTCAAAACGTAACGTTAGATCCGGTGTGGTGTTGTAGTTTTTCTAACGTTACTAGTTATTGCAACAGCATGTGAAAAAAACTAAGCCAAGGCTAGGCCAAAAAAAACGTTAATCTTGCGATTAAAAAAATTGACGCCGTTAAAATGGGTTTGCGTTAACGCCGTTAATAACGCGTTTAACTGACAGCACTATTTTAAACCAATCACAATCGTCTTGGGCGGTGCTAAGCCTCGGGAAGGAACTTGTTTGGGTGGAACGTGTACATTCAAAGGTTGTTTTATTTGTGCAACAGAAAACTCAGATTGGACAGATAGTCTAGCTAGCTGTCTGGATTTACCCTGCAGAGATCTGAGGAGCAGTTAACCATAGTCCTCATAATTCGACCGGAGTTTAACATGCCAACACAAAAAATGCAGAAGTTAACGGACATCTGGCCGAAATGAGGGACATCCGGCAGAATCACGCTTTTCATAGTTGTTATGGCAAATACTTACTGCTCTGCCTGGCAGGGTGTTTTTATACAGACAGGTACTGCCTCCAGACAGGGGCAGTGCTAAGAATGTAAGCAACAAATAAGGTTGGATGCGAGACTGCCCTCACTTAAAGTCTACAGCTCTGTGAGGCTGCACTTGGGCACAGCGGTGCTTTGAGCAACATGCTAAAGTCTGCATGCTCACAATGACAATGCTGATGAAGTTTCCGTGGAAACTGATTTTTAAAAGTGCTGACCAGTCCTCCAGGAACTTCGCCAGGCTTTGAAGCAATTTGAACACAGTGGCCAAACAGTGGAATTGCAACTCCCGGCCCGGAAAATACTTTTCCCCATAGACTAACATGGTGACAGAGATTTTTTACACTTTATTTATAGCCTACAGTTACAGTACTTAGAGCACTGGGACTGAATTTGTTTTTTATTTTTGTTAAATTTGTATTGTATCTACATAAAACAATTTATTTTATGTGGACGAATTTGTCTGTAATTTTTCAGATTTACCAATCGTCTATAATTGCTAGTCAGTTAGGAACAATATTAAAATTTAACTGCTAGCAAAACATTTGAGATAATTAGATGTTAGAAATAGGGGTGCAGGGGGTGCTAATAAATAAGATCTAACGATTCTTATTATTAATGTTCTGATCAGTCAGGAATAGACGTGTTTTGAAATATGAATAGATATTTACAAACTGTGTGGGCTTAAACACAACCTAATTCTCCTTTACATAATTCACAACATTTTCAAGGAGGCAAACTCATTAAAATATGCAATAGTTAAGATCAGTGTATATTGATGGAATAGTAGGGGGCCCGGCCCCAATGACAAATCAGCCACCAACAACCTGGAAGGTTTACTTTTAGCGAGCATCCAAAAATCCTGTCTTGCATATATGATATTACGTTATATAGTCACATCTCACGTGTGTTTTTCGTGACAAAACATAGTTTAGAGACTAGACCTGGGATTCCTCGGTTCCCGGTCAGTCAGGTAGTGGGAAACAAGACAGCAAGGTGTGCAGTTCTTTGAAAGTTTAAGTGAATAATACAAAATTGTTCCAATCTTTTCTTTTCATAGTCATTTGGTACAGTCACCAGTAACCGAGAAATGTTTCTGATCACTGTCCACTTACAGTAATAATCTCCCTTTGGCGTTAAAACAAGTATTCACAAGTGATGTGCCAGCTTTCTTCATATGCAAGACAGCAGGTCTGCTGACTCAGACCTGCACGGCGTTATACAAATTATGTAAATTCAGTGTCTTGAGTTAAACCTTCTTTATGAGTCATCAAGCTCATTCAAATATCCAGAGCCAACAGATTTAACAAAATCATTGTAATTCATGGTTGCGGGTTACAGGTATTAACTAATTAATAAGGGGACTGAGATACTGACACAGACTAGCCTGCCCAATGTGAGGCTAGAAACAACCATGTTTTAAAGCACCGCATGGTTTATAGTTTGTGTCCAACGTTGGTCATGAGTTCACATACAATATTGACTCACCTCAATAAAGACTGAAGGCTCAATGAAAAAAAACATAGAAGATGAAGTAGCTAAGCAGTCAGACCTGGAGACAGCTTCTTTCTAGGGTGGTAATCTCAGAAAGATGTCCATTAATCTTTATACTGGGAGAGGCATATAGACTTTGAACGCACCTAACGGTATCGTTTTTAAAGTGATTAACAGAACAAGGTAGATAATGCCTTTCTACCAAGCTTTTTTATGTATACAAGCTGATTACAGAAACACTAATGCCCATCATCAGTGACATGTAAAGCAGATTTAATGTGCTCTTGTTGCTTGTTATATTAGAGTCTGTGTTGTCTGGGTCATCCTGTGTGCTCCGTAGAGAAACTGGTCCAAACAAACTGCAGTACTTCCCCTCCTGGCCCTCTTAACCAGGAGCATAGGTGGTATTTGGTTTCTGAAGGTTTTGTTGGCTGTAAAGCTCTCTGTACCTTTACAGCCAAAGCTCTCACTATTTCTCCACTCTCCTTTGCAATTATGTCTTTATTTTTGCCTGTATCCTATATGGTATAGTAAATCTAGAGTGTCCCAAAAATATTTATTGTTTAGGTATCAGCCAAAGCTGATTAGTTCTTTAAAGGATAGGTTTATATTTTTTTCAAAATAATGTCACTATTTGCATTGAAACGTTAGTTGCTGTAGTCCTCTTTTAATGAAGTGGCGGACAAAATCCACAGCCATCCTCATGTACAAAAATGTATTCCAAGGTTTGTCTGAACTTAATACGAGGCTTCAGCAGTCTGAGTTAGACAAATCAAGTTGGTATCTTCCAGAGTTACTAAGTCTTTTTATTCCAAAATTCAACCTTGATATGTCTAACTGAGGCTGCTGAATTCATATTGATTTCACCTCACAAAAGCTTTGAGTATTTTACTCACAGAACGCATATATATTTTGACTTGATTTTGACTGTGGGTTTTCTCCCACATCACCTACTTTCGGATTGCATTAGGATGGATCTCTTAATGGCTTGCATGAGCAGGAAGAATGGCTACAGCGACCAAAACCTCTTTCATTGTACATATGGGCACCTGACTATTCTTTCAAGACAGACCTGAACATTTTAACCAATTCTTGAATTAGTTAGAGTGGCTATAACTTATATTTTTACAATACAAATTTATCAAATAACAATGTGAATCTATCCATCTATAAATACATACATTTGTAGTACATGCCCTAATGTATTACAGGTGTACAGGGACAAACTAATCTGATGCAAAAACTAAGCAGTGATTTCTGGCTCTACACAAGGACGTGTCTCACATGAGCAGTGATGTGGTTTTATAGCTCCCCTGGCACAGAGCAGAACATTTAAAAGGCACGGCTCAAATGAGCTTAGCACACTTTATTACCCATCTGCAAACAGCTTAAGTGTCAAGCAGCACATCCTTGAGTTGGTAATGTTCACAGGCATACTGAAAGATGAGGGCAATTAGCCCAGAGAAGTGCACATAGGTGGTACATAACCAAACAATACAAAGCTCTAATTCAAACTAAAGGCTAAACCATTACAGTGCCATAATATACTAAAACATGCACATAATACAAGCCTTAATACCTGTGCTACAGTACCTGAACTGAGATTAAGGGATTTAAATTATATCGGTGTTGAATTGACCAAAGTAAAAAATTGCTTAGGTACTGCCACATGGTAATTGCAACATAATTACGGTTCCAATACCATCCACACATTGTATATAATTAGAGCGTTATCTGATTTTAATGGTTACATTACAGAAGTGTAAGACGTGAATGTATATGACTCTCCTAAGGCAAACAGAGAATAATCTTCATGACTTCTTTCACTGACTGATGTATATTTTGTCTTTTCGTCTTCTTGTACATGTATATGTATAAATACACATAAAAAGCAATAGCCTTATGGCATGTTTGGGTTAAAAGAATGCCCATTTAATTGAATTGTAACCTGCACTGCATTCACCAGCGACTCTTCCATTACAGATCATTTGGCCGTGTCTCATTAAATAGGAATTCAGTAAAATTACAATCCTCTGAATGCACAATGTATTCTCCCATCACATGAGTGATTAAGTGAACCAGCATATAGTAGCCTAAAGGCCCTCTCAGACCAACAGCGGAAAATGGTGTTCAGAAGATTGTGACGTTCGGTGACTTTCCCGTGCAGAAACTTGAGTGAAGGTAATTATCTCTTCTGAAGAGTCCATCATGTTTTTTTAAATCCTCCGTGTCCTCCTTGGTGCTCCTTGGCTGATAGCAACTGCGTGGGGTGGGGAGGGGGGGACTGCGCGGTCATGGAAGGCTTGTATCATGTGGACGCGCCGTTTTGTTGTCATTACTTAGAATTCCTCATGGAGGCGGCAGAAACTGCGCACTATAGCTTTAATATATTTCCATTCATTCTTTATTGTAAAACTTTTTTTTTTTTTAAATAAATTTGTTGTTTACTTAAAAAGTAAAATGTTTGCACACAGCCCACGTACTTGGTTAACATTTTCAAAGTACCTTTACCAATTAGCATTTTTGCTATCTAACTCACCACATTTCACATTGTGTGTTTGACAAATAAATGGATTTATTAGGCAAATTATGATATGTGTCAAAGGTTTGTTCCTATCTGCATATGACATGGTAAATATAACCTCAGCAAATAACCCCTTAATTTCCACTTTATTGTTGTTATTTTCCATTAATCCACATAAATTCCTGTTAATTTCCATAAAAGTTTCCACGTTGAATGTTCCTGGAAATCTCCCCACTTGCAATAGAAGTTCATCACTTGTTAATAAATTGTAGTAAAAATAAGTTTCACAGTATTCAGGCCAAGATAGTCTATGATAGTCTAAGATCAGTTGCAACTGATTTTGTTTAGGAAAGACAAAATTGTACAAATATGAATGTGTTTGCAGAACGCTGTGGGAAATAAAACACTTTTGACAGGTGTGTTAGAGTACATGTACCGTGGCTGTCCTGCTGTCAATCATCCCTTCCAGTGCTGCTGTTTGAGTGATTAGGGAATGTCCAAGTTGCCTCGAGGCAATAAATATACCAAAGCAGTCACATCTCTGGGAGGGTTTGGGGCAGATAGTTTTTGTCTCTAACAAGCAGCAGAGGTCCTGTTTTTCCTTTGTCAGTCCAGCTCTCTCAGACTTTAGTTCAAACTTTGAAGGTTGTGAAGATGTCTTTCAGCTTCAAAGGATCATTTCTAAAATTCACGGTGGTATTTTCATGTAGGGCATGTTCACCTGCACCAGCAAGGACATCACGTCTCCGACTCAAAGGTGATTTGTCAAACAAAATTGAGTTTCAGCTGAGACCAGTACCCCTTCTTCCGTCCAGACAGCATACAAGGACCAACGTATTCTAAAACTAATTTAATAACTTGAGGTCAGTTTGTTTATTTCAACCGGTTTATTTAGGGAAAGGGTTTGAACCCTTAAATAAGCCTTAAATAAACTCCAATACATCCAAAACTCTGCTGCCCGTCTCCTCACCCACACCCGTTCCCATGACCACATCACTCCCGTCCTTAAGAACCTCCACTGGCTCCCTGTTTCCCAAGTGGACACATTCAAAACACTAATCAAAACCAACCCGATCTCACGCCAGTTCGTGAAATGGTCATGTTATTTTGATTTATTTATTTGTGTACAGGTCACGATTTTCTCGTTTATTTCCTGTACAGGTCACGATTTTCGAACGTGACCATTTCATGAACTGCCATGACGCTGGGCTGCTCTGGGGGACGCCACAACAGGGAAATGAAGCGCCAAATGCCGGCGACAAAAACGGGACAGAACGCCACACGCGGGACGCGATCCCCGCGTCCAATGGGACAGTTGTGGTTAGGAAAAGAAAAATGGGGAAAGGAACCGTCACACGCAGGAGACGCCGACAACAACGGGACGGTTGTAGTTAGGAAGAGAATAACGTGGAACGGAACTGTAACACGCGGGACGCAATCCCCGGTCTCCGGGGTGAAAGTCCTGTGTTGTTTGACTCATCCACCACCCCAACCAACCTCCCTGCGCAGATTTTCGCCTTATCAATACTACTTGCTACCTTAATCGTTCTGTGCTCACGAAATATGCTTCCCATTCAAATACATTACTTTAAAATTCGTGCTCACCCCACGAAAATAACGACATTAACGTGTTCAGTACACAAATCAATAGATTCAATAACGTGACCATTTCACGAACTGCCATGAGACTGGGCTGTCAAAACACACCTCTTCAGATTAGCTTTCCACATACAATATTCTTACATTTCTCACCTGATAGTTCCTGGTTTTATTGTTTTTAATTGCTTTTAACATGCTTGTTTTATGTGTTGGTTTTATTGTTTATCTGTTTTTAATGTGCTATATGTGCTGGTTTTACTGTAAAGTGTCTTTGAGTACCATGTAAAGCACTATATAAATAAAATGCATATATTATTATTATTATTATTATTATTATTATTATTATTATTATTATTATTATAACACACACACAAGGTCCATTCCCAATACCCCACCCCAAGCTCTAAGCACACAACCCTCATACATTTTAATTAACATTGTGTGTGTGCTCAGCAAAAATGTGAGAATGGAATAGGGGTGCAAGGGCTCAAAATGCTTTTTTATAGCATTGGGGCAGCACTTTGTAACATCACGTTACCTGGGAAGAGACGCTAGCAAAATGAGGCTGCGAGGGAGCCCTCAAGCACTTACTTCCCCAATATGCCCCTGTAGATTAACGTGTATCAGCACCAAAGCATCTGGGTGTTAAAGGACCTTCCTGATATTTTTGCATGTTACATCCCATTCACTATAAATAAGCTATGTAACAAAACTCCAGCATACAATGTTGTTAATGCATGTTTCTTACCTTTTGAGGCTGCAAGTGGTTTGCATTAATTCTGTTTGGTATGACATGTTGACACAATACGTAGATAATCCATCACAGTGAACATCATGTCTGCTTTTATTCTGTTAGGGTGAGACCATCCATTCTATGAAGAACGACAGCATCAATCGTTTCAGCAAGTGCCCCAAAAATGACATGTTTTTGAGGTTGTGGTGATAATGAGGAAGTCAGGAGACTGTTAAAGAATGACTAAGTCCACATAAGGAGAGGATAGGGGTGGATGGATGGGTCAAGAAAACATTGGACCGCTGTTTTTTTCCTTTTTACAACAGTACCACAGTCAACAACAACAGTTCTATAACCAACATCATATTATTGTAACCATAACGATGAAAACCCTATAACCTTAAAGTTATTGCTCTTATATTTTCATGTAGTTAATTGTCCAGAAAGTGCCTATCTATCAAAAAGTGAGTTAAAACAATGGTGATTGAGCATATGACCCACTGATGAAAGCGGTTGTATTTGCTGCTTTGTCAAGTAATAGGATCTGAGTGTTTGTGGCGACTTCCCCGCCCTAAATTTAAATGGAGCGGATGCCGCTACCTTTGGGAGAAGGCAGCACCACCAACAACTCCATTATTTTATCAATAAAGGGCATGCATTTTGTATGGGCTCAAGAGTTTTTCTTCCCTGCACATTCTGATGCTCAGGTTGGTTCAGGTGTTAGCACTGTTAGCCATGTTGATCTGCTAATACCGTTAGCAGTGAGGGCCACACTTGGGTCGGAGGGGACGTTCAGCCCTTTCCTCCCCAGATGAGGCAAATAAGGGGAAAGAGGTGCGTGCTGGCCGCTCTTCCTAGGCCGCTCTTCTTCCTCGGCCGCTCTTCTTCCTCGGCCGCTCTTCTTCCTCGGCCGCTCTTCTTCCTCTGCCGCTCTTCCTTGGCCTCCACTTCATCTTCTAAGGTTATATGACATTCTACATCAGTGGCCAGTAGGGTGTTTGTCACATTTTTGAAAGCTAACACTACGTGACTAACCGTGCTAATATGGGCTAGGGTGACCAGACGTCCCGGTTTGACCGGGACAGTCCCGATTTTGAATTGCGTGTCCCGAGTCCCGACAAAAGCCTGTCGGGACGATAAAATGTTCCGGTTTACACCAACCACTATGCCATTGTCCCGGTTGTCAGTGATTACATAGCCACCGTGGTCTTGTTATAGCCCAATCATTAACTAAACCCATGTCGAAAGACTAATGAAGCATCCAGCGTATGCTTTTAACAATGCATGTATGTGTCAGTCAATCGTAGCGGTCTGCCTAATCTGTGCAGCCAGCGTTACAATGTAGGCTATATTTGTAAACATTGTTGCAATGCCTCTTCTTATCTGTCTTGTTTTAACCAGTCCCTCCAGGTCCGTTGGAAAGTCAGTGGACGAGCGCTGGGTGGAAATGGGGACATTCTAAACCACGTAAGCTTAACGTGGCTTGATGTACCTAAACAACGATCAATGATTACCAAATTGCTCTGGTTATGAGGAGCAATATGAAAGAAAAATTTGGTGATCATTGATCTTTAGGTACAGTTGTGTTCAAAATAATAGCAGTCCAACATCACTAACCTCATAAATCAATTTTTTTGGTAGAAGTGATATTTCTACATGGCAAATAATTTACTAATAAGTGTTGTAGAGTCATAGAAAACCAACAGACCCAACAGTCATGACATGTATGCTGCTCATTCTGTGTAATTGAATCTGTAATTGAAAGGGGCATGCTCAAAAGAATAGCAGTGCTGGTTATAGTGCATTTCACACTGAAATACTCAGCAAAATGGGTCGTTCCAGACATTGCTCTGAGGAACAGCAGACTTTGATTAAAAAGTTGATTGGAGAGCGGAAAACATATAAAGAAGTGCAGAAAATTATAGGCTGCTCAGCCAACATTATTTCAAATGCCTTGAAATGACATCCAAAGCCTGAATGGCGTGGTAAAAAATGGTCAACTACCATTTGAATGGATCGAAGAATAGCCAAAATGGCAAAGGCTCAACCAATGATCAGCTCCAGGAAAATCAAAGAAGACTTAAAGTTACCTGTGAGTACTGTTACGATCAGAAGAAGGCTATGTGAAGCAAAGCTATCAGCTAGAAGCCCCTGCAAAGTCCCATTGCTGAAAAAAGACATGTACTGAATAGGTTGAAATTTGCCAAAGGACACATTGACTGGCTAAAGGAGAAATGGGACAACATTCTGTGGACTGATGAGAGCAAAATTGTTCTTTTTGGGTCTAGGGGCCACAGACAGTTTGTCCGACGACCCCCATGCACTGAATTCAAGCCACAGTACACTGAAGACAGTAAAGCATGGTGGTGCAAAAATCATGTTATGGGGATGTTTCTAATACTCTGTTGTTGGGCCTATTTATCGCATACCAGGGATCATGGATCAGTTTCAATACATCAAAATACTTGAAGATGTCATGTTGCCTTATGCTGAAGAGGAAATGCCTTTGAAATGGTTCTTTCAACAAGACAATGACCCAAAACACACCAGTAAGCGAGCAAAGTCTTGGTTCCAGATGAACAAGATTGATGTTATGGAGTGGCCAGCCCAATCCCCAGACCTCAGTCCCGTAGAAATTTGTGGGGTGACATCAAAAATGCTATTTCTGAGGCAAAACCCAGTAATGCAGAGGAATTGTGGAATGTAGTTCAATGGTCCTGGGCTGAAATACCTGTTCACAGGTGCCAGAAGTTGGTCGACTCCATGCAACACAGATGTGAAGCAGTTCTCAGAAATAATGGTTATGAAACTAAATATTAGTGCAGTGATTCAGAGTAAAGCAAACCCTTGAGACATTTTTTTCAGTTTCTACAGTAAATGTTTGAGTTTGTAAAGAAAAATGGCCTAATATTCCTTTTTCTTCACTTTCTGTGAAGGTATTACACAAACTTGATCAATTTTGGTCATGTTTTGATTTGGAATTGAATGTGCAGTGTTCCCAATACATTGCTATTATGGAATTAAAAGCTATTCTAAGGATTTTGAGCATTATTCACTTTTTTCCGCTTCCTTCCGCTTCCGCTTCCTGCTTCTTAAAGTGCAGACGCTTTGCTGCTTGCTGCTGCCTCTGCTTGCATATTTCTGCTGATAATCTTACTGTTCCTCTGAGAGAAACTATGAGCAGCGGCTTTTGGATACTTATAAAACTACACATTTTTTGTAGACATAATAGGCTATTGACATATTTCAAAATTTTTCTGCGTGAGCCTGTCCTACGGTGACTGTAGCTAAAGCTAATTTAGCAGCAAGATGCCTTCCTTCTCCATGGAGGACTACTACAAACTCCTTCAGAAGATTATGGGAGAGTGGGGTAAGATGAGTCAGTGGGTAAGTTGACCCACCCCCTGTTTCTAGGCAACTATGCACATTTGGCGTCATGTGACCATACATTCTGAAAGACACTTTTTTGCTTGTTAAAGTTAATTTTATGCATTGCAGGTATACTAGCTGTTGTGCCAAAGCAAATGTATCTAGGTCTAAAGTTATGTATGGTACATGTTGGTGATTTGTCAACATATAAAACCATGTGAATCATTAAGCTAAAGGTTAGCCTGAATTGCTAAGCTAGGCTGTTTTACCTAAATGGTGACTGTGGGGCAAAGTCAGCCAGATGATGTGAGGTAAACTGAACCAGAGCTACAGCCTTCAACACAACTACAGTCGGGGGGTTCTTTGACAATCTGACCAAAAGTGATAGACAGGTGACAGAATTAATATATTCCATAATATTAATACAATTTAATGGCAACTAAAGCAAGATACAAGAGTAAAGTACATTTACTGTACAATAAATTGCCATGTGTTAACTTATCAGCCACAGTTACCAGGATATGTATTCAGGGCTGTTTAGTATGATTTTAGCATTGCTTTAAAAGCTTAACGATTCTGATTTTTTTAGGTTTAAATTCCCGAATGATGTGCTGAAGAAGCTTCCTAAATCTCAAAAGGTTGGAGGAACTGCAAGGAGGGAGCAACAACTCATATTTCCCTGCAACCTTGATGGATGGAATGTCCAATAGTCTTTTTCATTGTGCTGAGGTCTGGAAGTTCAAACTGTTGTTTTCTACTCACAAGTTCAAAACTGTGAAACTGTTTAACAAAATTGTAAATTAGAACTGAACATACTGGAGGGACGTTCTTTCTGCCAAACACGTATATATATATATATATATATATATATATATATATATATATATATATATATATATATATATATATATATATATATGTGTGTGTGTTTGTGTATGTGTATGTGTGTGTGTGAGAGAGAGAGAGAGAGAGAGAGAGAGAGAGAGAGAGAGAGAGAGAGAGAGTCTGTCTGTCTGTCTGTGTGTGTGGACATGACTTGATTAACAGCATAAGAAATATAGCATATAACCATATTTCTTGCTCCTGAAAACTAAACTTAACAGAAATGTTTAAAACTATTGTTCACCAATACAAAAAATAAAAGATTAAAAGGGAAAATTAAACTTGAATTGGTTTTGTTTTGTGTTGTTTGAGGTAGCTTTAAAAAAAAAAAAAAACATTGTTTGGAAAGGTAAGTGCATTATTACATTTTTTTTTTTTAAGAGGCAAGTTATTTATTTTTTATTATGCTTGCATTAAAACATGAAAAATAGGATGGTCAATTTGCCCCCAGATGGCTCAATTTACCCACTGACTGGGATCAACTTAACCCTACCCTGGGGTAAGTTGAGACACATGAACACTTTTTTTTCTGAGGTCATATTTCCAAGGCTCTTTGTCATAGGTGCATTCTTATATTTTCAGTTGCTAGGCAACATCCCAAATTAACAGTATATGTATTCATTATACTTCTGTCTCAATTTCCCTTGCCTGGAGATCCACATAAGTAAAAACTGGCTCATCTTACCCCACTCTCCCCTACAGTTCTGTAAACCAAAATGTGCTGGTTAGAAGAAAACGTGGAAGTGAACGGATCATGTGGAAATGACACCACTTTACCATTGAGCCAAAACAATGGACAAAAGCATGCTAACACACGGCTAACTAGCACCAGCAAGACTACAAACAAACAGGAGGACGGTGGAATGGGTAATAAATCAACAAGTGGTAGTCCTCCCTGGAACTCTTTTGGTGCAAAGCCTAAGAGTAAATCATTTTCCTGGGAAGGACGACTAACGGGCAGGGCACAGCGCCTTGAGATTTGTGATATGAATGGCTGGCCTGCATTACCATCCAGGCAGAGCGCCTCTTCAACTCTTGTACACAGTAGAACACAGCCGTCGACAGCTGCAAAAGGGAGAATTAGCAACAAAAGGCCTCCCCAACAACTGAGTATGCAGGTGGAGAACAGATTTGCTCCTGTGCTGCAGGACCCTGGACATGACCTGGATTGTGTCTCATCGTCACACAGCAGGGTAAGGAATGAGAGTAATTCAAAAAGTAAAAAGCTACAGCGAAAGCTAACGACTGGGCACCAAACTCTGATTGTGGGTGACTCTGCTGTAAAAGACATAAAAGGCAGTAAAAACACCAAAGTACTCCGTTTTCCCAAAGACATGGTGTCTGACTTGGCCCAAAGAATCCCGGATATCATGGCATCACACCCAACTGTGAAAAACATACTGCATATAGGGTCACATGATGTTGTAAAGCAACAACGTGCTGAATCGTGACTTTATGAATCTGCTGAACACAGTTAGCTCCCTAAACGCAGAGGTGTTTATCAGTGGCCCTCTACCGCCAGTCAGAAGGGGAGCTGAGAGATTCAGCAGACTGTTGGCACTGAACAGATGGCTTTCAACTGCATGTACCGTCCATTCTCTGCAGTTCATTGACAATTTTAACATTTTCTGGGACCGCAGACATCTTTTTAAAGCAGATGGACTTTTCCTTAACAAGCCAGGAGTAAAGCTGTTCACCTCTAGCCTACTTTGCTTTCTGCACCACACATCTACTCCCTCGACCAAGGGCACGAGAGAAGATAAATCAACACAAACAAAACAAGAGGAAGACACAACAAAGTGCGGCAGTGATCCAACACTCCTCAAACCCCCTTACCAACACTGACGCCTTTGAGGATCCATCGCTCTCACCATTCACCTTTTCCCCTGTTTCCCCCTGCCACATGTTGTGGTTCACTGACCGGATGGAGCAGCTGGTAGATGCTGGAATCAAGTTTGCCCCACTACCTTCTCCCATCATTCGCCCCCAGCATCAAACTGACCCTGCTTTGACTGAACCACTGAAAGTAAAATGCCAGGCACCTCTGCCCCCTCAAGGACGGCAGCTAACTCCTTCTCCCCAGACTGATAAGTATGCTTGTATACAAAATGAAACAAGCTTTGACTGATATGTGCTGGGCCCAGGCTGCATGCCTAGTGGCACTCATGACTCTTTCCAGGACAAGCCTGGGCCCTGTGTATTCAATTCTTCATCAATCTATGTTGTGATAGGTAATAGAAAAAGAATGCTGAATCCGCTAAGTAAGAAAAAAAAGCACTTAACTTCCAACTTAGCAAATTTAGCATCCATTCCTCGTCAGCCACAGCCTGTCCCAAAAAACGAGACATAATTATTTTAACACACTAACTATCAAGCACACAGATAATGGACCCACGAGGCACGACTCAGAATGTAAAATACCATAGTTTATTTATCAACAAATAAACTCAGCAACAGTGTCCAATAAACGACAGGCAATAGGGAAAAATCCAGGAGACAGGCAAAGTCCAAAAATCCAAAAACAATAGGTAACAGGAACACGGGGAAACCGCTCAAAAGCTGGACACATGGCAACAGACAATCTCGCACTGGAGAGAGGGGAAGACAGAACTTAAATACACAACTAAATTAGACACAGATGCAACACATTAGGGCGGGACAGGTAATCACACAAGCTGGAAAGAAACTAACAGGAAATAAAACAGACAACCTTCAAAACAAAACAGGAAGTTGAAGACAAAACAGAAAATGTAATACAAACTAAAAACCATAACTTGACACAGGGATAAAACATGACACTAACACTAGCCTTACTAAACATCATGTCTCTGGCAGGTAAATCATTTTTAATCAATGATTTTATTATTAAGCACAATCTTGATTTTATGTTTTTAACTGAAACATGGTTAGACTATAACAACAGTGATGCTGTTCTTATAGAGTCATCTCCTCCTAACTTCAATTTTATGAGGTGGAGTTGCCATTTTGTTTAATGACTCATTCCAATGTACTCAAATATCTTATGGAACTTTGCTTCTTTTGAATATGTGGCTCTTCAGCTAAGGTCCCCCTCTCGACCTATATTTCTAAATATCTACAGGCCACATAAATACTGTGCATCCTTCTTTGACGACTTTAGTGAACTGCTGTCTATAATCTGTATTAACTTTGACTGTGTAGTTATTGCTGATGATTTCAACATTCATGTTGACAACCCCCAGGATAGAGAGACAAAAGAACTGTGTTGCATTTTTGAGAACTATGGACTATGGTACATTAAACCACATTAAGCTTTTTCCTCGCCATAGGCACCATGCAATGAAGAAAACGTTAATGTGAGATAACTTCTATAATCATTTCGGTTTAGTTTTTTTTGACAGGCTCAAGTGTTCATGAGAAGATATGGCCATGTGAAATTTGGTGATCACTGATCGTTGTTTAGGTACATTAATCCATGTTAAGCTTTTTCACGTTAAGCGTTTTAGAATGTCCCATGGAAATGTATTTCAAAAGCAGGGAGATTCCGTTCAAAAATGTAGGTCTCCTTTGTCAGTTCACCATGTGTCTACCGGGCACAAATGCTCCCGTTGAGCGGATCTTTTCGCTCATGAACAACACATGGACTGACAAGAGGAATCGCATGACCATTCCCACCTTAAAGACGCTACTCTTCACACGGGCCAATTTTGCTGACACCTGTGTGCAATTTCAAAGTAGGCTTTCAGCCAACAAATTGATTCTTGAGCAAATTCACTCTTCTAACAAATACTGTATACATAATGAATGTTTCCAATAGGGATTCTCTATCAAATGAGATTACATGTATGTGTGTGTCATACATGAACAACACAACTAAAGCATTAGGTACCTAATGCTTTAGTTGTGTTGTTCATGTATGAGGTCCTGAATGCCAGACTATGAAGACGTCAATTCCTGATGATTCATTATGAATTATGATTTATTAAGCATGATCATGATTATTTATTTTTTGCAAGAAAAATGTGGTCATCACTGCACAAATTCTGATTTGAACACAACTTGTGCATAATGATGTACCCACATTACCTAATGCTTTAGCTGATGTGTTGTTCATGCATGAGGTCATGAATGAGAGGCTATGAACTCATGTCAATTCCTGATGATTCATAAGATATAAAAGAATGAAGTAATGCACAAATCATGAATTAATTCATGCATGAATTCATAATTCATGTACCCTTACTGTAAAGTGTTACCATAACTTTAGTTCAACCCTGTGGCAGCAGTTCCAAATAATTCATTTAGTGCCATGCAATGAAAAATACCTTTTCACAAGTTCAGTGGGTGCATTTTCCAAAAGAATGCTTTAATTCTGAAAAATAAAGTTGGTCCCACACGAAACTCACTCAATGTCTTTTAATATTATTTCTTAGATAGGCTACATACCAAGAAAATTCATGAATATTAACTGAGATACCCCATTATGTTTATTGTGAGCAGCCTATGTGTGCTGTTGGCAAATTTGTGTCTAATCTGTCTATGCCTATGTCTGACCTGGGCTGGCACATGTTCACGTTAAAAAGAGTGAACGTGCACGAGCACTACGGTCACGCGCAAAGTTCCGGGAAATCTGGTCACCCTAATGTGGGCAACAGTGCTAATGAAGACGAGACGGCTTCACTGTGGAAAACATCGCGCCTCCTCGATAGCCTCGGTGAGTAGCTAGCTGCATTAGCTTTGTTGACCGTGTTAGCACGATTAGCCACGTTAGCTAGCCGCTGCTTCCCCGGCTCTATCATCGCCACAGTTGCGCGTGTCCCCTCACGGCACGTATCTTCATAGATGTATTAGCTCTTATCTCATTAGCTCATCTTAGACTAAACTGTTATCAGTGTGGAACATGTGAAGGCATCGTGCAGGTTAGAGCTGCCAATCTACCGATGTCACACAGTCGACACCTGCCTGCAAATACATCTTATTGCCAAACAACAACCTAACTCAAATCTTATGGACAAAGACTTTAAATACTTAGTTAAACCCAGACCAAGTCTTTCTCTGCCTAAACCTAAACAAAACTTAACATCATAAAAACAGATTCCTTATATAGTAATAAATGCTTTCTTCAATTTGGATTACTTTGCCAGAATATGATAACACAAATGTAATCAACCTTAAGCCTGGTTCACACGGGACGATTTTTAAAATTGTCTGCCGATTTTCCAATCCTGAGAGACCCCACACACGGCGATAAAAAATCACGGGTCTAACAGTTTTGGTCGTACAGTGTGTGGTGTGCAGCACACGGCAAAATCAAGACATCACACACGAACTGATTTGACTCCCGCTGTTTTAATTTTGTTTCCCGGTGCTTTCCTCGGCGCCTCATCCCCTTGCTTTCTGATTGGCTACACGCCACAGTCCACAGGCTGCGTGCTCGTTTGTCCCCGGGGGACACCACACACAAGGAGAAATCGGGCCAAAAAAATCCAACATGTTGGATATCCCCGATTTGAGATCGGAACGGTCCCGACGTCCTTCCGAGCAGACGAGAGCAGTCTTAACACACCACACACGGCAGGAATATCTGATCAGATTATTTTACGATAATCGGAACATCCTTAAGATTGTCGGAAGGGGTGAATCGGGGCTAAAATTGGCCTAATTATCCTGCCGTGTGAACCAGGCTTTATTGTATCTAAATCACCAAACCTAGGCCAATGGCTTCCTGGAAGGTAGACAACGCATAATCAACACATTTAAAGACCCTGGTATGCCTTGCAGAATGATTGACACAGGTTCCAAGGTGTATCTGATTTGTGGTAAAACATTCAATTAGAATACGTTGCCAGAGCAGGACTTCATAGGTCAGCTTCTTTAACTGCTTGGCCACTGGCTCTGGAGAGAGCTTTAAGTGCAGCGATGATGTGAAGAAAAGTACGAGATCTTCAGTAGGCTTACTCAGCATCAACCAATAATGTAACACTGAGAGCTCACCTCCATATCAGAGGGATTGTACTAGACTCCTATTTATCGACATACTTAAAACTCGAGGGGGGTTAAATGCATGCGCAAATCCCAGCTATTAAGCTGATGTACGAGGGCAGTGATGGTCATTTAATTCTGCTTAAATGACCCAGAGGGATCCAAGCATAAGCCATCATTTTGTTAGGCCCATTCTCATCCTCCGTCTAAAAGTGCATTACTTTGGGTGGGGCTGAAAAAAATTGTTTCACTCTTTTGGGCTGACACTTGATTACGAATCCATTCAATATTGTAATGCCCAAGTGAATTTGTTTGCATTACTTGATTTGTTGATATTTTTAGATTTAGTATAATGATTAAAGGGAGTTTCTACTATTCTTATTTCTGCTTCAGATCTGACCTATGATTTTTCATGGCAGCATGTCCTCACACACGCGTTTACTTATTATTGGGTGCAGATGCGAAATCTGGTGAAACCTAAATTATACTGTTTTTTACTAGATGAAAAACATCCGAAAAGCCGATTACCAGTTAAGTGGAAAATGATGATCATTACAAGCAATCAAGATAGACTTGTTTGCATATTCAGATACGGTAAGCAGCTGTAATTACAGCACTGGGCACAGGGGCTTTTCTGGAGAGATTACATGCAATAGAAGAGGATGATTCAAACTAGGTTTAATGCTCAAATTGTCAAGGGCCCAGTTCCCTTTTAGCTTCCTCTTATGAAATGTACAGAACTTTGAAAAACATCAACCACAGTTTGTTTTAATGTCTGCTGTCACACTATGTTTCATTAGTTTTAATGGTTTATTCATACTTTTAATAAATGCTATATCAATTATCACTATTAATCCAACACGCTACTACTGCTGTTAATTGCATAGAACATACTGGTTTAGTGGTAGATATTGTTGACAGGCACCACACTAAATTTCTCATTGCTCTAAAAAAACAACCTCAGACCTTATGCACGGATTGCTCCAGTGTGTGAATACTGCAACTGACATTTTGGCGTCTTAAAAATCCATCATGATTGGGCACTTTGTGTACATGACTCGGAAATAAAGAAAAAGAATCAATCCAATCTTTCTAAATAGATACAACCCTACTTAAACAAAGCAGTTAGACTTGTTCTGATGTGCAATTCTAGGTCCAATGTTGTTAAAATGCATGAACGTCTTAAATGGTTGAGTGTTGAAAAAGACTATTAGCCAATGTGCTTACTTTGTTGCACTCTGTTATTCAAACTCAGACACCATCATTTATTAGAGATATCCACACTTATTTAACAAGAGGTGCCAGTAGGGGGCAGATAATTCCACCTTTACCAAAATCCAATAACCTGAAAAAAACTTTAATTTACAGAGCAAGTTCTTTGTGGAATAATATCCCAAGTAACATTCGTTTTATAACAGGAGAGTTACATTTTAAAAAGGAAGTCAAATCTTACCTTCACTTAAACCTTCACTTTTTTATTTTATTAATCTTATTGTGTGGTTAAGGCAAGGCAGCTTTATTTGTATAGCACATTTCAGCAACAGGGCAATTCAAAGTGCTTTACATGAAAACGATTAAAAAATTAAAAACAGATAAAATACGAGAATACAAGTTACAGTGCAGTATAACAAATTTGTTCAAAATATAAAAGCAGATAAAATACGAGATTTTAGGCTGCTAGTATGGGAAAATGTATAAGCCGTTGCTCTATACACGTAATCCACGTAAGGAGAGCATATGAAAATTGCATTACAATAATACGTGATCTGTTAAATAAAGGCCAAATAAGCATAGCATACATTTCTATGAGATACACTGCATACAAAGCAGCAAATGATCATGGGGTAATTATCAAAAATCTTCACATTCTGCAGTTGTTTAACAAACACCGGAGCTCTGTGTTTTCATATTCACAGCAGGGCACTTTCTCCTCATATTGCACTGCTTACATAGCAGGATCAAAAGCTGCGTAGGGGAGATATCAAACCATGCCTGGATCTGTGTGGTGAGAGGAGTGTTCACCCTGGGGCCAGAGCAGACAACGCCTCTCATCACCAGCACAGGGCTCCCTCCCGGAGCGCATTATGTTGAACAATGCTTGTAAGAAACCAACCAGTCCTCTTTCTTTAGTGGTGCCACAAGACTATTTGTGTCATTCTGCAACTGAATACTTTAATGGCTGTGTTCTCTTCTTAACAAACCAAACAAATCCCTTACCAACATGAAGCCCAGTAAAGTGCAGCAGACTGTTTTCAATTGTTTCCAGCCACCTCCTGCAGTGAGTCACAATACCCTGTTGCAATGCTGCTGAATTATTGACAAGCCAATACAGATTATTCAGACTACGGTGGGTAAAGCTGAAAAAACCTAAAGCTATAAGAAACCTGATGATGATCAAATTACTTTCAGATTGAGCTGTAGATGTATTTTTGCACTGGCAGCAGTCGCCTGTACTGTATGTGCCTGATCAGACATAAAAACATTTTTGTATCTTTTCAAATATTAAACTGAATATAACACTGAACTGCTACTGTGATATCTGCCATCTGATTGTTTTATGTAAAATGAACACCTCTTCACTTCATTCCCCCCCCCCCCCCCCCCCCCCCCCTTACCCAAACCCAATCCCGGTAGGAATGTGTCTTATATGCAAATATGAAAAAAGAAGCCATGCAAATAATTCGATGTCAACACATCACACAAAAATATCCACACATTGTTGTTGTTGCTAAGCGACAGTGAGCTGAACTAAGCATTTTGGTCAAGCAACAAAACAGCCTAATGTATAATAAGCTGTGCAGAGTTCAATGCGACAATCAGAAGAAATGTTTGTTAATGCAAAAGTGAGTAGCTTTGACATAAAAAAAAACATGCAAATGCAAATTATAAATGGGCACGTTCTACTTTTTGTTTATCAAAATTGTACATGTCTGCCTAAATCTACATTAAATATGGGTGGTGTAGGTGACTATTTATGTAACAAGTTACAAACCATACGACGATATAGGTTGTTTATTCCTAGCCTCTTATTCGACCCACAGGAGCATATCATAAATTTGCGCCCCTAAAGGTGGCAGGAAATAGCACCCACAGGAGCGTTTTCTGTCCTCATATCTAAACCAGACAACGTAACAGTCGCGGTTTTAAACACACCGTTAACATTGTGAAACGGTCGCAGTTTGGTTAGGATTAAGCATTAAAAGTACATGGATAAGTTTAGAAAAAGGTCGTGGTTTGGGTTAAAATAAGTACATTAACTATTAAGTTGTGTGACGCAGAATGTGATGTATTTTCGTAAAGGTAAAAATACCCTCATTGTTTACTTTTATTTTCAACGGCCCTGATCTGTTTGTTTGTTTGACCCATCTACCACTCCAACCTGCCGCCACCCGTGGAATTTGGAGCTCTAATGCTTCGTCACCTTACTTTCTGCTTTGCTCGTGTAATAATAACAGGAGGCCACAAAAGGGCCTGTAAGCCTAAATATGAGTTGTAATTGCTGCTTGAACAAACGACATATGGTATTGTCTTTCGCGGGGAGGACGTTTTTATTTATGAGTTGGAAAACTTATTGCCAACTCTGGAACCACACGCTTGACCCTCCCGAGTCCACATTGTGCTCCAGTTTTGCTTTGCACTAAATATACAAGACAAAATATTCTTTTCATTGTACACTACACACGACCAGCCAGACAGCATTCTCTTAAGTCTAATTAACATACAAAACTAATTTGAGGACAAACCCACGGAGCATAGAGTAGATCATACCTGGACAACTTCCTGCATTGTGGTGGCATTTCAAGGCCAAAAACCTGTTGGCATTGGGAACAGGAAAAAAAAAAACCATCAAAAAATAACATCAAACTATATTTATTTTGTGATCAAGTGAATGCAAAGAAATGTAAAAAAAATGATAGTAATGATGAAGAAAGTAATGATTCTGTGTTCACAAGAAAACAAAGCTTGTAGTGTCAAGTTCATACAAAGCAAAATAAAAAGAATCAAGAATGTGACGTTCTTATAGGTTTAATGCCATTCATCGCTGTCACTTTGTCCAGTTTCCCTTATATAATTTCCCCTAAACAAGCAGGTGTTGAATCTTAAAAGGCATTGAGTAAGTTTCAAAGCAAAAGCATGCATATTTAATCTTAATGTGCCATATGCTGGAGAAAGACAGCTAACATCAAGCTAATTAGCATGCAAATCTGCATAGATACAGAGTGTGTCCATGGACAAACCATCCTGAGGGTTTTGTTCTTACATAGCGGAAGAATAAAGGTAACATAGCTAGATATGTATTGATTATTGTCTACCTGCCGTGCAGTACATTTTAACTTGACTTTTATTTCATTTTTATGTAAATAAATGCATCTTTCTTTCTGTTCTGCTGTTTGTTTTCTGATAATTAGTTCAGGTCTTTTTTTTATCACTGGCAGCACAGAAAACAAGGCAATAGCAAAAAAGAAAAGCTTCCACTTCACTCATTTGTACAACACCGGACAGCATTTTTTCTTTGTTAAGTTATGCCCTAGCTCACATTCTGCAGAACCTGTCAACATGGGCCAACACAACCTCCTCTAATGAGCGGGGCGTAGGGAGGCAGCGGTAGAGTGAATTGGTGAATGCGATGGTTAGGCTGTCTCCCGAGGGTGCTTACATCCACACTGTCAGAGTCACAGTGACTTTATTGCCAAGGTCAAGCAAATGAGTCAGATGGGATGGCTGACTGCAGGGAGAGGGAGTGCAACTGTCCTCCATCCGTCACGGCATGATACAGCTTGACTGTGGCGACATAAAGCCACTGAGCCACTGTGGTTTGCGCTGCCGCATCACAGCAAGAAGGACACAGGTTTCATTTAGCTTCTTTGTGGATACTGTATGATCTCACATTGTTGGCACAGGCTTTACCCAGGTGCTCCAGTTTAGTCCCACTTTCCAAAGGCATGCAAGTCAAATGGACTTGGATGCTCAGAAAAAGAAACTAAATAACTAGTGACAGAATAGTGAATACATTCAATGCATAGTGTCTAAAGGGAAACCAGATAAAGCACTATTTGTTCAGGTTTGAAGCATGGAGAATGTTTTGCTTCCTTTTTCACCAAAATTTATATAGCAAAAATGGGGATTAAAAATGTGATGTCATGTATGGAAATGGCTGCGGCCATGGCATATTCTTTGATTTTCCGAGCCTCTCTCACAGCATGTCAGGAGACGCCTCACAAGCTGTTTGCAGGCAATTAAGAATATAACAGCTAATACTTTACTGTTGCTCCCATTACAGCTATATCAGCAGTGATATCTAGGGAAAATAAGATGCTTACTGTGTGAAAAATAGTGTCCCAGTAGGCAAGCTTCCATATCCACCACAATAGTCAGAAAGATAAGCCAGCACAGCTCTAATTAGTCCAACAGAGGAACCTTTAAGGCCTGCATCAAAGCCAAGAGCTGAATAAATACTTAAAAATCAACAATGGAGAAAAGTAAATTCCTTTCATTGTGATCTGCCATAAGCTGTAGCACTCCTCTACGGGAGCTCTACAGTGTTTGAGAGCCGTTTTCTGATAAGCTTGATACACCTATTCAATTTGCTGATTTAAGTCATATCAGATTGCATTCCTGACAGCTGAGCTCGTGTGAAAAGATAAGTCTATGGAGTCAGGTTTCAAAATGCAGATGTCTTTTCATGTTCAACCCCAACTGAACACCAAAAGTAATTTCCCAATGTCAGGAACCCTTGTGTATATACTCAGAATGGCAGAATTAACAAAGTATACAATATTGCTTTCTACTGTATATTCACCGTTTAATACTGAAGCAGCAGCAGTGTCCAAGTAAACAAATGTGAAAAGGCATCCCAGTTAGAATCCCCATTTTTTCTGAACAATACAGATGTCATTCTTTAGAAAATCAAACTTTCATGTTTCAGAGTGCTGCAGTCTTCAGTTTCTGTGAAGGATGATAGTGTTCAATATATATATATATAATATTAAATATTTGTATTATTTAAAAAACAGTACTGGAGGACAAACAAAGTATTTTTGAGAAATTTGTTGAATGTGTGAAAACACATTCTTCTGTGAATATAATCATTCTAATAACCCCAGTGATGTAAAACCCTGAATAAAGAAGTTTGATTCAAACCCAAATTTGCAAAACTTCATAAATAATATGAGGAAGAACTCATAGTCTTGGTGATGGAGAGTTCTGACTCAGTTGCCACTATAGAGACGATCTGCTGCCATTCTAACCAGTTTACATGTCCACCACACAAGTGACAAGAGTCTTTTTCTCAGCTTTTTTACCCCACACCGGTAAATTTACGCAAGCTTATTTTTTCGTGTCTCTATTACCCAGAACGGTAATAATAAACTCACAACCCTGGGGTTGCAAATTAGTCCACATAAATTAAAAAATCCAAAACTGTGCAGAGCATTTTAAGAATTGCTGAATGAAGACAGAGTAGAAAAGGTTAAGGCGAGGCCATTATAAGACTGTTTTAGTGAAACCTGTTGTTCATAGAATAAACTCATTAACAACTTGAACTGTACCTACTGCCTCTGGAGGCTGATAGATAGGATTGCTGCTCACTGCTCTTTTCCTGCGCCCACACCTAGAGGACACAGTGATGGATGATTGGCTGAGGAAAGCTGCTGCTCTGCCTCTCAGGAACGTAACAAATAGAACGGGGGCAGTACAAAAAAGATATGATCTCTTATCAATGGGCAAAAGAATCTCTCTGACCGGAGAGTTTTGTTTAGCTCTTTATCTGTCAATATTTCAGACAGATTAGGCGACGAGGGAGATGGGGATGATATTTTAGAGGGCATACAGTATATTTACTCTCCTATGGTCACACATAAAAATGTCCAGCTGTTTTACATTCTGTAATGAGCAAAAATCTGAACGCACACTTTTAACGGCTACTTCTCTTCAGTAGGCTTGTGATTTCCAAGATAATAACCAAAGCATGCATATTTAATGAGCCTCACCTGCTCTGAATTAAATATGTTGTGAAACATCCTCTTCTTCAACGGGAAATGTCCTCTTGTGATTGCTTTGCTTCAGCCACTGAGCATGATGCTTGATTTCATGTGGAAGTCAATTTAATAATTTGAGTTTTCTAAAGCCACATCACAATGTTGGTAGGTGTCACTTGCTACAGTAAGTGGCATGAATGAATCGAATGAATTACGATTGACTCCTTTTCTATTTGGCAGCTGTACAAAATTAAGACCGCAAGAGTCAAGGATACGCTTTTATATAACTTTATGTAAAGTAATTCTCAACCTACGCACAACAGAAGGCTCTGCCTGATCCTCATATTCTACTCATTTTCTTTGTTGCCCACTTTTACAACTACACAAAGCAGCTTAGGTCAATAAGTATTATAAAGTTATATATTTCCTATAAAAAAAACTTCTTTACTTACATCACCCTCCCACCTACAAAGAAATGTGCACCTTTTAAAAACAGCAGATCAAGCAACCCTCAGAAAACAAACTGTAATCAAACTCTACAGCCGATCATGTCATATCAATCCAACCGACCCTGGTGTACTTTGACTCAGTGTAGAACGAATTTTAAAGTAATGTATTTCAATGGGAAACATATTTTGTGATCACAGAACGTTTACGTTAGCGAGTAGTATTGATAAGGTGAAAATCCACGCAGCAAGGTTGGTCGGGGTGGTGGATGGGTCAAACAACACAGGACTTTCACCCCGGAGACCGGGGATAGCGTCCCGCGTTTTGCAGTTCCTTTCTGAGTTATTCTCTTCCTAACTACAACCGTCCCGTTGTTGTCAGCGTCTCCTGTGTGTGACGGTTCCTTTCTCAGTTCTTCTTTTCCTAACCACAACCTTTCCCCGTTCTTCTTTTCCTAACCACAACCGTCCCATTGTTGTGGCCGGCGTGTGGCATTTCATGTCCCCGTTGTTGCGTGCCACAGAGACCGCGGCTCATGTCCCCGTGCCCGGGGATCGCGTCCTGTGTGTGGCGGTCCGTCCCGTTGTTGTCGCCGGTGTGTGGTGTTTAATTTCCCCGTTGTGGCGTTTAATTTCCCTGT
The DNA here is from genome assembly GCA_023566125.1 of Zingel zingel. Classification (NCBI taxonomy): domain Eukaryota; kingdom Metazoa; phylum Chordata; class Actinopteri; order Perciformes; family Percidae; genus Zingel; species Zingel zingel. Next base: position 8,427,765 of record CM042315.1, read on the forward strand.
TGTTGCATTCCCTAGAGCAGCCCAGTGTCATGGCAGTTCGTAAAATGGTCACGTTCGAAAATCGTGACCTGTACACGTAATAAACGAAAAAATCGTGACCTGTACATGAATCAATAAATCAAAATAACGTGACCATTTCACAAACTGGCGTGAGATCGTGTTGGGCATAACCGGAGCAGGGTCAGGGGGGACAGAAGGAAGGACGATGAAAGAGAAGAGACCTGTGGTGTAGGATTGGATGGAGCCTAGGAGGCATCACTGGATGCTTGCCTGGTTTGTTCATGGCCTTCTGAGGAAAAGGCAGAAGAAGGTCTATATATATACCCTAGATATGATATGATAGCATATTTTATTCATGTGTAATTACACTAAGTGGCCTATCCCACACGGAATTGCATGACAGCAATACAAAAGACATTTCCTCCACAGGTTCTGGTCCAATGCCCACACACAACATACTCTACTTTGCACAAAATTAAAAATAAAGAAAATATATATATATATATATATATATATATATATATATATATATATATATATATATATATATATATATATATATATATATGTGTGTGTGTATAAAAATTGTTCAGCTAGAACTAAACATTTTATACATAAAACAAAACTACAGCCACAGAAAAATAAATAATAAATAAACCTGGAATGTCACTTCCAGACAGAGAGTCATTGATTTTTTTTCCCCCTACTGGATATGGGAAAAAAAGTTATATTAAGCTTTTTGTGGCTCCAGAGGTAGATATTTTCTACAATTTCGACAATTTTATAGTAGCGCGATGCCAAATTGGTAAAGTACTCTTTTAATGGGGAATGCACTACTTGTGTTAATGCTGTAATGTGTTCATAGTCCTGTGAACACTGAAGGTATTGAGAAACTCATTCTGTAGCCTGTTTTGTTGATAAAAACATCACCTGGGGATAGAGGGGTAGCATCCACTTTTACTGGAGACATATCCGGCACGGAATAGTGCCACAACACAGGTTGTACTGGTAAAATGATTTGTTGTTAGGTCTATGGGATGTAATTATCACAAGCCTTGTGGTTGTGTCAGCTACTAACAGGCCATCACTTTCAGTTTCTAACAACAAAATGCAGGCCTTAGCTGAACCTTGATGAGCTTGACTCGTTTTTCCGCAGTCACTCCACTTTTCCCTGTTCTTGTGTCACCAACCATGCACTGAGTTCAGCGCTGGTTTCAGTTTATTTAGGATGACAAGCAGACGCACATAGAAACTAACCAAAAATACTTCAGGGATAAGGGTTGTCATTCATTGTCCATCACAATCTCAACAGCACGCCATTCTCCTCTTTTTCCTTTCCTCTCTTCGTCGCCTGCCCGTTGACAGGCTCATATTGGGTAAGACTCGCCTTCTTGACATTTGGCAACCACTCAACAGAACAAATGACACCCTGTGACCATGATAATAGGATGTTCAGAGCAAGGGGGGCTCAAGGTGCAGACTGAGGAAAATGCTGACAGTTGTGTGCTTGAGAACATCTGTGGAGCACAATCAAACAGGCGCATAATCCTGGGCAACCGGATGGTGTGCAACTGACCCACAGCGAAACCTTCGGCAACAGAGGATGTATGATAGGAATGACTGATAACATGCATCACAGCCAGGTTATTCTTAACAGTGGGTTTTTGCTATTCCCAATCTGTCTGCTTTCTTCCTATATGGAAGCCTTTTCAGTCACAGAGACAATGATATGTCATGCTGTGTTGTTATGCTGTATAGTCAGTTCCTCATAACAAATAGACAAGGACAAATTAAACAGCTGTTACACAAGTCAATGAACAACGCATTCTCTAGAACGGGTTCAAAATGTATACACACCAATATGTATGATATCTCAAGTGACTGCTGGCTGGTCGCGTGACATCGGCTACAGAGCTCCGTGGTATAGGCGGCAAAATTTGACAGTCATGCGGCAACGACAGTTAAGTTTAGGCACCATAACAACTAGTTAAGTTTAGGAAAAATATCGTGGTTTGGATTAGAACACTTCCAAGGAACACACATTTCCTGGGTCTTTTGTTTTCCCTAGGAAGCAAACTCTGCTCTGCAGCTCAAAAGATCTGCACTTTATGACCCACCCATCCACCCCAACCTCCTTCCTAAGCAGTCTATGGTGTTCTTATACAGCGCCAGTCACTGTGGTGCATACAGCAACAAATACGTGGAATGCTTCCGAATTACAGTGCAGTTCTTTAAAGTGCTGATATTATGCTCATTTTCAGGTGCATATTTGTATTTAGAGGTTGTACCAGAATAGGTTTATGTGGTTTAATTTTCAGAAAACACCATATCTTTATTGTACTGCACATTGCTGCAGCTCCTCTTTTCAGCCTGTGTGTTGAGCTCTCTGTTTCAGCTACAGAGTGAGGCATCTCACTTCTGTACCATCTTTGTTGGGAGTCGCTTGCTGAGTCAGTTGCTGAGCATGAGGGAGTGCCACGCTAGCAGCTAGGCGAGCATTATAACGTGTGTTACAAAGTGACGGAAGTAAAGTCTGGACTACAATAGAGCTGTTTGGAGCAGTTTGTGAACAGTTTTTTCTCTGGATGATGGTAAGTCCCTTTGGGGTGGACTTTGGACTTTTTCACTTTGTAAACCTATAACGTGCACTAAAAGATATATAATACAATGAAGGAAAGGGGAAAAGCCAAAAAGCATAATATGAGCACTTTAAGAAGCTTTTTGTACGACTGGTTCAAGAGAACAGGCTGCAATGAAAGCTTGGAATGGTGTCAAATTTAAGCCCTGATAGGACTCCTCGCTGAACTCAGACAAGTTAGGGACCGTTCGGTATTTATGGAATGGACCACCGGAGGAAAATAGGGGAGGGTCATGTCTTTTTATTTTTTGCTGAGGGGAGGGTCATCCAACATTTTTCAGTCCAGAGGGGGGGGGGTCACCCAACTTTTTTATTCATGAAACAGCAAAATTTCAAAGTGGCTTGTTTGGTGCATATTTTTCCATGTAGCTAAAAAATGTGTGGAATTATAACGTCTGGCATGATCAGATATTTTATAAATATCTTAAATAACACAAAACAACTACATGGTGGTAGGTAATACAACAGATTTCATATATTGCTTTAGTAAAAAATATATTACCTGTCTGACGATGGGAGCAGCAGGACGCAAAAAACGAAAATGACTGTTGCACTAGTCTGGACATCTTGCCATGCCAACCTTGCAATAAAGGTTTCCTAAATGACACATTTGATATCAGCTTACTAATTGATTGCGGGTTTTGTGTAGATTTGGACTTTTATACGTTTATTCCACTTTGTTTAAACGGCGAAGTGGAGGAAGCCTAGTGACGAGTCCATAGCAACCAGTTTGGGTGTTGAATGTTAGGCTACCCAGAGTGCCTTGCTGAATGGTCTCAATATTTTATTTTTTTATTTCATGTGAATACTAGTTTACTAGATGAGTAACTTAGTATTTGAAGTAATGCAGTAATGCAGGAAGTGTGCATTTAGTTTCCATGCTTATTGTGTTTCCACAACTATGTTAGTGAGTAAATCTACTGAACTGGCCACCACACCATAACAGAGGAGTGGGATTCGTCAGATGATAATGCAGAGGTTTAGTTGCATTTGTTATGGCTCTAAAAAAAAAGTAATCTGTATATTTTTGAGGGAGGGTCATGCCTTTTTTCCAAATCGTTTTGGAGGGTCATAGAATTTTTTTTACTGGCAAGGGGAGGGTCATGTCTTTTTTGGCTGAAGGTCCCAAAACTCCTCCGGTGGCCCCTTAAATAAATAACGAACAGTCCCTTACAGTATTTGTGTGGGTGAGATCTGGTGCACCATACAGTGCCAAATATATACAGCATCTGAAGGATAAAGGACACTTGTCCAAGGACCACAAGGTACACATTTGAGACAGTGAGGAAGCCATCGGTAAACAGGGGAGGAGTTTCCCAGGAAACTAAACAAATGCTCGAGAATGTCAAGGTTGGTCTGTTGGACATGGCCTCGGATGTCTTCAACGACTAATCATTTTGTCACATACCATAATGACTGTCGTTGCAACAGCCAGGAGCACTGACGAACAAAGCTGCATCAATCATCTTAACAATGACCCCACAGAGGTTAAATAGCAGGGTTTCCCTACCATTCGGTCAGAACTGAGGAAGTCTCTCAGATGAGAGACGAAACGTCTTCAAGAACCTAAACTATATCCAGTTTTCCTTGAATTTACCCTCCTAGGATACTCTGACATGGATGACCAAGAACCTTCACAGACACGTTTAAATAAGTTTTTTTTTCCAAAGCAAGAATGAAAATCTGCTAAACATGCCCCCCACAGCTGTCTCCATAAATGTAGCTCTAATTAACACTCCAAATCCATTTACTGCACAGGTAACAGTCACTTTGTAAATCTCATGCATTCTGCAGTGAGCACTTTTAATCTACCATGCATTCACACTCCCTTGAGGTTTCACAGTCGAGATTATAACAGCAGGTACATCAGTGGGTGTGGCTGGTTGCGCCATGCACGCAATGGGAACAACACTGCTCATTTCCACTTACAGCAGCAATCCCCTCACCAAAGTTAGCAGTTGGCTATGTTTTTATTGAAACTGCATCGTCAGCTGCTTAACATGAAATCAACGCAATTGACGATGCACCAATGACAAAGACACAAAACTGATATTGCAGTAGAGAGCATAAATACTTCAGTGAGTTTGGAAGACTCACAACCATGACTTTCCAGACAGGACTTGTTGTTGTGTTCCATGGGGAGAGTTGAAAGGATCGAATGGTTTCATTTGGGTCAGGTCAGTCGTGGAGTTTGAGCCCCAGAGTACATTAGAAAGAGCTAAAATAACGCTCTTAGACAGGGCAAGAAGCTGACTTGAGTGCCATGTCTGCCCTGTAGTGCTTTTAACATGCCCTGTGGATCCTTTGGGCTCATTAGGTAGTTTGGGGGTTGTGTCAAAAGCCTCTCCACAACCTGCTGTGACATGGGGAAAATGCCCTTGACAAGAAAAAAAGAAAGAGCTACAGGTAATGCTAGTAGGAAACCCTGAGGGGCACTTTATCTGAAAGCCATTTACAGAGTGGCAGCTACAATGAAAGCCTGGGTGTAGAGGGTGAAGAGGTAAAGCAGAGTTCACATGGTATATCATTTCCATGCAACAATATTTTAAAAGTATAGGCTACATACATATGGTATTTTAAATGTGTAGCAAAAAAGTTAAACTTTTTTGTAAAAAAAAAACACCTGCTATCTTACATTACCTCTTATTTTTCTGCTTTTAGTCATCTCACACTCTACTTCGGAACAAGACTGCGATTTAAAAAAAGAAATCCCAGGCTATTGCTTCTTACAGCACACGTGTTCCAGTGATCAGAGAGAATGTGATTTAAGGTGATGATATACAGAGGCACCATCCTCGTCTGGCAGACGGGTGCTGCAGTGCGGTATGAAAGTGCTCCCTTCGGCAGTAAGCACGTGTTGCTTCATAGCTGCTTCCAACTTAGAATTCACCAGAGATAGACTAAGTCAGCTGGCACTCATGCCAGAACGCCGCTGCTTTAGATATTAATGCTCTGATCAATATCCGGCTGAAATATGGTGAGGTTCTCTAAATCTGTTCTTGAAGTTTTAAAAAGACAAAGACTGTAAATGATCTGTAAGTATATGTGAACCTGCACCCATAGAGAGTTTATTATTGGTGTTCAGTATAAGAAAAGTTCTCTGGCTCTCAGAAAACGTGTATGTAATTTTTGTCAAATGATATATTCTCCATTAAAAAGTTACGAAGCTGATTTTATCTTCCCATACATCGGGCATGGAATTCCTGTTTGTGTCTTGAGGAAGGGTGGTAAACATGAGGGACAGCAACGGGAGTAAGTCCAAGACTGTCAATGGCAATGTCTTATATGTTGTCAGTCATAGCTCAGAATGTAAACCATAGACCAAACTGTAGCACTGCCATCAAAAAGCATATAAAGTGGCTTGGCACCAGAAAACTTTAAAGTGCTCATATTATGGTCATTTTCAGGTTCATAATTGTATTTAGAGGTGATATCAGAATAGGTTTACATAGTTTAATTTTTTTTTTTGAACATATTTTTGTTTTGAAAGCACAGGGACTAAATACACAAGTAAACGAGGGATAACAAGGGGCAGGTGTCACAAGGGCTGGTGAACAGGTGAAAGACAAGACAATCACAAAGGCGAGAAAACCAAAAGACAGGAAGTAAAACACAACAACCCATAAGGGAACAGAGAGACTACAAAATAAAACAGGAAATGGGAAAACCAACAAAACACATGAAACGAACTAAACAAAGAAACTTGACACAGGGACTAGATGTGACAGTACCCCTCCCTCAAGGGGCGGCTACCAGATGGCCCTTAAAAAAACAAAACAAAAAATGTCCACAGAATAGGGCTTAACGGCCCAGGGAGGGCGGAGGGTGTCCAGAGGAGGGACAAACATAAGTCAACCCAGGAAGGGCGAAGGAAGGACGAAAAAAATCAAAACCTAACCCATGGGGGGCGAAGGGAGAACAAGTGACAACGGAGCTTGGGAACTGAGGACAGTGGGACTGGAGAACTGAGAACAGTGGGGCTTGGGGACTGAAGTGCTGCGGCCAGCTAGGCATGGAGTCCTGGCTGCAGACAGCAGCCGAGCAGGACAGCGAAGACTCTCAGGAGACCAGCGGTGAAAGCAGGAACACACTGGCGGCCGAGCACGACGGCAAAAACCCTCTGGAGTGCAGTGGTGACGCCGACAGTGAAGCTCCTCTTGTGGCCGAGCAGGACATCAAAGACTCTCAGGAGGACGACAGCGAAGGCTAAACTCCTCTGGATGCTGAGCAGAACGGCGACGGCCCTCTGAAGACCGAGTAGGACGGTGAAGGCGGAGCCCCTCTGGAGGCCGAGCAGGACGGCAAAGGCGAAATCCCTCTGAAGGCCGGCAGCGAAGGCGAAACCCCTCTGGAGGCCGCCAACAAGGCAACTGGAACAGTCACAGGAAACAAGGCAACAGGAGTTGGCCAGACCACCGACAAAACACGGGGAGCAGGAGTCGGCCGGACCACCAACAAAACACTAGGGACAGGAGTCTCTGGGATGCCGGGGAACGGCACAGTCTCTGGGAAGTCTCTCTGCACGTCAGCGGGGTTTCTGGAAAACTGACAGGCTTGGAGACAGGAAGGCTGGTTGGCTGCTGAAGTTCTGGAAGGCTGCCAGGCTTGGAGTCAGGAAGGCCAAATTCCCGCTCCGTAGACAGCCAGTGAGCCTCCATGAGGTGCCTAGCAAAGGTGCGGTCCTCCTCGTGAACATCGCGAAAAAATGTATAAGACCCGCACCGACCGAGTCCAGAGGGTGAAAAAGTGCCACAAACTCCATAACTGCTGGGTCCATATTTGGTTGGTGGATACTGTCAGAATGCAGGCTTGGACCCAAATGCAGGAAGGCGAGGAGTAAGCAGCAGTCTGAATAGACAATAATTTTAATGAAACACAAGGAGACTCACAAACTTGTAAGCAGGAAAGGTAATCCAGAGAAAACAAGAACATGGGAGGAAACGTGGAAAAACTCCAGGAACACAAAACCACAGCAATACACAGGACGGTTAACAAACAACAAATGACAATCCACCAACAACAGACAGAAAGCACAGGGACTAAATACACAAGAAAACGAGGGATAACAAGGGGCAGGTGACACAAGGGCTGGTGAACAGGTGAAAGACATAAGACAATCACAAAGGCGGGAAAACCAAAAGACAGGAAGTAAAACACAACAACACATAAGGGAACAGAGAGACTACCAAATAAAACAGGAAATGGGAAAACCAACAGAAAACATGAAACCACTAAACAAAGAAACATGACACAGGGACTAGACGTGACACAACCCAGCAAACATTTCGTCTAATCAACGTCCTGGAGGTGGATACAACGTAGTCGAGGGGCTGATTTGAAAGTTTTTCTGACGTAAATTTTTCGTCGGGCATCGTTTCAAAGGCTTTTCAATGGAGATTTGTTTGTTTTTTTTACATGTATTCTACTTTTTTTTTTTACTATATACCCACATATTTAAGAAAAAAAAAATGTATTAAGAAAAACTTCACAGTTACCTTGTAGTTTGCTCCAATTTGCAGCTTTCAGTATAGCTTCCAAAAAACCTATAGCTAACAGCTCTTGTGCCGCATGTAGGTAATTAAATATTTCTCAATCGGTTATAAACATATTTACAACCATAACCATTACACTTTATTTATCAATTCTAGCAAACATTTCCATGAACTGTGTCGAGGTCAACAAGTCCAATAGACGTGGAGTCACAACGTGACTTCATTTTGAGCCTTTGCCGAGAAGAGAACATAATCTGAATGGTGATTTTGAGAAAAAAAATGCAATTCAGAAATCCCTGCTGATTTCACCCATACTGTAAGATAGGATGTGGCTGCCAACTTTAAAGGACAATTCCGGTGCAAAATGAACCTAAATGTTAACCGAAGCATTGAGAACTTTGTAAGTGTACAAACAGTTTATTCAAAAGATAGTTTAGAAAGACAGTAGCTCCCAAGACAGCGGCCGCCTGTATACGAGAACGTGACTGTCTTTATAATCTATCTTTTTAATAAACTGTCTGTACACTTACAAAGTTCTCAATGCTTCGGTTAACATTTAAGGACCCTCATTATGCTACTGTTGAAGTGTGGTGATATTTTGAGCCTTTTTAGTGGTATAAATAGCGATTTGTTTTTACTTTCCCTGTGCCCCGAATACTAGTATGTCCCAGAGAACGATCGAGTGGGTACACATCTGTTATTAACCCCTAGGTTCGTTTTGCGCCAGAATTGTCCTTTAATACTATGGTGAAGTTAACAATTTGAGTGAAAACTTTTTAAAGCTTTTACAACTTAATTCTAAGTAAAGCTAGCTGTGCCGCAATATATTCACCATAGTATCTTCATTTTGGTGGACTCAGGGCGTGAAAGCTGTCTGGAACTAAGCAACTGTTGTTTGTACCATCAGCACTTTGCTTTGACCATCCCATTTAAAACACATTGGTTTCAATGCAGCTATGATTAGAGTTTAGTACAAAAACATGCCACGCATGATAACCAGTAAAAATATGGGCCCAGGCGCCGATGGCTGAAATCAATATTTAATGTTCATTTTCACTCTGTCTTCTCCTAAACTATAGCAAATTGGTAGCCAGGAGCCAGCAGAACCTGGCAGATACTGAAGTCAATTATATGACTGCCGGACAAGTGAAGTCACAACTCATCACTTTACACTTCTCTGGAAGAGACAGGTCATCCTGTGGTCCTGACACAAACATGAATCCTCCGAACCCAAATAAAGCCATTCCAAAGCGCATCACGTCTAGTCTGCAGACAGGTGCTCTGAAACAGATACCAATGCTTAGAGCCACAGACGCTGTTTGGGTTCTTTCCTGACAAAAGAGGCCAAAGAAAAATATCTGAAGTTAAAGGGAAATGAGGCTGTGCACAAAACAAAAAAAGAAAAGATAAAATGGCATGAAAACACTTCACAGGCAACAACACAGTTACCCACAGCACAGTCGGTTGACTTTGCATGCATTTTTAAACGTTACCCTAAGCGGTCTGTCTGAGTATTTACAGATAATTGGCATATAGAGAGTGAAATGTACAGCCTATGGTTTTTTCCATCCTACACATCTTCACGCTTGGCATAATTCTTTTTGTCCACACCCTGATACTGGAGTACTCAGCCAGGGGATTGGCTGCCCACGTGGTGCCTTGTCTGTCAATTGATCAGGGCCTGACTCCAGCTTAGTGCACCATCACTGGAAACCTCAAATGAGGCGCAGCACAAATGCATTCATCTTCATCAGAAAAGCACAGGAAAAAGTATCAGGGAATTTTTGTGCAGCAGAGATGGGTACAAAGAAAGCACTGAAACCAGATGATTGTTTGCCTCTATTTGTAGTACTTCAAGTGTGATCACTATCACACAATGTTTGTGCTGTGTCCATGATGAAACTGTATTGCAGGCCCTCTCACCCATATCTAATTACATGGTGCTTATGTGCAGTGTTTGTTGTTCGCGTTTTTGTAGTGAGATGTGCCAACCATGTAGACTTCTGCAGTGCTATAATTTGCACTTATTTTACTCATTTTTCATGCTGAATACATTGCAATTATGAAAGCCTGATGCCCTCAATTTCTTAGCAAGTCAAATCTTTCTTTTCTGCTGTCTCTCTTTCATAATCACCACAATACCCGAATTCTTACTGACCATGGTGAAAACACAGTGAACCTTTGAGCCATTGACTTGTGTTAAAATTAGAGACATTTGTATGTTGTGTACCAGTCAATACCAAAGAATGAAACAGCCTGCAGATGCATAATCCTGGTTTTATTCTGGTCAATGTAATATATTAAACAGTTGCTCATTTATCATTATCAATCAAAGGGCAGCTGGGCCATAAGAGCAATTTAGAGCGCTGCAGAGTTATGCCATTGCTGAGTCTGTAATACATTTGAGGAATATTATATAAGGCAACATTGGACCTCGGGGTACAGTTTGTGTCAGAATATAATGAATCATTCATTACTTGAGATCCATAACTTACAAATTCGTCCACAGGTTAATACAGAGAATTGACAGATGAAGATAAAAATGAATTTAGCGTGAACATACAAATAGATTTAAAGTAACAGCGATCAAGTAGGCCAGATGTTGAGAACATATGGAGGTTTATGGCTGATTTTTAAGCAAGGAAAACACAAATGCTGTTTTTCAAAACACTGAACATTTCACTTGCACTATCTTGTGCATCATTTTCTTTGCATAACACCCATGTACTATTTGGTAAAAAACATGAAACTTTCAGTTCAGCTAAGAAAAAAAACACGTTCCCATGACAGTAACAATATTCTATGGGTGCTATATACAGTAATTGGTATCTGCTTGCTCTGGGCAGACTTTGGATCCCTACACTATTGATTATGAGTAACACCAGATGCCAGAGTTGGATGAGTGATGAGCAGTGAGAGGATGGAACCGATGAGTGTGCCATGAGGGGGTTGTTTGTCTTTTGTCCAGGGAATTGTGTCAAGACTCACAAACTCCAAAATTCATCAGTAACTAGCTGTCCAACAGAGTACATGTTCATTAAAGTACATTGGACCTGTGAATACTGCTAAATGATGCTGTCGACTTTCAGACTTTGTTTCTTGAGCAAAGTCATCCAAACACAAAAATAGACATTTCACTGATCTTGCACACAAAATGATAATTCTTCATCACTTTTGAATAGCTCTGATGTTAATAACAGGGCAAGATGAGATGTTTTCATTTAATGAATAAAACACAGACGAAACATCATATTTGAGAGTACAATAAAGCATTCTGAGGTAATCTGATCCCAAAGTGTGTCTTATTTGTGAGGAAAACACTCAGTATTATAAATCATGCACATTCAAAAGCACATACACAGATTTCCCACCATTTCTGACACAAAATAGGCAACACTGATGATTTTCAGTATATTTTGTTTTTACCACAAGCAGTGAATGGCCCACAATCCCAGTAGAGATGTGCTGCAGCTGCTGTGCTGGTGCCTCTTAGATCTTCAGGACTTGGGCGATGTTTTGTCCCACTTACATGCAGCAGCTTTGTGGATTAAAAAGGCTCCACAATAAACCCTGTTTGTGCTGCAGTGGATAGCAAAGCCTTCCTGTGGGTCTGAATTAGTGTTCTTGGACTTGTACCCAGAGTCCCTGCAGCCAAACAAAGCTGAGAGAAGGTTTTTTCTTTGCTGCCCAACACCAGCAGAGGGGGATGTGCTCAAGTCAGGAGGAGCATGTGAGTGTATCAGCTGTGCCGAAGCCCTGGATGTTTCTCAGCAGCCACACCCTGAAATATGCCCAGCAACTGACAAAAACCCAAAGACATGCAATGACTTATAATACTGTATTCATTTCAACATAAACATTGTGTACATTCTGGTACATTTGCAACATATCTGTTACTTTTATACACAGTTACAGTTGAAAATGAACACAAATATCTGTGATCTGTATCTTTTTCAAAATGAAAAAAAACTACTTGTAAACAGCAGTTTAGAATAATGAATATTAAATATTACATCAACTCTGACCAACTCTAATAGCTCATGCCAGATAATAGAGATCAGCATGCCTGGCAGTTTGAAATTTAAATTAGTCCTCGCCAAGATCTGCGATACTTTCCCAAGGGTTCTAGATTGAAGTTTTTACTTGTTCTAGCTGTCACTTAGGAAACAAAACTGAAAAGCATACTGCCTCAGTTGATCCAAGTGAACTGTCTGCCTCCTGCGCAGTGCAGAGGGCCAATATTTAGAGTTTTTCAAATGAAAAAACAGGTTAAAGAAAGCCCTTCTGCAGGGCTTTATGAAATAGTCTGAGATGAATTATGTACATCCACTGGCTTTTGCTATCCACCCCACAGGGCCTTTTCTCTTTTCATTAAGCTCTATGCAACCATTTGTTTCTTAGTTATGACTGAGCAAAATCCTTTAGTTCAAATCAACGCAAGAGTTAACTGTGTATTGTGTGTGCTTTCTTTCTAAGGCTGATGGCTGTTCACTGGCTGGGGGCTGATATATTTTACACTAGCTTAGTTTGGTAAGGCCAATGTGTAGTGGCACTGGCACTTTAATATTATCACATTGAAACAGACAGCAGACTGACAGGACCTCAAAATTACTATCACACTGAAATCAATAGTGCACTGCATACCAGCAGTTTTGGACTGCCTGAGACGGCTGTCTGAGGCATAACACTTGTAGCAGGTGGACACACACACCTGTGCATGCTTTTTTGTGTCTCTGTCTCCTCTACAACAGCTGAACTATAATAGTCTGGCAAATGCAATCTGACTCAGAGGCTGAATATAGGTGGCTTGAAAAATATACTGTAAACATGTCCCCACATATGCATGTTATACTTTGGAGACTCCATCACTCTAGTCCTACTACTAACTTCCTGACCCTAATAAAAGCAGAAATCATTTTACTTAAAAATGCTAAATGCAGCTCTAGTGGAAACAAATTGGAGACACCCATGCTGTCCTCAATTGAAATGTTGTGCCCAATCAATTGGTTAAAAGTCTGAAAGTCATTCTTAGACACAAACATTCATAAACACCCCCCAACACACACACACACACACACACACACACACACACACACACACACACACACACACAGTGCGTCTCACTATCTTTGTGGGGCCCCGTCATTAACATAATGCGTTCCCTAGCCCCTTACCCTAACCTTAACCATAACCTAATTCTAACCCTAATCCTAAAACCAAGTCTTAACCCTCAAACAGCCCTTTAACCTTGTGAGGTCCAGCATTTTGGCCCCACAAAGCTGGTAGGACCCCACAAGTATACTGAACTCCCGGTTTTTGGACCCCACGAATACAGTTAAACGAGAAAACACACACACACACACACACACACACACACACACAGTGACAGTGTTTTCAAAATCATAATTAATACCTAATTCATAATTAATGACGTTAGACTTCATCGACTGGCTATATCTCTGTCTCACATCGCTGATAAAAGCAGATGGGCATCTATACTGTATAGTTGTATTCATTATAGCAGTGCATGAGTTAGTGTGCACTTGCAGTGCGCCCCGATCCGCCATTTGGCAAGAAAACACGGTTTAGTATAATAAGGATGAGACACGGAGCTCATCCATATTAGAAGAGTCTTTAATAAACTCAGACCGTAAAAGACACTCCTCCTGCTCCAGGCTCCCACTGCTCCGCCGCTTCCGTACTGAGTCGATGCGCGGGAGGAAATACATAGCCCCATCTTTATCAGCATCAGCATCGCCTTGACAAGACAAAGAGAGCCCTGAAAATGAAGATGTGCTCCAATAGCAGGAGAAGCCAGTCGTAAAGTCACTATTTCTGCAGCCGTGCCCGCCCGGAGGCAAACAGGCACCGGTCCTAGGAGACTCTTTGGGGATGCGCAAAGATGTGAGTAAAGAGTGAGAGGCATTGTGATTGGCCATACTCGTTCTAAAAGCATCAGCATCATGTTTGCTCCAGCCAAAGCATCAACGAGGTGCCATCAAACTTGAAGGAGACGTGTTCTCGGTCTGCGCAGTTGATGCGTTCACAGCGTCAACCTTTAACTTGCATCATTCCCCCCAAAAGAGGAGGACGCGCTGTCCGTAGTGCTGAAACAGAAATACTTGGCGGATCAACTAGTGAAGAAGAGGGAGACGCTCTCACTTCGCTCACCTGCTTCTGAGCTTCAGTGGTATTTGGCAGCTTCAGTAAGGTAAGTCAAATGCGATGTGTTGTACGGTAAAACGCAGATAATCCGTTTTTTAAGTCATGTCTCTGAGATATTGTATTACAGCCTCTAAAGACACCAGCATCCACTCAGCCTGTTCTGTGTCTGCATGTGTTTTATGTTGAAGTTTGATATAGATTTTACCTACAAAGTTACAGTATCAATCACTCTTGAGTTGGTTTAGCTTTGCATGCTAGAGTTAAAAAAGTATTGACAAAGTATGGACCCATAGATGTCACAGATCTTGCCTGTTGATTTCACGATGCTTGCCATTATTAAGTATTTTACTTTACAAAATGTCCCTTTAATGTCCATTTAGCTGTTGCCCCACCCCAAAAAAACCTTTTAGCACCAAAGTTTGAGAATGAACGCAGTGCTTGTCTTTTCCCTGTTATCTTTATTTATGCTTTTAGGTTACATTGCACAAGGCTATATAGTGTTTAGTTACTTTGAATTCAAACATAATTCATTTAGAAATGACCATGGGGTCATTGCAAAGAGACATAATTACCTGTTGTGTGCTGACCGTGAACGACATTTTCTCTTCTGTGGTGTTATATTGCTTCATATCATATAACAAGGGAGAACAGATTCATTGTTGGAGTGACCAGCTATACTGGTTTACGTTACTAAATATAATACATGACTTGCTTTGTCTGGACACTGCTTTTACCAGTGAAGACTCACTGTATTGGAGCAGTGACTGAGGGAGCCAGCGGTTTGGGTTGGTCCTTACATTTGCTGCCTGCTGGTACCTGATAACTTCATGCAGCACACATCTGTATGGTAAAGCTCCGCTAGTGTTTCCAAGGCTTACAAAATCAATTCATGTTTATAGTTTTAAACAAAAAAACTTTGTAATTGATGATGAGGGTCAGTGATCCTGTGACTCTACAGTTTTAATGGCTTTTTATTTATTTTTTCTAGCCTGACAAACCTGTGGCTGGAGTGCAGTCAGAAAATAGAAAAGATCAGGACAGAGTTTGTGTGTGCTGTTGCTCGGGTGTCACATAGGATTGGTGTGTTCACTCGACTAAACAGCCACTGCACGCTAACTGGCCTTAGGCATATATTTTGGGTTATGCCACTTTTATAGCGAAAATAATTTTGCTCCAGCATCCTGAACACAATCTAAAGCTTTGTAGTGACTTTAAAACTTGAGATGCTTCCAGAGTGCTGTCTCAAGAAATCAGAATAAAAGCAAACCAATGAAATGTAATTAACTGATTATCCAATAAAAACATTTGGGAGTATTACTATGTGCTACAAACACAACACCTCCTCTTTGTTTTCCTCAGGCTAGGCCTATGTATGTTGGTGGTCAGTTAAAAAATAGATTGTTTAAGATCTAGAAGATCTTAAACAGTGTTGTAATTGCTAGAATTGTGGCTTACTTGCTTTAATTAATTACCCTGTCAAGCTGAAAGGGAGCATGGGTGTCATAAAAGCTAAACAAGGCCCCTTTGAGGTGGGAAACTTGTGGTTGAATGACTTAAGTCAAGTTACGATTAATTTCACAAGGGCACGACATAATTTGAAAGGCACGTTTTTTTCTCGTCCTCTGTATTGAAATATATTTGGTAGTGTGTGTGTCAGTCAGTAAAGTCAGTTAGCTCCAAACTGTGTGTGCTTGTGGGAGACTGCAGAGCCTAAAGCTGCAATAGACAAGTTTGCACATGGGTGGCTCAAATCCATCCTGTTTTTGAGATCTTATATTAATGGATTATATAACTATAGAATCAGAGGATCTAACATTATTGAATGCAGCTTTCTTAGGTTCCACTGCTATTTTGAAGATTCTATTTTGTTCAGACAAGAATTCCTGCTAGTGTCCATTTACATTAATTTGAGTCTTACATGCCTGTATTAGAGGAAATATGATTTTCTTCCTTAACCCAGCTATCATTTGTAATTTTTCGCTGAATGCAGGTGTATTTTTACCTGAAAGTCTTGTTGAGGTACTTAACCTTTTTGCCAGATTTTGATATTCACTCCTTACGCAAAGACAAACCCACCACTAGATCATAAACAGAGCTGTAATTGCGAGTAAGGTTGCTCAGTGGCTTTAATCAATTACTATGCCATCCTCCATTTAGAGAGATGCCAAGCGCAGGTGTCCTCAAAGCACAATGAGGCCCCTTTGAGGTGGGAAATGCAAGACTCAATGACTTCACTCAGCTGTGTCACTGGACACACAGCAGAGCTTTGACGCGTACAAATTGTGCTTGAAGATGCTGTGTTCATCCTGGGAGGCTCAGAGGCTGGCAGGGGACCAGCGGAGCGGGGACATTGCACTCCAGATGGCCCAGAGAGGCCAGAGGAAGAGACCTGTCCAAGCCCAGCTGGGGGTAAGGGAAGCTGGACTAGTATATATATGTGTGTGTGTGTGTGTGTGTGTGTGTGTGTGTGTGTGTGTGTGTGTGTGTGTGTGTGTGTGTGTGATTGTAGGAAGGAGACATGATGAGAGAAACAACAAAAAGACAGAGAGAAAGAGGTAGGTATGAGTGTTAAAGCAGTGATTGTGAGGGAGAGGGTGGTGAGAGAGAGAGAGAGAGATAGAAAATGAGAGTGAGTAAAACAGGCAACTGTGTGTGTGTGTGTGTGTGTGTTAATGCATGGAAGTAGTACAAGGTAGAGTGTGGGAGGGAGACTAAAGAAAAGAGAAGATGAAGGAGCTTGTACATCTGTGCGCTTGTGCTTGTATGTGTGCATGGGATTGTGTATTCCTCTGTGTGTGTGTGTGTGTGTGTGTGTGTGTGTGTGTGTGTGTGTGTGTGTGTGTGTGTGTGTGTGTGTGTGTGTGTGCATTGAAGGAGTGACAGAGAAGCAGAAAGGGTTGGGGATGCAGAAAATGAAAGAGAGAAAGAAACAGGCGCATGTGTGTGTCTGTGTGGGTGGGAGAGAAAATTAAACTGGAAGAAGCTGGCATTTGTGTGTGTGTGTATGTGTGTAGAGCGGGGTGCACATGTGTGTGGTCTTAATACTGACAGTGGTGTTAACTGATAATATTAAGCAAAAATTCAAAGCTGCATGGAAAATTACATAAAGAAAACATGCAAAATGGAGTGTTACCTCAAACAGAATTAATGTTGAAGCTTTTTATTCAGCCAGTCAGCTCTGACCTCTGACTCTATGATTTAATGTATGCACATGCTCGTACAGGAGCCGTGTGTCAGGCAGTGGTCGTTGTGTATGTTCTTTATGGCACATGGCTGCAGGTACATCGCCTCCTGCTGTGAGCTCAGAATCTGATATTCACAACCCGCTCTGATTTAGAAGACATGTTGCATGTGGGACACCTTTTTTTCCCTCGTCCTTTTATTGCATGTTACACCTCGGAGGCGTGGCTCTCCTTCTAAAGTGAAGCCATCCGAATACGAGAGCAGAGCAGTATGACGACAAACACACAGCGGCTTCACAGAGATAACTTTGCCTCAGTGTTTGTGTGATTTGGGAAGCCGTTAGAGAGCCGACAGAGAGAAAGTGTGCTCTTTTCATTCTGCCACATCTGCTCTCTGATGGAATAAAGCATGATCTGCACTTTGATCACGATGAATTATTCCTATCCTTCGCTATAAATATGGTCTGTCTTCAGCACTCGATCTCTCTCTCTCTCTCTCTCTTTACTTAAACCTGAAATCTGTGCTTGCCTTAGAGTAGCGCTCTCCTGAGTGTGTCACTGCAGGGTGGGTGTACTGCAGCTCTGGTTTTCTTCTTCACACTGTGAAGGAACCAGAAGCCCTACCTCAGTGATAACCTTTTCTAAAGAAGACTGTGATTTATAGACTCAATCCAACCCAGTAATAGCACAATTTTTTGCAAAACGTTGTATGTAAGAAAAATCAAAAGAGCGTTGTGTGGACTAGGCTGGTGTTATTCTATATTTTTCTCAGTTGCAACAAAGCCCATGAAAAGACCAAAACCAACAATATGTTGGTCCGTCTCTCAATACTTTCTGAATACTTTCTCACTTTCCCTCCCTGATGAGATGTCCGCCCACAATGTTCACTTACTGGCATCTTTATAGAAAATGTTCATAGTACGTCTGTTTCGGCACTTCGTCTTTTTCCCATTCCATTTTGTTACTGTTGCTGTCCAGCCCAAATTGTGACTGCTAATCATGAAAATGTTTACTGAAGTAATAAATCAAGTGAAAAGTAGCCAGGGTCATTTTCTCATAGACTTCTAGGCAAACCAGCTTCTTTGTGCAACCAGTGGAGACGCCTCCTGCTGGAAATTAGATAAAATGCAGGTTTAAGGCACCTAGGCGTTGGCTTTACTTTTCAGGCTTGGAAGCTCCATCCATTATTTTTAAAGTCTATGGCTGTAGCTGCTTTTTTTTTTTTATAGATCTTCATGTTGCCTGCTTTGGTGATTTTATTCTGCTGTGGCAGGTTATTTACTCTATGTGGCATTAATAATACTTGTTGCATGGACTGTTTATTTATTCTCGTCCATTTTTGTATTTGTCTGAGTTTAGTCCTTTTGTGTGGTTAATTCTAGTAAGGCTATAGAGGAAGGTGGTTGTATATTTATATTTGATAATCTGTTGTATGCACAGGCTGCAATATGCCCTCCTTACCTGGTAAATATTCACTCTCTTCTAGCTCTGTTTTGGTGTCCACCAACTCCTGAGGAAAATAGTTGCTAAATGCTCCACCAGCTAGTATCCAGCTGTGTCTGTCTGCAGTTTGCTTAGCAGGTAGTGTACGATGGGTTTTTTAGAGTTTTTTTCCGCTGAAAACAGCTGCCTGCTGCAGCCCAAAAGCATGCTATGAGCCATGAAAGTGAACCAAAACGCGATTACAACCGCCAATTCATTGTTGAAAATGTGTTGATAGATGATAAACGTTGTGCCTGAAAGGGGGGGGGGGGGGGGGGGGGGGGGGAGGGAGAATCGATAAAGATGTCCGTACTTCATGTTCACTCTTTGGCATCTTCATCGAAAATGAAGCAACTGTGAGCCCTCTCTTTGGGCTGTCTGCAGATGTTTTGTCATTTTAACACCATAAAGGTAAGGTCTATGCATTGTTGCCAGGTTTGTGTGTTTCTTGTAAAAAACGGGTTATTTTAATGAAGAATAAAAGAGTGAGAAGAACGAAAAGTGTAAGTGTGTAAGAAACAGCTTAGCTAACGTGTGAAGCAGAGCACACAGGTACAGTATCCTTGACATCGGTAACATGTGTATCCTGGCGAATAGTTATTGTGGGTAATTATGCCATTTTGTATGCGAAATTAGCCACAGCATGTCCATTTGATTTTTGATTGATTGATTGTTTGTTTTTAAATATCATGCATAATTTATTGGTATCAGCAAAATCCTGGTAGCAGCAGCTTAACCAGCACAGAGACACACAGGCAGATGGAGCTGCAGGCTCTCAGGTGAACTCGAAACTGCAGGTACAGGTTAAAACTGAGTAGCATAAAGTAGAGTGAAACTCTATATGTCTGTTTTAAATATTGATTTTAGTCACAGATTTACATTAGCACATCAAAATGTGAAATACCACAAAAAATCCATATAAGCAAAAATATATTGCATAAACCCTTTTGCAGAATCAAGCTCTCTCTCTCTCACACACACACACACACATGCACGCACGCACGCACGCACGCACTCATATTGGTCATTAGATGAAAAACTTTCTTATGTTAAAACCAAACCTTGCTATGGATTAATCCACATTTTGTGCGCTAGTATTTATGGCAGCAAGACAGTGTACAGTATGTGGGATTGACCCAAAATAAACTATAGTTTCAAGTTCATCGTAATGAAGGAAAATGTCATCTGGAACAATGGTGTGGCTAATTGATGTGCTTTTAATAGTTTTTGGACAGCAATGGAGCTCTATTGCACAGGAGGGTATAAGATATAACAGCCTTTGGATACACAGACTACTTGTTATAATGGTAAGACTCAACACATATACAGTATACTGCCAATCAAAATTATAATGTATTATCAGGTTGTAATATTTTACATTTCGGGCGTTCTGTGTAGATTTGGTGCTGTTCAGGGTGCTGTGATTCATTACCTCATTGAAAAACAAAACAGGAAATAGACCATAACTCATTGGGACGCCATCACCTAGTCGGCTGAGCTGGGATTGACTTTGTGTTAATATATCATTTCTGATTCACAGAGCTGACTACAAGCTCTTAACTGGCATAATCAAAATGCTTGTGATGTGTCACATACAAACTACAGTACAATTCTTAAGAGAACATGGAAGTAGTGACAAAGAATGGCTCCAGGCTGTGCTTTAGGAACAATCAACAGAGGACGCATCTACATCTTTGTGTATCAATGCATCCCACTGGGACGTGGCGTGTTTCTTTTCTTAGCATCACTGCTTGTGCCTGAGACTTTGGCTGATTTTAATAGAGAAAATTTCTCATTCTTCTGCACAGCACCTTCACATAGTCTCACAGCCTCACCCACAAAGTGTGGCGCTCTCAACCATCACCTCTGATGGGAACAAAAGGTCAGTCCTTAATTATTCATCTGGGATGTCAAACAATGCTCATTGGCTGTTATTTAGGGTGGGGGAGACCCATTGAATAATTCAGAGGACAGGATTCTCTTTCCTTCGAAAAGAGCGGCATGGTGGTTCAGATGTTTGTGAGAGTATTATCTCAATGCAGGAGCCCTCTGTCATTCCTGAGCTGACCTTGGCTGTCACTGCAGCGGCATCATGGGTGGCACAGAAGGTGGCAGGGACTCGTGTTCTTCCCGTATCTGCAGGAATTCTCCACACAGTGAGAGTAGGTAGGAAGGATTGCAGGGAGCTGGCTGCTCCTTGTCTAAATTATCCACCAGTGTCTGTTTACAGTACATCATGTTCCAGGCTGCGCCGAGCTGGTGCCAATGTATTTAATAAAAAGTAGATTACTTCTTTACAATGAGTTATTCTGTTTTTCACCCATGGTATGTTTCTGTTTTGGTACAATCGCAATGTCATTTGCTCTTAAGCGGCTTTCTTAAGATGTAAGGGGTGTTTATTGCAGCTGAAGAGGCAAAAGCAGATATTAATGCTATTAAAGTGCCTTAAACTGAAGAATTCTGTAATGTGAGTCACTTCCCTGGAAGGATTAGAGGGAGTATTCTGAGTAAGGAGAGAAAGTGAAAATGTTCATCTTGTTATGTGAGCGGCTGGAGGGAAAGAGAGGGACAGATTAGGCGGAGAGTGGGAAAAAGTGTGTGTGTGTGTGTGTGTGTGTGTGTGAGAGAGAAAAAAAAAGAAAGAGACCACCTTTATGCCAACTCTTCCATCTCTGAACAATAACAGAGGTACATACACAGATACAGTATGCTTTCTATCAAGCAACAGATGGCATGCAGCCCAGAGGAAATCAAATAAGAAGCATGTCTGTCATTGTAAATGCAATCAACAGAATGACCCTGATCTTATTTGGCCACTATCTTACTGCTGTCTGTACTGTAGCACTCGGTGAAGGCAGAGCAGACCATCTGGGCTGTGAATGCTTCGCACTTAAAGAAGAAATTCAGTGATCAATAGTCAATAGTTGGATAAACGTATATAGGTCTACTGCTGTATTAATGCATACCTCAGCTGAAACTGACAGTTTTATACAAATGTGAACACACTTTTTGAACACAGTTATAATTGATTAAGTAAATTGTCAGTAGTGAACGAATGCGGAACAAATTAATATTAATGTTACTAGTGCAGTGTCCGTTTAAATTGGCCTGTTTGGAACGGGCGATTACTTGGCCTGTGGTATTGCTGCTTGTAGTATTCATCAAAACCAAATTGTATCCCAAATGACTTAGAGAAGGACCCCAAACCACTTAATATGCAACTCCACTGTATTCTACTACTGACT
This sequence comes from Zingel zingel, assembly GCA_023566125.1. Taxonomy (NCBI): domain Eukaryota; kingdom Metazoa; phylum Chordata; class Actinopteri; order Perciformes; family Percidae; genus Zingel; species Zingel zingel. The sequence goes on from CM042315.1 coordinate 8,449,969, forward strand.
TACAGTGTATGCTATACTACATCAGAGGAAGACATTGTACTACTGTATTTACCTGACAGAACGCTGCAGATTCAGAATGTAATCACAAAATATCACAATGAAAATGTAGAGTAATCAGACATTAGCGTCACGGACCACCCGGCCCGTTATGAGAGCTAATCAGTACCTATCTGCGTTCATCAACCACCAGAACTGGACCGTGTGTGTGTGTGTGCGTGCGGAGAGAGAGAAAGAGAGACGCTGTTGTCTCGTGTCGGATCGTTTAATGAATTTAACATTTCAGCAGAGGTTTAGTGGCTTGACGGTTTACAGTGAAGTAGGGGATTTGATTCGCGGAGTTATTTTGGCGACTTAATTAACCCGACCCAGGGTGAGTCTGATAAACTGATGTACAGTGAGGAAAATAAGTATTTTAAAAAGGCAGACTAACAGGTCTTTGAGGGTCAGAATTCTAGCTGATAGACAGGTGTTCAAATACTTATTTGCAGCTGTATCATACAAATAGTTAAAAAATCAGTGATTTCTGGATTTTTTTTTTTTAGATTATGTCTCTCACAGTGGACATGCACCTACGATGACAATTTCAGACCCCTCCATGATTTCCAAGTGGGACAACCTGCAAAATAGCACAGTGTTCAAATACTTATTTTCCTCACTGTATCTGCCTGGTTCAACTCTGAGATTTTCTCACATTGCACTGCTATGTGAAGGAATAATCTCCAAGATTGGGCTACGTTATGTTCTGCCAGCTCACAGCAATTTCACCCTTGTGTTGACCTCGGGTCACATTGGCCCGTTTAAAATTTGTTTTATATCAGAAAATATTGGACGTAGAAATAAGCGCTGAAAATGTGTAGAAGAAAAATTTTAAAATTTAAAAACGGAAAAAGCAAAAACAAATTGTGAAAAAGGCGTCACAAATGTCAGAAAAAAAAGAAAAAAAAAGTGCGTTTTTTTCAAGGTTGAAACTAAGACAACACAAGAGTTAATACAATAGCAGGAAAAGAGTCCCCCCACTGTTCTATAGTGTTCTGCATGTAGCATCTGCTGATGTGCAGGTTACCTTCCCCCCAAACACGGACACATGTATACAGATACATCTCGCTTTATAAGATAAATAGTCCGCGTATAAGTGGCATCACGCTCTGTCTGCACTTGTCTGGTTGTGCTTTGCATGTGTGAATTCTGAAACTTCCTTAAATTCGGGAATTGTCGTTTGTTTATTCAAAGTCAAAGACAGTCCAAAGTAGTGCTACTTTGCACATTTTGTGGGTCTGAGGTGTACGTCATATTTTAGCTGCCAAAGCTCCACTGCTCTCTGACTCTGGTCCTCAGGGTGAGAGGCCAGCTGCTAGAGCGGCAAAAGCCAATGTGTGCTTCTTTTACCCATATATTTAATGATATATTTTGCATTTCTAATCCAAACAACGTCAACCTTGGCACTGCACTTACTCGTGCCTGTAGCAAGACACCTGTCAAGTTTGAAATCCATTGAACTAACGGTTCGAGAGATATGCACATAAAACACACACGTCTTATTTATGCTCTGCCCCTGTGATGGAAATTCTGCACCAGTTTCCAAGAATTAAAAAAAAATAAAATAAAAATCGCACTTCGCTATATTGCCCCAACACCATCCAGTGCACCAGTAGAAAGACTGTAAACCAAGCCAGTAATACGCCCGAGGGACTTCAGCATCCAACCACCTTACCTGAGGCAGAGAGACACCAGTTAGGCATCGAACATGTCTGCTTATGAGGATGCAAGCAATACGCCGGTAAAGGGAGACACGTGAGGCCAAGCAGCCGCTACAACCGGCGTCCCGGAGACAGTCAAAACTGTTGTCACGTATGCTACTTTGTTTGCAACACGGGAACAACAATCCACGGAGGCTGCCCATAGACAGGCTCCTAACTTAACAGGTAAGCAGATTCACTGTTGCAACCTACTTTGTTTTTCTCTGAGATTGTCTGCACACACGTAACCATACTCCTCAGGTGGAGATCACACAATCAGTGATTCCACGCCAGCACAAGTGCATTATAGGAAATAGCATAGGGCGTGGCCGGGCAAGTCTGTGTCTTAAAGAAGTATCCACATACCTGACCTCAGGGGGATCATCCCCGCACATATGGAATATGTAACGGTGGAGAGAGAGTCTCGATACGATACAGAAGCAGGTTTCATCTGGGGGTGTCTGTAAAAGTAAGGATGACGTGGATCGGCCAAAAGAAACTGAGGGGTAAGAAGCAGACTTTTCTTTCACAATGACAAGGTTACTGGTTCAGAGGCTGATGCCAGGCCAGGTGCTCTGTCAGTCTGAAGACAGCACAGTGCCTGAAAAACCAGAAGCAAGGACATGAGCATTCTTGCTGCAGCCTCTCACTGCACTGCAAGGCTATTCACAGTTTAACTCTTTAGGATCTGCACATAGTCAGGTGCCAGGAGGCTCATTCCTCCTGGCACCTGGAAATGCCCAATGCATGCCAGTAGGATTTGTTTCCGACTTGATCCTGACCTCATGCCAACCCGTTCTCACTCCCAACTCGTAAAAAAATACGACCGCTTGGTCATTGGCTGTCAGCGTCAGATACAACGCAAAAAGCACCCTTCGGCGTGTGTTTAGAACGCACCGGGCAGAGCAGCAGCTCCGCAGCGCTTGAAGATTACCTAGTATTAAGAGCGACAACAGTAGTGAGTGGTATGAAAAGGCCGAAATTCCTCATAGGGAGGTTGGTTAGGGTGGTGAATGGCTCAAACACAGGACTTTCATCCAGAAGACCTGGGTTTGTGTCCTGCATGTCACTTTTCCTAAACCAAACTGTCCCTTTCTTCTTTTCTTAAACCCAACTGTCCCGTTCTTGTCCCCCATGTCACAGAAACGTACCTTTTAAAAGCCCTGTCACAAACCGGCTCAGTGCATGCGACAAAGAGGGGAGACCAAACAGATTAAAAATGCCAATAAAGTGTTTATTGTAAAATAAACAAATTACCATTAACAGAGGCATCAAAACAGGTGTGGAATCAATGTTATCAGTAGTGTATGCGGTGTGTGTGTGAGTGAGAGATGTGTGGACAGACAACTGCAACAAAGGAGATAAACCAAACCCAAACCAGGAGATGTTGAGCCTAGGAGAAGGAGAATGCAGAGAGAGACCAATCAGACATGACTTTTATAAATAGCCTTGGTTGAGGCCTACTCAGGTGTTTACAATCAACTCAACGACCCCTCCCATACTGCCAGCTCAGCCAGGAAAGCCAGAGAAGCCAACAGCAGGCAGAAATGGGAGGGGCCGTAACACCCCCCTCCATAAGAATGGGGTTCCTCTAAGAACCACATCAATCTTAAACACTAAACCTCTGTCTCCTATATGGTCTCTACCTTATAATCATCAATACACTAGTTATGTTTGAAGACAAATTAGCTAAAAAGGTCAATACATTACCCATAGTCCCATGTAAATACCACTCCTGGTTACTTCCCCCCCAATGCAGTCCATCTATCTCCAAGATCCAGCAACCCTGGGTACTACAGGAGCAATTTAAGGCAAGGAAAGACCGACAAATAGATTTTTTTTATTTTCTGAGAACTCAGAAAATAGTAGAAATGGATGAATCTAAGGGTTCATGATTAATGATCTAAGGGTGCGTGAGACCGTGTGCCTGTGATTACATTGCTCAACCCCTTTGATATGATGAAAATCCAAATTATATGGCTGCAAGAACGACCACCTCATCAGTCTCTGGTTGGGATATCCTCCCTCGTCGTATCCCCCATATCCTCCACCATACCCTTGCCTCACCTTTCTTCGACCTCTTTTGCAGCCACTAGTGGACATCTCCTGCCTTGTCAGAGCTTTCGTCACCTCCACCTTGTTCCGATTGATGATGTGGAACTTTGTCAGCACCGCTTTGGTGGCGGAGTCGGTGTCCTCGAAGAAAACAAAGCCAAAGCCCCTCTTCCTGCCGGTCTGCATGTCAGAGATGATCACAGCCTTCTCCACCAAACCGAACTCTGAGAAGTACTGTCAGGTTGTCCACCTCGATGTGGTCTTTCACACCACCGACAAAAACTTTAACGTTGGCGAGGACGTCAGGGTTATTAGCAACATCCCGTGCTATGGCCCTTTTCAAATCCACATCGCAGCCTTCGACGACATGTGGCTTAAGAAAAAGGTCATTGGAGCCCTGTGACCTCACTGAGGGTGCTACAACTGAGGAACCAACTGGCGGCTTCACGACATTAGGCACCCCAACAGCCCACACTTTATCCCCAGCCAAATCATTCTCCAAAATCATATGAACACCCTCAACAGGCAACTGAGGCTGGATACCGACTGACACCTCCCCTTGGACAAGAGTCAACTAAGAGTTACTAAGTGTAAAGGAACAGAGAATGAACCATTCCCATACCAAGAGAGATCACACAACAGCCAGTGTCAGTCCTGGGAGAAAACAGAAGCACAGACTTGAGAATAAAAGAATCCAATGCACCGGTATCTCTTAAAATCTTAATAGGAACCTGCACACCACCTCCCACCAATGAGACAAACCCATCTGAGATGAAAGCTGAAAAATCAGCCTGAGAGGTCACAGATGTAATGCCTGAAACAGCCATAACAGGCTTCACCTGACCGGAAAACTTTCCTCTCCGCAGTGGACAATCCTCCCTCCAGTGCCCCTTTTCCTGACAGTACCTGCAAGCGTCAGAACCAACTGGAACGCCCCACCCACCATAACCAGACCTATTGGGCGGTGCGTCACTTGTTAGCATTGACCTTCTCTGACCATGATAACTGTCAAACTCATGGCGACCGTCTACATTACTTCGAAAAACACTTTGTGGGTCAACACATATTCATCCGCCAATATAGCCGCCTCCCTGGGTGTCCGTACTTTACGCTCATTAATAAACGTAGCAACACTCTCAGGAACTGAGTCTTTTAGCTGCTCCAAGATAAGCAGATCACAAAGATCCTCAAAAGTGTCGACCTTAGATGCTGTACACCAGCACTGAAACAGTGATATCAAGTCACGAACAAATTCCATGTAAGTTTGATCATCAAACTTACCTCTAGAACGGAACCGCTGACGATAAGCCTCAGGGACAAGTTCATAGACTTTCAACACCGCAGACTTTACGGTCTCATAGGCCACACTCAAAGCTGAGTAGGCCATTTGCGCCTTACCCGTCAGAACACACTGCAACAACAGTTCTGTCTGCATCTGACCAATCCCTAGCATCTGCGATACGCTCAAACAGAGAAAAAAAAAACATGTCCGGATCCAACTCACTAAACTTCGGAAGCAGGCGAAGATTATTAACCAAGTCAAACTGAGTACTCCTGCCCCCAACTTCGTGAGCACCAGTGCCTGACACGTCTGATAGCTTACCATCCTTCACCAACTGTAGCTGATACTGTTGCACCTCCAACCTTGTACGCTCAGTTGTGTGCTTCATGGTCTGAAGCTGTATCTCCTTGTCAAATCTCAGTGTCTCCATCTCCACCTGCTGCCTAAGTTGCAACTCCTGCTGCTTAAGTTGCAACTCCAACAACTCCTTTTGCTGTTCAAACGTTAACGTCCCTATGCCAGGAACCAGACTAACCACTGGACTATCTAATGGCTGTCTGCACAAAACCCCAAACTCAAACAAACCCTCCTTTAAACAAATTGTAACACTCTCCTTTAGCTTCTTATCCACAATGTCAACTCCATAGTGCTCTGCAATCTTCAACAATTGCTCTTTTGTGCATTTCTCCAACACAGACTCTGAAGGATCTTGAACAAAATTATCTATGAGAGAAGTCATTCTCACCAGCTAAACAAAACCTGACTGGGACAAATAGGGAAAAAATACTACTCTGGAGTAACACCAAAACAGGAGCCTCACCCCTACCTAACTAACTACAACCATTTAAGCTAGCTAAGTAACTAACTAACTCACCCCTAGTCTTCGTGCAGTTAATGGTGGGGGGGTACTTATGCACTCTGAACCAGTGGTGTGAACAAAGCAACCAGAAAACTGGCGACCCTCTCACAACCACGGAGATGCTCCCGAGCTAATAGCTCTAACCACCTTCGCCGCCACCTAAAGAAACACCACGAGTACTATAGGCGTACTCGCTGCCAAGCCTTAGAGGGGAAGCGGTAGTCCTGCACAAAACACTCAAAATACTCCAGATTAGTACCACCTTAAAGCCCCAATCAGATATACAACTCCAAGATATCAATACATGGCTCCTACAAACTACCACTAACACAAGCTGACTGGCACTAACAACCTGGATTTCCCCTCAAAAAACTAAAAGTTACTCTAAGCCAACTTACAAATTAGGCTAAATTAGACTTAACCTAATTTACTCCTAACACTTGAAGACGAGCCCCCACTTGTCACAAACCAGCTCAATGCATGCGACAAAGAAGGGAGACCAAACACGTTAAAAATACTAATAAAGTGTTTATGGTAAAATAAACAAACTGCCATTAACAGAAGCATCAAAACAGGTGTGGAATCAATGTTATCAGTAGTGTATGTGGTGTGTGTGTGAGTGAGTGAGAGATGTGTGGACAAACGACAACTGCAACAAAGGAGCTAAACCAAACCCAAACCAGGAGATGTTGAGCCTAGGAGAAGGAGAATGCAGAGAGAGACCAATCAGACATGACTTGTATAAATAGCCTTGGTTGAGGCCTACTCAGGTGTTCACAATCAACTAACGACCCCTCCCATACTGCCAGCTCAGCCAGGAAAGCCAGAGAAGCCAACAGCAGGCAGAAATGGGAGGGGCCGTAACACCCACCCACAATCTTTTCCTTAACCTAACTGTGTCAAAAGTGACGCCAATAGTCCCGACCAAGCGCTTTTAGATAAAGCACGTTTAGATATGATGCTAAAGGAGACTTTTAGCGTCAATAACAACGCCAAAGGCACCTGACCAAGCATCCGTATTTTACGCGAATAGAGTGAGAATGTGTTGCTCATGCACATGTGGGTAACAATAACCTCACAAGATCAAGGTGGCCACAGTTTTTAGAAGTAGGCGTCGCAGTTGCTTTCCACTGACTGGAAGACCCAGTGCATGACCAGAAAAGCCTGGCTCTCAGTTAATCTAACAACTGATTGGTTCAGAATCTACTCAACATGATGACGTTTTATATAAACTTTTTATTGATTTTGAATTGGAGGGATTTAAATTTCTATTTGTCTGATTTAAAGGCTTATTCTGTGCAGAACTGATATTGCTGATATTGACATTTAAAAGTCAGAGAGACTAAATCCGTTCAGATTACGGATCATCTACAGTCTGTTGTTTATTAGCATCAGCAATAGATCGCACGTTAAGCATTTTGACAGCTACTCTGTCATAATAAAACAACTGGAGACTGTGCACAAGCTGATATATGGGTCTGATACCATTTTAATTAATTGGAATCAGACCTAGTAGAGTGTTTCTGTGACTTCCTGTTCAGCCTGAAGGCTGCTGGAAATGGCTGTAAAAGCTGTAAGCCTGTAAACTGTTCGACTTGACCGTGGCTTTTTGTCTCCGCCCCTGGCTGCTGCCGCCTGCTTTCGTCTACTTTACAGGCGAGGCACAGTTCATCTCGAACAAACCTAGGGTGTTGATCAATTACGCCAGAGTGTAGCTGCCTAAGTTAATTAAACTCATTTATTTGGCCAAAGTCAGTAAGACTTGGCAACACATTCTGGTCTTTCTGGATGCAGCGGCTAGGTCTTAATTTGTACTGCAGGCTGGTCCAAATGGATTGATCGTTCCCTCGCAGAGCAATCAGGCAAAACACCAATTAGAGAATTCTTGACAGTTTACAGTACAAATAAAATAACACCTGTCAAAATTTTGAACTTAGAACTTTAAAAATGGCATAGAAATATTTTAGGTAAATATATATATATATATATATATATATATATATATATATATATATATATATATATATATATATATATATATATATAAAAAGGTGAAAAAGAAAATGTAAATTAGGTACTGATCCATAGAGTTCTACTCCTTGTTTTGTATATGTAAAAAATAATGATTAAAGCTTTAGTGAGTAACTTTTTTATTTTAATGAATGTCCGTTACATTCAACCCATTGCCAAATGAGTTGCTACAAAGCTAATTAAGACTATCAGCCCCACACAACTTTCTCTGTATTTCTCAGTATGGCTGTGTTCAGAAGATTGTGGGGTCCGGTGACTTTCCTGCGCAGAAACTTGAGTGAAGATAATAATCTCTTCTGAAGAGTCCATCATGTTTTTTTAATCCTCCATGTCCTCTTTGGTTACAAGCAACTATGTGGAGGAGGCGTTGGGGCGGTGTGCGGTCACGTAAGGCTTGTATAATGCGGACGCAATCTTGTACACTTCACATGATGACGTTGCATTAGGAATGCAGACCATGACCAGTAGAAGATTGGGGTGTGAAAAATCAGCTAACCGTTCGGTATTTATGGAATGGACCACCGGAGGAAAATAGGGAAGGGTCATGTCTTTTTATTATCTGGAGGGGAGGGTCACCCAACGTTTTTTAGTCTAGGGGGAGGGTCACCCAATTTTTCATGAAACAGCAAAATTTCAAAGTGGCTTGTTTGGTGCATATTTTTCCATGTAGCTCTCAGTCTCGGCCCCTCATCGCACCATTCTCCACCCCCATGATGCACCACACCTAACCCTACCTGTGAATGCGCACAGATTCACAAAATAGATCACAACAAGCTGAGGACGAAAATACGGACCGCTAGCTGGAAGCACAAAAACCTAAGAGTTTTACTCTAGAAACATTAACGTATTTGTTAATTTGTGCTGATCCTTCCAGCCTGACCCTTTTATGCAAAGATAAGGAGAACATACGCGTTTGTGACTGAAGGAGGCTCTGCTGTCTGCATGCTGATGCACGGCACAGGTGAGACTCTGCAGTCCTCCTGAGTGAAGCGGCATGGAGAAATCGAAAAGACGCCCTGCTTGCTGATGAACCGTGTGAGCTGAGACCTCTCCCCTGGTCTGAGCAGCGACAGCCCAGCAGGCAGCCCGTTATCCTGCTGCCGCGCGGACACCCCGTCTCCGTGGACCACACAACTTCAGGGAATAATCCACAAAGCGGGTGTGAAATGGCCACCATCTTGGTGGAGTGTGATGTGTAATATGAGCAAGCAGAGGTTAAGTCATGTATGTCATGACTGTATCTGTACATCTTTGCCAAGTGCAAACCTGTACAGAAGGCATCAATAAATTGTTGGGGAGGGTCATGCCTCTTTTCACAATCATTTTGGAGAGTCATAGAAAAATGTATTAAAGGCGAAGGGAGGGTCAAGTCTATTTTGACTAAAGATCCCAAAACTCCTCCGGTAGACCCTTAAATAAAAAACGAACAGTCCCTAAGAAATATATTTGTAGTCTCTTAAAACAGATTTGACTGTCAGAAAATGTCTGTACTTAAACAGAAAAATGTATAATGCAACCTTTTGACAAATTACTGAGTCAAACCAATGAAGCTTAGTTCAATCAGACGACTGTGTTGAAATGTTAACTGCAACCTTTGAGGAATTAAGGTAACACTTATATCACTAGGTCAAAAGACAGGGATTTAAACAAAGACCTACTTAAATGTAGGTTACACTGTAAATAACACATAATGCAAATCTGTTCACACATTGCCATGGTACTTAAAGGTACAATATGTAACATTTCTGCATTAAAATGTCTAAAAACGACCATACCTATGTTATATATATTTTTGTTCTTACACTATCCCAAATGTTTCCACCAAATGGCAAACCCAGAGAACGCTGTTATTTTATTTTCAGACACGTCACGTTTCATTTACTAGTTACTCGTAACTTCCCTCAAAACACGGCACCCAGACAATATTTTCAGGAGTAATTGTAAATCATATAATGTCACAGTAAAAAATACTGCTTTTTCTGCCACAAGGCATAGCGTGACTAGACGTCCAGAAAAATTCGGGACAGTCCCGAAATCCAAGCAGTTATCCCGAATCCCGACCCCTGCCGTAATTGTCCTGAAAATTAGAGCAAAGTCTCAAGAGCAGACTCACAAGTAGCTATAGTCTGATAGAACATTAAAAACTGTTGCTGCTCATTGGCTGCAACAGTATGTAGGCGGCTAGGTGCAAATTTTGATAACACGCATTGTTATTTTTCATTAATTTATTGTTAAAATGGAGGCTCCTGAATAAAAAAATAAAAAATAAAAAATTCCTGAATAAAAATAATAAATCATTTTGGTGCGCAGTTTTGAAATTCACGTTACACCTCCCCGTCTCGTCCGTCCCGGATTTTACCCATTCTCATCTGGTCACCCTAAAAAGGCATAATTTTGTGATTAATTACATGCCATTATGCAACACAGTAATGCAACAGAAACCTTATTTATTGATACATATCAATATAGATCAAGCTTAACGTTACTACAATGTGTTGGTTGACAAGTAGCTAACGTTAATGCTCATGCTTAGTGGATAACATTATAGGGTTACAACATTGTTCAACATGCTCATAAAGTTATTTTTAGTATGATTGTTTTGACCACGGATGCATTCTAACCGGCAATGTGTTTAACAATAAAAACTACAACTCCCATAATTCCACGCAACTTGTGTTGAGGACCACAATGGCACTAAGTCCTGGACTTTATTGTGTTTTTATCCTTGATTGTATTTGATGTGTAAGGCATTTTTGATACAATTAAATAAATCAAATCAAATCAAATCAACTTCCCAACGTCACCAAACGTCTGTGTTTACAATCCACTGTTTTAGTTGAGAGACCTTTATTGGCAGAAAGTTACATATTGTACATTTAAATTAATTTCTAAAAACTGCCATAGTGTGCCTGTAATGCACTATATTCACCATTGAACTAATACATTGAATCATGATTCATTATTTGAGGTCAATCATAAAACTGTTATAATTACTCATGTATGGATTTGATCACTTTAGGTATGATGCAATTTACCTTTAAGCTGTTAATCATTCAGTGCCTGAGTTTCCCTATTTATTTGTGTCAATACAAACACATCCACCTTGATTGTTATTTAATGTTTATTGTTAGGTGATCAATTTGTTTACCATCATAATTACATCCGACCCTTGTGAAAGCAAATTAATCCCATTTTTTTTGTTATCTGCTTCTCCATATGATTAAACAAGAACCAGAGGCAGTGGGTCGCTCATTCAATTAGAGTTTCATTTACCACATTTAATTACCCAAAATCTATGCCCTCTTTGACCCTGCAGGAAGTCTCGTATGACTAATGAGTGCACTCACCTGATTTCATTGCCTAGGAAATCACATCAGTGTCTATTTCCCGTCATCTGTTCACAGGAAGGCAGTATATATGGTGATTGAAGAGTAGAGGATTTTTTTGGCCTGGTGGGTATTTATGTATGTGTATGTATTTAACAGGAAAAAGGTCTCAAGCCTGTATTGAAGGCCCCTGTGATTTTTCTAGCCGTTCACCTTACTCCGGCCACTCCAGACACTTTGATCTTCCAAAAGGCCATGTTGCCACAAATTGTCACAATACTTACTGTTGAACATTAAGTGCACATTGGCACTGGCTGAAAAAGTGTTTTGAACTTGTTAGTTTTCATTTTGTACTGCACAGCACTGGATAGATTTTAAATCAGGTCTCTAACTTTTTTAGTCAGCTCGCTTCATGTATATTAAGTGTAGACCAATGTCAATTTCATATAAATTGGATGATATTTGTCACATAAGGCTAACTTTGTGTTGCGACTAGGTAGCACTATGACTATGACTCAATATTGGCATTTGGATGTCCTCAGGCCTGGACTTATCAAACTTAGTAAGTTTTGTGAAGATTGGACAATGTGCATTCAAGTTACAACAACTTCATCTATCCTTCTTGTATCCTATCACTTTTGAGGTGGATCTGGTCAACCTAGGAAGAGGACATCAAAGTATATGGACTGTTACTTCCTGTTCCCAGTAGGTGGCGCTATGACTAGTAACACTTCCTCTTTTGCAGCGTAACATGGAAATTTGATGCTTGCCACGCCCAAGCTGTACAACGAAAACTCAAAAGCTTTTTTAAATTTAGCTTTGCCTACGTCATTAGATTGTACTGACCAATTTTGAAGTCAATCAGGTTAAATCTTTTAAGAGGAGTACGTTAAAGTACCGCCTCTGGAAATGGTCTAAAAAGTCCAAAAATTGAAATTGGGTTTATGGTATGGCTCCAAGAGGCTTTTTTGTAAGGCTAGAGATGATACATATGCCTTCCGAATACTAAGCATGCACATACATACAGTATATACTCACATTCATCTACCCGATACTCATACACATTCTCATGTTATGCATGGATGCAGGCGAATGAATAAATATACATGAGAGTATGGTTGTTGGTTGGTTGTTGATTATATTACGTTGTAATTGTAAGGCTTATATGCACTCTTCCTACCCTGTGTAGGCTATTTAGATCCTGCTTCCCATGCACCTTGCATAGTCATTTTTATTCTCTTTCTTCTTACATTGTAACAGCTGTGTTAAAGTGTCTTGTTGTGGTTCAGGCACACTTCTCCCCACCCCCCTCTTCTCTCCCCAACTTACACTGCAGTTGCATATTTGATGCCTGTCAGCTCCCTCTGTGCCTTAATGAAGAGCAGCAATACAGCAATAAGTGTTTCAATGGTATTCTTCTTGGTATTCTTCTTTCATGAATAGTTTTAAGGGAGGTCTTTAATCCAAAACTACTGCATGTTTTGCACACTCTTATATTGACATGCCCATAATTACCACTAATTGGAGTCATGTAGAATAAACTGCAACACATTTAAAACCTAATGGTCTTGGCATTAAAATCAACAGAAATCCACCACACTTATACAACACTGCTAAAAATAAGTGAATCTGCCTACAGTTGTGTAATGACCTTTTCTCATTTGACAACTGTAGGCAGAATCGGTCAACTGTAGGCAGAATGTGTTGCAGTGTTTGTGCCCAAGTTCTTTTTTCCTTTCACTTTCCAACAAGAAGCATGCTCTTTGAAAGTGGATTGCTGCAAGGATGAAGAACTGTGGCTATCAGATTGGGAAAAACTGAATTAAAGTTTGATATGAGCCATTAGTTTTCTGCCATGTTGTTTCTTAGAGAAGTAGTGGAATGAATTTATTGCGTCTTGTTATGATATGCACCTGCTAAGCACATTAAGTGGTGGAATATTATTCTCTCATTATAAGTGCTTTGCTTTAAATTTTAATGAAGGGTGGCTATTAATATTTTACATTAAGGATTCCAGCATTAGTGTCCGGCTGTAAGCTCAGTGTTGATGTCTTCAAAACTGTGATAAGTAAACTCTTGTCTGTGCTGTTTAGAACAAATAATGATCCATTTATGCAGCCATTAAAAATTCACAATAGCACCCAGTTACTGTTATTCAGCTCCTAATCAGATTTAAGTTAATTACAATTCGGTAATTTAAGCCTGGTATTAAAGCATTACAAAGGGTATAGCAGGGCCACATGGTGGGCCAAATTAACTTGATTATACTCAAATAACTCCACATTGCCATTTAACTTTTACCGTAAAATAGTTAACATCTTTATATTCGACCTTGTCCCCTAAATGTTCTCAGTAAGGAAATGCTACATTTATTAATTGATTGGACTTTGACACTGGAGACACAGAGTTTGCATCCCTAATCATTTTGCTGTGTTTGCAGTGTATTAAAATCAGTTGACACCTGTTTTCACAAGCACTTTGGTTAACAGTACCAACGCATCGTAGTTTCAGTTAAATGTTAAAGGAACACGCCGACTTATTGGGAATTTAGCTTATTCACCGTAACCCCCAGAGCTAGACAAGTTGATACATACCCTTCTCATCTCCGTGCGTGCTGTAAGGGTGGCTGACGGTTCCAGCGGCATCAGGACAGCACATAACATGCAGGTGAATGGTTCCAGCAATCCTACTGCTCCGAATGAGTGACAAAATAACGCCAACATGTTCCTATTTACATGTTGTGATTTGTAGAGTCACAGCGTGTACAAATAACAACGTAACATGAGACGCAGCCATCTTCTAACCGTAAACAAACCGGGAACTATATTCTCAGGCGGAAGAATATAGTACTTGGGCGGAATGATTTGCTTTGCAGCAAGCCTGTCTGAGAATATAGTTCCCGGTTTGTTTACGGTTAGAAGATGGCTGTGTCTCATGTTACGTTGTTTTTTGTACACGCTGTTACTCTACAAATCACAACATGTAAATAGGAACATGTTGGCGTTATTTTGTCACTTTTGTCACAATTTGGAGCAGAAGGATTACTGGAACCATTCACCTGCATGTTCTGTGCTAGGCTTAGCTACCGGTGGCGCCGTCAGACAGAGTTACAACACGCACGGAGATGAGAAGGGTATGTATGGACTTATCTAACTCTTGGGGATACGGTGAATAAGCTAAAGTCCCAATAAGTCGGCGTGTTCCTTTAATAAAGTACACGTTGTGTCTTGTGCTGCAAGTCACTGATGACTTTTTCAGTATTCAACTAAGACCACAATCTTTCCCTAAGCTTAAGCCAAGTTCTGTGTGCGCTTAAACACAAAATGTTCATGCTCTAGTTGAGTGGGTATGATAGGCAAACACATATACACTGTCAGGGAACAATTGAATATGATAGGCAGAAACATTATACACTGTCAGGGAACAATTTGCATGTGAAGGCGCTGACACACCAACTCGATTATCGGCCGTCAGACAGTCTGGCGAGGTCAGTGACTCGAGTCTGTTCGGTGTGTTCTGTGCCGTCGTCAGTCGGAGGAGCCGTCAGCGTTCATTTGGGCCGATTTGACTTGTTGAATCGGCCAGTGGGCAGTTGGACTCAATGAACAATCTGATTGCTGGAGCGCTAACCCGGAAATGACGAGCGGGATGAACGTGACGAACGCCTCTCAAAATCCGACGAAAATCTTTTAAACTGACCTTTGTCGACCTGAAATGAAGACAGATTCAGCAACTGCATGACCGAAAATATGAGATCGTATTCCGAACGAGCCGCCATTAAGGTCGGTTTTGAAATTCTGGAGAAGCCCGACCCACGTGACGCGTTCGTCCAATCAGCTGCCAGTTTTCATTTTTTGGGCGACAATACAGATTAGCGCCGTCTGCTGTTATGGAGATGTATTACGTCTCGCGCACACGCAGAACGTACGCTCAAGTCGCCGTCGCTTCGGTGTGTTTGACCAACTCGGAGAGGCAGTCAGTCCGACTGCCTTTTCTACTGACAGTCGGCCGTCGGGTTGGTGTGTGCCTTTAAGTTCAACATTTAAAAACAACGTACATTCAATATCAGCATTTTGCGACTTCAACCATGACATGATTAGCGACGTAGCCATTTTAACCTAAACTAAGCTGAAACCTAAACTTATAAACAAACCTTCACCATAGCATTGTCAGATCATAAACCTAATTTACTTTTCGATTATGATTTATAATGTTTTTTGAAGACAAACAACCTATTTTGCAGTTTAATTTGGAGAAGTTGTTGTGCAGGTGTATTTGCCGTTGGAAATGTGTAGTATATAAACGTGTGTCCTATGCGACAGGGTTGTCATATACTGTAGAGAGTGAAGGCTTACTTTAAGCATAGCCTGCCTCATCATTCATTCAGGTATACTGTACAGAAGTTGTTCACACCTGGGAGATGACCAACCCCTGTTGACTTGTGAACAGTTATTAAGGGTTCAGAGAGCATTACTCATTCCCTTTCCCTGGACCAAACTTTCCCAGCTGCTTCAGGAAATCAAACCAACACCTTCTTGATCACAAACCTGCTTTTGTTACCTGCCCACTTATTTCATATGCTCTATGATCCTGCTCATGTTTGAACCTCTGACAGGCTGCAGGCCTAGTACAGATGCACTAGTGACACGTGTCCACTTAAAACATATCAGTAGTCAAGTCAAGTGGTTCCTTTTGTTTTGGAACAGCGAGCTTCATGGTTGGCTGTGCTTTGTAGCCAGGGCTTGTTCTATGAAAGCCTTTGTTTGTAACAAATGACACAACAGGGGCATCACACAGTGCCTTACAGTTTTGTAAGCCTTACTTTTTTGCTCAGGCATGTGTGAGTGAATGAATGAATAATTTCTTAAATCTGAAGAGCAGATGAGACAGCGGGAATTCTTGGGAAGTTAGGGCTGAGGTTGCACTGTACCTCTGTTCAGTAAGTGTCGGTACAGTGAGGTAAGATCTGACGTCAGCAGGGTCTCAAGCTTGCCTAAAACAGACTTTCTGAATTAAAGAGAGCTAAATGAAATGGGTTGATGATGGCTTTCTCAGATCAGTTAAGTTGTTTTAGCCAGTGTTGTAGTCAAGACCACTTAAACCGAGACCAAGTCATCACCAAGATCAGAGTGTATTGAGACGGAGAAAAGATCAAGGCAGGGCGAGACCGAGTCAGGACCAAGACCAGTGCCAGACAGCCAGAACTTCTTCTTCTGTCTCCAAGATTCACTTTCTTGGGAGTGCGTGTTAAGGGGGCAGGGAGAGGGGATTAACAGTAACAAATTTCAAATTAGAAATGAGTCAAGTTATTGGTTGCATTTGAAGCAGGACGTTTTACATCCGATCACAGCAATGATGTTAACACATAAAATTAGACAATGCACAGGCAATGAAGTGATGTCCCTGCGGTTGTGGTCTTGACTGGTCTTGAAATAAAACCCAGAGTCCTCTTTTTCCGAGACCGAGTAAAAATGCGGCCGATTCCGTGACCTTCAAAAAGTGGTCTTGAGACCGATCTTGAGTACTACAACACTGGTTTTAGCCTAGCTAGCTAAAAGGATGCCAATGACGGTCTGTCTGTTACTCTGTAGGTCGACCATTTGGTACAACCATAGGATGGATTAACATGAAATTTTGTACAGACATGCTACCCAGCAGAGCAGTGACTAGAGCCTAGTGACTTTGGTGATCCACTGACTGTTCCTCTGGTACCACCATGAGGTGGACATTTTAGTGATATGTTGTGACTATACTTGACTATTGCATGGATTGCCATGAAATTCTGTGCAGATTTCCATGGTGACCAGAGGGTGAAACGTAACTCCTTTGGTAATCCAATTATTTTTTTCATTAGCACCACCAGCAGGTCAAGTGGCACCTAGACTGTGGAACGCTTTGTCTCATGATTTGAGAGCGGCGGCCTCTGTTATTTTTAAAAAGCAGTAAAGATGCATCTTTTTAGTCAGGTGTTCGATTAGCCATATTGTTGATTGTATTACTATATATTTTTATGTTCCTTTTCATTGTGATTTTTATTGGGTATCAATGGGTTTTAATGTATTCATTTATTTGACCTGTATAGCACTTTGTGACTCTGTCTATGATATATATAATACACTTTACTTACTTTACTAAAGGGTATCTTGTAAATATCTCAACATCTGCTAGATGAATTGGACATTCGTGGTTCCCAGACAATAGTGATTGTCGTATCGTAATTTTTGACTTTTCCTCCAGCCTCAGCATAAGGTTGACATTTGTAACTTTCCATGTAGTGCCATTATCAGGTCAACTTTTTATTTGGCCAGTACTTTGTTGTCACTAAATACTTGTGAGGAGAAAAAATAAAGTGAAGAAAGAGAGAAAAAGTGATCATAAAATACAAACAAACATGTTGGGCTATAGTAAAATATTTTTCATAGATTTTTTGAATGTTAGAGTTTCTGTAGGCTGGGAGGAAAAGAATTCCATATCTTAGAACCTTAGAGAAAAACAAACTGCTAAAATTAGGAGGTAGTGTTTTGTTTAAAGACCCATAAACAAATTGGGCAACTTGAAGATCATTAATTTGATAAATGTTAAGAATGCCAAGTTTGCCAACAGAGGTAAAGTATGACTCTTACTGTAGAACTTGCATGTAAAATAAAGAGGCAAGAATCTACTTGTGTGTTAAAGTCACATATGTGCAAAGTACATACCATTGTGACTTGTTGAAGCTGAAATCACTGTGTGTGTGTGTGTGTGTGTGTGTGTGTGTGTGTGTGTGTGTGTGTGTGTGTGTGTGTGTGTGTGTGTGTGTGTGTGTGTGTGTGTGTGCACGCGTGTGTGTGTGTGTGTGCACGCGTGTGTGTGTGCGCGTGTGTGTGTGACTGGCTGTAACCTTGCTGTTGACAAGCTTGTTCGAGATGAGTCCAACCTTGGACAGCGCTGAATTAAAGGCAACTGGGAGCAAAGGCCAAAGACAGTAGGGGTTATCACTGCTGTCCAGTGCCAGGCTTTTCTCTCGCTAATTTTAGCTATTACCAAATTTCTTGCTGTGTCTCGCATTGCCAGACCTGTCCCCACAGCGCTGCGGAGGAAGGTCTGGCAACAAGAGCATACAATTCAATTCAATTCAATTCAATTCAATTTTATTTATAGTATTAAATCATAAGAAGAGTTATCTCAAGACACTTTACAGAGTAGGTCTAGACCACACTCTATAATTTACAAAGACCCAACAATTCCAGTAATTACCCCAAGAGCAAGCATTTAGCGTGACAGTGGCGAAGAAAAACTTCCTTTTAAGGAGAAACCTGGGACAGACCCAGGCTCTTGGTAGGCGGTGTCTGACGGTGCCAGTTGGGGGTGTGATGAACAGCGGCAATAATAGTCACAATAAAGATAATGGAACTATGACTATAAATAGTAGTTGTAGTAGTTAATGGTGTATCAGGGCACTGCAAGGTGTTACTCCTGGATAGGAGAAAAAAATGGTCAGGGGTTGTTTGCATTTCTTAAAACCCATCTCTAAATCGCCTTGGGCGGTGCTAAGCTCTGGACGCAAATGGATAATGTCCTGGCAGAAAATTACCAGTACCTTTTCCGTCAAGTTTACAGACATTTCTGTTCATCCAAAACTAAACAAAAATCCTCTTAATTTAAAGTATATCCTCTTTTAACGGACATTTCAGTTAATCCCAAAAATCTAAATACGGAAAAACACCTGGGAGAAATCATTACAGTAAATTCCTTCATATTACATAACATGGTATATTAGCCTGTATTTCTACGGACTTTTCGAACAGTGTACTCTGCAAAATGGTCTCGGGAAGAAAACTTGTTTAGGTTGAACATTTGCACCCCGCAGAAGAAAACGTCACGTACAATATGAAATGAAGCAAACTGTTCACAAAATACAGTTACATGAGCTATTTAAATTAGCTGGATACATGGTTAAACGTAATTTGCTCTTACCAGTGTATCTCCGTTTGTATGTTGTCCATAGCAAATCCCAACCATTCGGTCCCAAAATGTGAGTGTAAATGCCGTAAACATATTATTTGTAAATCTTTACAATCATTCCGCGCACCAACCAAACAGGCTTGCCTTGTTGCACGATCCCAATGTTCTTCTAAACTTGCCATTTTCAGCCTGTTATGTTGCTCAGAGGCTCCGGTTGCTGTTCATCGATGCGACCGTAGTTTAACGTAAACACAATAAAAAGTGGATGGTGAGGGACATCAGGCCGAAAATGAGGGGCATCCAGCGGAACATCCGGCGGAACTTCCGGCGGCACCGGAACAATCCCGTAAAAGTGACCATCGTTGATCCATGCTAGCTGTGTAGTAACCCAGCTCCAGCAAACAACACCAGTAGCTGCTACTGCTTTAAAGTTCTCAAGCCTACTTAATCAGGCTGGTCAAGACAATACAATAATAGTAATAATTAGTTTGTTTTTCTTTAGTAGTCTGTCAGTCTGTCAGGGTTTCTTCGAGTGTGGCAGTACATCCAAAACACTGACCAGGTGCAAGATTTAAAAAAGGCAACACGATGAAATAGAACATTGATTGATTTTCCCTGAGTGGTTTATTCAGCAATCTTTTAACTCCCACTGGCAACAAGACATCAATAAAGAAACTGTTGTATTGTGTATATTTAACATCTTATAGATTCCCCTATCACATTCAATTGTAAATGTCATATGTATTTCCGCTACCTCATTTGTTTTTGTTTTTAGTAACATATTTAGTCTTTCAATCACACCTGCACTCTCTACACATACAGCATGATGCTGCAAATCTTTCAACTTGATTTCAATTTTTTTTTTTTTTTTTGCTATAACAAATTTTTATGTGTATGTATTTTTATTGTAGATGTTGAAGTCCGCAGAGCATAATGAATAACTTTAATCTTGTCAACTGTCTTGTCTTCACCACGTCTGGGATGCAATTAAAAGGGTTTCAGACTGAGAGGATCCCAGAACGGATCCCCTCTGCTCAAAGGTTGCACACAGACCAATGTCTTATACCAAAATGCTGACGTGAAAACTAAACTACAGCAGACTTTACAGCAACTAACACACAGTGAGGAGCGTGTTAGATTCCACCACCAGCTAATTTGCGTCCATCAATAGTCGTGTCCTGTCAAAAAGCCCTTTAACAAAATGCTGACTGCCTGCTCCCTAACTCTATTATGAGTGCTAGGTGAAATGTAAAAATCCCCTCTCATGAAAGCAAAAGTTTTGGCAGCAAAAATCCTGTACATTCTCATATTTTAGCATATAAGACATTAAAAGAGTTGACTGAGCAAACATGAGGGTCAAGTTGCTTTCTTGCAGTGCAAGCAATTGAGACTCTTAACATGTTATACTTTTTATATTTTGTAGTTTTACAGTATATACTCACTTTATTCATTGCTCTGTATGTGTATGTTTGTTTCACCAACTGCTAGTAGTAGAACTGGTTTTACTAAGGTCATAGACGTGCTCTGCAGCCTTTTCACATTCACCATTTCAATATTTTCAAAGACAATAAGCTATTGTTCACCAGCCAGAAACCCATCTGACAAATTAATCACAGAAAATACTTACTTACTATAATGGGCTATAATCTGCCGGAGAGGAGAAACTCAGAGTAATGCAAATGTGTTTTTCTGGCAATAAAATTGGCGACAGTCAATGCTGGGTTTCCTTTCCCTTAATCCCATGACCCTAGTGCTTTTCCTGTTCATCTGAATCAAATTTGATAGTCACTGGGAAAAATACATTATCAAATGTATTCATTTCACATCAGATTTCTTCCATCTGACGGGAATTAGAATGAGTATATGCTACAAAATATTCTTTTAGGATTGTTTCCCATTGTTTTTATTTTATGCTAATTGAAAAGGATATAGGGAATTGTGTATTTATTCATTTAAGTAGTTACAGTAAATGACAATGTATTAATGCATGCACATAATTAATATTTTCTGGATCCTATCCTTTGTGCATACCTTTGGGAAAATGGCTACTTGTAGGGTTAGGCAGTGAATAGTCTATATCCATGACGTTCCACTTCCGGAATTGCTCCAGAGCTGCCAGATATTCCGCCGCATCATGCTCTTTTGGCCCAGATGTCCGTTACCTTCTGCTTTCTTTATATTGGAATTTTAAACTCTGGTTGATTTATGAGGACTATGGTTAACTGCTCCTCAGATTAGAGGGCAAATCCAGACAGTTAGACTATCTGTCCAATCTGAGTTTTCTGTTGCACGACTAAAATAACTTTTGAACGTACACATGTTCCACCAAAACAAGTTCCTATTAAATTAATTGAAATAGCCCCACATCGTCACATACCCTTCACCATATCTCATGATTGGCATTGGGTACTTTCCATAAGATCATCTCTCAGTGCAAATCAAACCAGCTATTAGGCTAACTGAAATAAAACCATGCCAATCTCTAGGTATGGTGAAGGGCATGTGATGATGTGGGGCTATTTGAATTCCAAAGGCCAAGGGAACTTTATCAGGATGCATAGTATCCTGAATCCATGAAATAACTGGCCTTTAAAAATAAAAATCTGCTTGCCTCTATGGGAATTTAACATAGGGGTGTGTATACTTATGCCCTCTGTATTTTAAGGAAGAACATTTATTTATTTATTTATTTACGATTTACGAAAAAAATACTATCAGTCCCTTCTGGTTGAATGTCAAAGCATTTCTTTTATCTTTAAAGCTGAGAAAACCAAGACTACTCAGTTGCAAATTTAAATAATCAATTTACTGTTAGATTACAGTCTTAAAATCTTTCGCTGCAGTTTCGCCTTTGTCAGGAATGTGATTACAATACATAGATTTAGCACTAATTATTATTGATATTCATATTAGTTTTGAATCTTAACATGGTTCTAAGCAAGGTAGAGGTCTTGCTTAGAACCATGTTAGGATTCAAAACTAATATGAATATCAATAATAATGCAAATGCAACTGGTATGTTTCATGGCTTTCATATACAACCACTGTGCAGATCAATATTCATAGTTGGTGAAACTTGTTGCATTTTTTCCAATAAGCAACCTCTCTCTCCAGTGCTGCCAAGAGCCCTTAGAGACAGAAACTCACCATTTCCACTTCGCTAATGCATCTTTTGGCAGTTCGTGAAATGGTCACGTTATTGAATCTATTGATTCGTGAACAGGACACGAATATGTCGTTTTTTTCGTGTAGTGATTACGAATTTTAATTTAATGTATTTAAATGGTAAGCATATTTCGTGATCACAGCACGACAACAGTAGGGAGTAGTATTAAAAGCCAAAGATCACAACACAGGACTTTCACCTCAACCGTCCCGTTGTTGTGGTGTTTCATGTCCCCGTTGTTGCATGCCACAGAGACCGCGGATCGTGTCTGTGCGCTCGGGGAACGCATCCCTGTGCGGCGGTCCGTCCGTTGTTGTTGCCGGCGTGTGGCGTTTAATTTCCCCGTGGCAGTACACGAAATGAAATTCGTAACCTGTACACGAAATGAAATTCGTAACCTGTACACGAAATGAAATTCGTAACCTGTACACGAAATGAAATTCGAAACCTGTACACAAAATTTAATTCGTGACCTGTACACGAAATAAACGAGAAAATCGTGACCTGTACACGTATCAATAAATAAAAATAACGTGACCATTTCACGAACTGGCGTGAGACCGGGTTGCAAGCACCATACAGGTGTTTTTGCATGCTTTATTCCGTTTGGCTGTAAATATGTGCTGTTCTGTGAGTTGTTGTGATGTGCTGTGTTTATGTGCTGTGGGAACCTATTTGTTCTTTCTTTTTCTATTTTCTGTTCCTGCCTGTTTAACAGCTGTGTTGTGTAACTTATCTGTGTTAATTAACCACCTGACATTTCTCACTCACATTATTCGCTTAGTTTAGTTTCACAACTGACACTATTTGCAAATACATATTTTGACCTTGTAGGAACATCATAACGTTGCTGTTTTTTTATGAAATCACGAGCAGAGAGAGAGAGAGGTTTTTGCTTCACTAGTACTTTTTTCATCAAGTACCCTTTTTCTCTTTCTAAATCTGTGTCAATTGAAACATTTTATTGAAGAACATTGTAGCTTGAGGATAACACATAACACACTGTGTTGCTTTAGTCTTGCAGAGGGCCCAGTAAGCCCTGGCTCCCTCGGGACTTGAGCATGCGTGATGTGGTGTGCACACTGAGTGATATTGACAGACATTGTCAACTTACACCTTTCACATTGTGCAAAGGGCATTGAGCTTTTCTCAGCCTGTTGGTCAAAGTAGGAAGTGGGTCATGTTCTGGTAGCATGGGTCCATAAAACCTCCCACCTGATTTTGAATTTAGAAATTAGAGGGCAGTGTTTTCCACACTGCCTGTGAATCTGGGTACAGAAATAATGAAACACGTAATTATAGAAATATATCAATGACTGTTGAACTGAATTGGGAAATTCCTCTGCTTCCCTCTGTAGAGGCCACTGTGATATCAGAAGCAATTTCTTTTATCGCGAGCCATTTAACCAGTTAATCATTAGATACTATAACTGCATTTCATTGTGCAACCCTTTGTTGTACAATGACAATAAACAAACTTTGAGTGAGTTAATGTGACAGGTGTATTTTGAACTGAAAAACTATCTGAACGATATTGTCATGGAAAGGGTTTCTTTAAGGAAATCTTATCTGAACTGAGCATGTTTTTGCACTTTTGCCAAGCGAGTTTCACAATTTTAGTCTATCGTTAATTTCATCTTTATGTTACTGAATTCTTCCTCAGATAATTTGAGCAGAAGAGCACTGTTAGTAGCTGTTGCACTAAAGGAACGTGGGCGACTCCCCTCATTATTATGACCTCTTTGGTTGTACACACAACATTGCATCAGTTAAGTACATATGCAATAGCAACAGGTGCAGGGGCTGGTGCTTCAATTTGCAGTATGCTGCATGTGGTTGTCCAACCAGCCATCTACTGTACCATATCTGACTTATAGCAGAACACCACACCAATGACTATAATATTTCAGTCACAAGGTGATATGAGGTTGCACATTCACTGAAAATAAGGTAAAATTAATAAAGAATGGCTGAAAGCTTTTGTTAAAATAACACAGTAATTTACATTATAGACAAGACATGCAAGGTTTATAGTCACCATCCTCATGTATTATTGGAGGGAGGAATTTTAAAACCACTCTTAATGGACCTTCAAACCAGCCAACCCACAGGGGGGACCTTAAGGTTCCTGTTGGTCTCAGTAATAGTTATTGACTTGAGCTAAACCTTGCATGCCCTGCACAGGGCCCTTTGTAAGCTGTGTAGTGGATATTCCACAGTATTCAATTTGATTGTTATCTATTGGAGCTGCCAACTCTTGGGTGTTGTGTGATGGGTGTTTTTGCACATTACAGTGATTTCACAGCAGGAGGAGACACAATATTCCCAACATTGTTCGTATCTGAGATCTATGGATTTATTTTAAATTCTTATGCAAAACGTCTTTGACTTTTTTCCTTTTTCGTTGAAGGTTTGCTTCACTGCACAAGTGAATCGCTTGTGTTGCCTTAAAGCAACACTATTGGTGCTTTTCCATCACATGGTACCTGCTCGACTCGCCTCGACTCTACCCGCCTTTTTTGGTTTTCCATTACAAAAAAAAGTACCTGATACCTGCTAACAGGTACTTTTTTTAGTGTGTCCTGAACAAACCCGCCATTTTTAAATAGTTTAGCCAGCTGTGTTTTTTTTTTTTGCTGCCTCCAGCTTCTTTTGAAACAAAATGTGTCTTCTGGCTGTGGCAACAACAACACACCTTCGACGTTCTGTGTGTGTGTTGCGTTAGGTCACGGCAGTTTACTGCGGCGCCGCTATATAAGATGACCAGACACGCTGAGGCGGTACTAAAATCTGCAATGGAAAATGGACGCACAGACACAGGCGTCAAGTCAAGTCCAGGCGAGTATAGTTGAGAGGAGTCGAGCAGGTACCATTTAATGGAAAAACGCCATATGTAACTTTTCCTGCTTTGGTCCCCCTACAGGTTGGAAGCGGAATTGTCCATTACATTACATTGTGCAAGTTTGCCAGATCAGGTCGCCTCGGATCTATAGTTTGAATGAACTGGACAATGTAATGTAATGGACAATTCCGCTTCCAACCTGTAGGGGGACCGAAGAGGGAAAAGTTACATAGTGTTGCTTTAATAAACGCCACCTGTTTCTCTTAAATTCTCTTAAATCAGTAGGTGCCACTTTGGAACAAATCTGTTCACATAAGTGGTTCTTTACACATCAAAGTCAACATAAATAAATGTATTAAAATGTGAAACTCTTGTCTCACATTGTAGCCTGTATACAATTTCAAATATCTAAAAATCAAAGCAAACTGTTAATGTACTGTATATGCCCAGCTTAAGGAACATTTCTTTGGGATATTAACTTGTGACTTATTTTAAGCATTATGTTATGAGATCATCTGTCTTGTGTTCTACAGCCTCTGCTCCTCCTTTTTATTGCATGGGTGATTTTAAGATCTAATCATTTTAAAATTTTATTTTAATGTAACTACTAGAACTACAATTTAATTTTGGATCAATCATGGATGAACACAGGGACAGGAAAACGTTAACATGTGCTGCTCTTAACACGTGGCACCAATTTGGGCTTTCTAGGGCAACAATCCACCGCCACAAAAGTGTGTTTTTTAGTTTATGGTAAAAGCAAACATTTTGTTTGGAATACATAAAAAAATTAATGAGCTTTGTGGAAAATTACAACCTGTAGAACAGGCCATAAACAACCACCAGAAGCTCAGATTTTTTTCTTATTATTATTAGTAGTAGTAGTAGCACCAGTATTAACATTATTATATTTTATGGTTTTGTATTATTGAAAAATGTCTAATATGCTTTGGAGTTTTAATTTTCCTCAGCAACTCTTGTATGCTACTGACTTGTTGCCATTAATTATCCAAGCTCTTTTGAAAGAAAAAGGGTTATTTTCAGTTGCTTCAATTATCTCAGTGTACTAATGTGTTGGAGGCGGCTGTCATTTTAGTGACTATAATTTTTAAGGAGAGCAGAACCCAAAAAAGGAATCTTGGATTTGATTATAATAATAATTAATCTTACACAACCACTAAACAGATTTAATTTTTTACAACATCAAACAAACAAAAAATGCATCTCAAAGGTCTGTGGTTTTGGCCTTGCTCGTTAATTACAGTATATGTGATTTTGCCCACTACATTTTCTAATGACACAAACTGCATACTATTTCATGTAATGGTACAACCAAGGCCCTATTATGCTCTGAAAAGGACTAGAGACTTCAAAAAGGGAACTGCATTTGAGTTTTGCGATCTGTCAGTGTCCCTCCATAGCATGATTTGTTCGCGTTAATCACATGCTGTTTGAACACATCTGTGAGGGGAAAGGGGAAACCAGCTTTCAATTTAATTACATTATAATTAGCATTATGGTGTTCAGTGGTACATTCATTTTATTTAGATTTGAGAGCATAATTAACTCAAGGACAGAACCAAAGAGGACTCTGGTAGATGACTCTGTATTCAGATTATACATCAATACTCAATATCAATGGTGGCCGTTGCGTTTTTGAATTGCTATTCTCACCGAACAGGATGTAGGCAATTTGTATGGGATTTTGTCGTTCCTGCTAGACATACTTGCATGTCATTAATGTAAGGGTGAATCTGGGAGGCTATTTTAAATTAGTTTTTGTTTTATTTCAAATAGATCACTGGCTATGCTTGCTCTTCAGTTGACAGGAATCACAAGGGAGCTAAGAAACTGATGAAAAATGATTTTAGCATCCAGTTTGACTTTGTGACGCACTTTAATCAAATACTATGAAAATCCTGTTAAAAAATACACCAGCAAGCTTTAAGAGCATAAATAACAAGCATCTAGTAGATCTGAAGGATTTGGTGTGACCTCTGGTATGTGTTCTTTGCTCAGGTTGATGAGAGTAGGATTTAAAGAGGTGTTAACATACTTTATGTCATGATTGGCATCACCTGTCATGAGGTCCAGTAGAGTTATGATGATAGGTCAAACCATTATTTAACATGAATACTGGGCGTCCATAGGAATGCTCACATTTTGACCCATTCACTGTGTATTGATACCTGTACGATTTTTCTTTATCTCATTTTATTCCCCCATTTGAATTTCTTTCAACCTCAGTTGCAGAATGGGCTTATATTTACATTACAGGCATTCAGCTTATGCAGCTAGTCCAATGAAATTCCTAGATAAATATGATTTGTGGTTGGACCTCCTTCTGAATCAAGGCAAACATATTGTGTAAGTGTGTTATCATTAATGCACCATTGTCTAGCACATTTATTGCATGTATTTATAGTGTGTGGTTCTCACTAAGAGAAGTAAGGTGTCTAGGAGATCCCTGTAATCAATCCAATATGTGCACAAAAACATATAAAAACATAATAGATAAATTATTAGTATAATTTACTAGTATAGTCATGCAGCCATGAAGTCATGCCAGTCATTTATCATGGAGCCATGGTTTGAACCCCAAATGTTTACAGGTGATCTTATGTGTCCTTATTACTGTCTAACCTGTGTGGTCCTAATTTGCTTCTGTTTGACAACAGCTGCATATGAAATAGGTCCATATGCAGATGTTTGATTTAAAGACTAAAGTTCTCAAACAGATCAATGACTAGCTACAAACTAAACCTTTTCTCAACCACTCTCCTTCTTCTGTAGTTCAAATGAGAAAAAATTAGAAATCTGTATCTTCCTGATGCAAATGACATGTGTTGACATATGGTGAACACTGTGTTGTGTCACGTATGTACAGAAAAGAGCAAGGGTGTATAATGTTCATCACGAACCAAGACAGGAATCTTTTTTGTGGCCATACACGTGTCTGCTTTGGTTTCATTGAATTTTACACTCCAAACACTCAAATGCAAACGTTGTCCACACATCTGATTCCTTTAAATTCAACCTTCCTCTTGATTACTTGCTCCCACTTTGACAGGCCCAGAGGCAGACAATTTTAGGAATAGCTCAATGCTGAGTTGCAGCAGCATTGCACCATCTGTCTCTCAGAATGTCTAATCGTAAAAGTTGCTCAGCCTGTCTCCTCCCTTCCCTCTACTTCTTCCTTTCATTATTGAAGTGCATTTAATTATAGGTGCACACTGTACATTCCAGCTGGTGACACCTAATTATTGTACTGCTAAGGAAGAGCAAGCCTCCTGCACATAGCTTTTAATACGGTGTGAGTTGTAGCTAGGTGGAAAGCTAACGATAGCCGGGCCACCTGTTCCATCAATCCTGCTTGCAAGTGTCTGCTCATTAGACAACAAACTAGACTACATCCAACTTCAACGAAACTCCCAACGTGAGTTCAGAGACTGCTGTGTTTTTGTTGTTATGGAAACATGGCTGAACAACAGTGTACCAGACTATCCAGCTACCAGGCCTGCTGCTCTGTTCTGAGGTGAGCTGTGTTAATGCGGACTGGTGCAGAAATGGGGTGCTTGTATCCAAATACTGCTAACTGCTGGTGGAGTTTGTGATTGTTAAATGCCGACCATTCTACATTCCACACAAACTTACGGCTGTGTTTATACTCTGTGTTTACAGCCCACCAAGCGCTAATGCTAGTATGTGTTAGCTGAACTTTACGGAGCCTATAATGTGTGTGCACCAAATGTAGCCTATTTCGTATGTCATTTTTATTTATTTTAAATGTGTAACACCACTTAAGCCACGGTGGAACGTTGTTTCGTGTATATGCTTGAAATGACAATAAAACACTTGAGTTGAGTTGACTGTCTCACTGTCTGTAAACGGTAGGCGTGGCTTGGTAGTGGACTCTAAAACAGTGAAGCAAGAGCATTCTGGGATTTGGTGTCTTTCATCCACATGAGCCAAAAACACATTTTCTGGCTTTTCTCGGCCTAGAAGCCACCAATTTCTAAAAGAAATTCACATTTCTACTACATAAGTGACCCAATTTAAAGATATATTCATCTTTCCAACGGTGAACTATCCCTTTAAGACCTTGTAAAAAATGGTTGGAAGTCCTTTTGCAAGTTATTTATCTACTCTTGGTCATTGAGTGGCTGGGATGACCTAAATAGAAACTAATCTGTAACCTCATCTGAGAGGTGTGTATCGGAGCACAGCAGTGCCCTCTGGCAGGTATTGGGCTGACATGATATGGCGAGGATGTGTTGTATTTGAGCATGTCTGATTGTGTTGGAGCTGTCATCACCTGGGCTGGTAGCTATCCTGAGGCCACTGAGCCTGGTCACCGTCACACCGCTTTCACATTTGTGAGGGAGTTGGGAGATGGTTTTGGCGTGGTACTACTTTGGTGGCCGTTACTGCACTGTAGATAGTGGAAGTGGAAGTAACGGTTACATTTACTCTCGTTACCGTATGAATGTCGTTGTTTTGTGTACTTGTACTTTTTTTGAACCTTTTCATTCCTGATTGCAAATTTATTTTGTGACTATTTATTCATTTGGCTTTATTCCAAATGGTAGGGTGCTGTTGGGAATGGATCCAAAGGAACAGCTATGGATCAGTAGTATAAATGTCAAAATTTCAAATAAAAGATGCAATCAAAGTATAACCACTATCATCTCAGCATGTTAAGAACAAAATGTGTGCACAGTGCACGGCAGTTTGTTGTAATAATAATGCATTAGGAATTAAGGATTCTGACTCTATCATTTCAGCTTCATGGCACCATTGTATGTTATTGCCACACATATACATAAAGTATGTAGTTACAGGGTATTTTTTGCGTGGGCATTCCTTTCTTGCTGCTGGATAGGAGAAGAAATATCTCCAGAATTTTTCTATCGGTAGGGTAAGCTAGCAGCGTTTGATGGCTGATCTCCTACACTGATTGCTAAGTCTCATCACAGCAGTGTGAAGAATGCTTTAATTCATCCCGGAGATCACCAGCTGTCATCAATAAAGACAATTAGCAATGCTTTGAACCTGATCCTATATACCAGCTCCCATTCTCCCCTCGTCAGATTCCCTTGCACATTATCATTAATTCATGAAACAGGCCTGGCTTCCATTTCTTTTTGTTTACTAGCCAACCCTGTTCACTTTCACTGATACACTGGAGGGACTACACATGAATGATATAAACAAAATTATTCCAGAATATTAGATATCAGACATCTGAAATGCCCTCAACCTTTGGGAGGAACCAGGTGATTGGATATGCAGTAAGATAATGAAAATGGATTTAGTTTGCTTTCTTTGTCAATGCATGTTAAGATGGATGTGTAGGAGAAAGGCCATGGGAGTGAGAGGCATGGTAAAGAAGGTTCAAATATCAATAATCTTTCTTAAAAATCAGAAACTCCACCTTTAGGTGGATTTGAAAATAAGAGGAAAGAAGTCACACATTGTAACCATTAGTGTAGGAGGTGCAGGTTATCCCCGTCGAGCTGTGCACTGATGTGCATGTACAGGGCTATGCCCTCTAACAAAAGGTGGGGAGTATCAGAAGAAGAAAAAAAACAAGTATCAAGAAAAACCTGATACTTATAGCACTCTCTCTCCACACACACACACACACACACACACACACACACACACACACACACACACACACACACACACACACACACACACACACACACCTGTCAAGCACAGCAACTGTGCACAATAGAAAGAATAAACACACCTACAGCTAGCCCAGTAACCAATGGAAGCAGTAACAGGGTATGAAGAAGCAGAAAGTTTGCACAAGTCTCACTGCCTTAGTGCATGAATCCAGGTTTGCCCCATTTCTAATTGGAAAAGCCAGCTCGCTTCAACCTCTTCCCAGCTGAGGGGAGCAACAATTAGTTACCTAGGTCCACAGTGTCTGAGTTGAGGACAGACTCGGAGTGGATCCAGAAATGTTTCACACAATTGATACAATTTGTCCTGACTATCACCAGCGGGAGGTGGAAAAATCAAGCATCCAGTTGCTCTGTCCTACACCCTAAAAAGCACGGATGTTCTTTGGTACTGGTTCAGTCAGTGCATGATGCTGCTGCAGAACACTTGATGAAGTAAAATTCCGTAAACAAAAGAGCACATTCACCGCTTTACCAAAGTTAGTCTGAGTGCCGTACACTCTAATAAATCTCTGTGTATGTCTGTATATTTTAACAGAAACTGTCTATATAGAACGTGAGTGACAGTTTTATTTTTGTTTATTACATTTCAAATTGCATAATTTGTGCCCCGACAACTTTGGTTGGCCACAAAAGTTGATTTCCTCGTTGTTTTTCTACCTTTGTGATACTTTTTCCGATGTTTTTGTTGCTTTTTTTTACATTTTTGAAGTTTTTTTCAAACTTTCTGTTTTATAACTGCAGCTATGCATCATTTCCGTTTTTTTAATTATGTGGCAAAAGTCCGGGTAATGAACAGCCAGAATCTTTCTGCTATTTTACGGATTTATTTCTTAGAGTGTAGAGTGCTGTATACTAATAACTGTATCTAATAATGTAAAGTAATAAATGATCCATTCACTGTTTTTCCAAGACTTGAATCATATTGAGCATTGTTTAAAACATACTGTACTTTGGAAGATGTTTCATTTTGGGAACAAAAATTTTACAAACGGTACATCGGTTTGACTGGCATCATTTTCATTTGCTTGAAACTAAAAACACAATTCTTTGATGTGTATTATACATGAACATCAAACGCAGAATCATCTCCATTACCACTCTGACACAGAAAGGCTCTTTTTCTGCATAAAATAGGAGGTGTTATGTCATTTCCTGGCATACATCTGTTTGGAAGTAAAGAACAAAGGCAATGGCTTGAAAATGAAGTGTTGTTTGATCATGAGGAGATGTCCATGTCAAGTTGTGACAGTTACAGTGATTTTGTTTTCTTTTAGCACTTTAGATACCGTTGACTGGGAATGCATGTTTCTTTTTGAGCTCTGCCCTACTTCATACTTAAATAATAGCAGTAGTTTGTTTATTGCCCCAATGGGGAAATTAGGTTGCAGCAGAAATCACATGGCATTTTGGCAACGTAAGACAAAAAACAGAACAATATATATAGGACCAGGACCATCATTCATTAAGATATTTTATGGACTGTGGGACTTTTCTATATATTCTACTGTATTCCTGTCTATCTCATCTTAATTTCCACTTTTGTGTCATTTTGCTGTTTCCCATCTCACCCCATAATTCTTTATTTATTTATTAATTTATTGTTTTAAATATTATTTGTTGGGCTTCTCCGCCTTTAATTGATAGGACAGCTAGGTGAGAAAGGGGAGAGAGAAGTGGAAGACATACAGGAAATCGTCATAGGTCGGATTCAAATCCCGGACCTCTGCGTCGAGGCATAAACCTCTCAGTATATGTGCGCCTCCTCTACCCAGTGACCCAACCTGGCCACACCCCATAATTCTACTTGCCGCGCCTGCGCTGAGTTTCCGGACCCGTATGGAACCATGGCTATCGGGGGAGCTTGCTTCTTGCACGTGTCTCAAAGACAAGACTGGCTGTGACTCTTGTTGCAAAGCAATAATCATAGCTGCAAGCATGTAGGCCTGCTTGCTTTATGTAAGCTAATTGGATGTATAATAATCAGTTAATGAACACATCAAACCTCCACACGGGGATCAAAACCAAACACCACTGTATAATAAACAGGTTTGAACCTCATTACTAACAATTCAATAAATATTTAGTGCAGTGGTATTATTCACCTCTAACAGATCATGGGTGCATTAGCAAAATTCACTCCGTTTTCATAAAAAAATACATGGTCAAACTCTTTTTAATGTACATTGGAAAAACCTAGATATAAAATTGAGTTGGGTCGATTTTCGGTTTCACCGGTCCAGTCAGATCCGGTCCGGTGTACCAGGCTAAACTGGTTGTATGCAAACCAGTTGAACCTGCCTTTGTCACTATGACACCTTATGGCAAATTCAAAAGTAGCCTACATTAGCAACCTGTGCTGGTGGCATCACAGCACTACTCTATATTCACGACGTTGCTGCCAGAAATTCCGCCGGATGTCACTCTTTTTGGCCAGATGTCCATTAGGCGTTACCTTCCGCTTTTTTTGTGTTGGAATTTTAAACTCCGGTGGATTTCTGAGGACTATGGTTAACTGCTCCTCAGATCTCTGCAGGGTAAATCCAGACAGCTAGCTAGACTGTCTGTCCAATCTGAATTTTCTGTTGCAGGACTAAAACAACTTTTAAATGTACACGTTCCACCAAAACAAGTTCCTTCCCGAGGCTATTTTGCAGCGGCACCATGGCTCTGCCCGGCGCTTAGTGCCACCCATGACGATTGTGATTGGTTTAAAGAAATACCAATAAACCAGAGCATGTTTTTCTCCCATCCCGGAATGCTGCATGGACTAGCCAGACCTTCTTCCGCATCGCTGTGGAGAAAGGTCTGGCAATGCGAGACTATCACTGCACTAAAATCCAACTTGTATTGCAAGCAATGTTGGGAAATAGCATCGCTGTAGGAATCGTCCAAACCAATATAGTATGATACTGCAGCAGTAGCAACAGAGATGTCGTAGTTTTCAGGGATTAACATGGTGATACAACAGGTATTGGCTGGTAGCTGGTAGCCTACCACCCAATAGGTGACTGTGAGCTGGGTGCAGAGCACCTCGAGCTGCTGGTCATTTCAGCAGATATTACGGTTAAGTTTAGGCAAGAAAAAGTGAGCGTTTTGCGGTTAAGTTTAGGCACTGAACCGACTAGTTAATTTTAGGAAAAATATCTTGGTTTGTATTGAAAACTCCCAAGGAACAGCCATTTCCTGGCTGAAAGTCTTTTGTCTTTCCCAGAAAACGAACTCCGCTCCCTGGCTTGAAAGTCCTGTGTGGTAACGCCCACCCACCCCGACCACCTCGCTACGCGGCCAGCCGCGTTTTTACACAGCAAAAAACAAACAAACATGGAAATCATACAAATTACAGTGCTTATCTTTTTTTAGCTTTTTGAACGTATGTTTAATTGAAACGTATGCATTCATTCCCATGGAGCATTTTCTTGTGTAACACATAATGACAAGTTTTGTGTATTACATACAGTAGGCATTCTTCCAGTGGCGTAACGAGCCAACACCGGGCCCTTATGCAGGATTATCAAGGCGGGCCTCCCTACTACAGCACGTGATGATGGCGCA
This sequence comes from Zingel zingel, assembly GCA_023566125.1. NCBI lineage: Eukaryota > Metazoa > Chordata > Actinopteri > Perciformes > Percidae > Zingel > Zingel zingel. Next base: position 8,484,458 of record CM042315.1, read on the forward strand.
ATGTCCACGAGTAGGCTACCATGAATAGGACAGGATAGGATCATAGAGACACAACATGTAAGAGATGAGATGACTGACAAAATCAGGAGTAGCCTACGTGCACCACAACAAAAAAACACTGGTGAATGCGCACCATAACACATGAAAAAACTAGGGCTGTCAAACGATACATTTTTTCTTAATCACGATTAATCGCTGAATTTCTATAGTTAATCACGAGTAATCACATGTTTTATCACATGATTAAAATTCTTTTATTTTGCATTTCAGTTCTTTTTAAGTACATATTAACAATGGAAAGTAATTATTACCAGTGTATCTTGATTGGGAATCAAATGAATGCAAAGAAATTTGCTTTATGAACTTGACTTTAAGATTTGTATTTGTTTATTATTTATTTACTGTAAACAAAAGAAAAATGTGTGAATCTGTCATTATTGCACAATTCAGAACATGCCAACCGTAGTACGTCTTTAAAACCAGAGTCCTCTACGATGCTGACAGGTCTGCAGTTAGTTGCCACCCATTTTGCAAGAGCTGTAGTAATTTTTTGGGATTTGGTTTCATCCACAGGTCGGCAAGTAGCATTCTCCAAAATAGTGCTTTGCCTGAGCCTGCTAGCATCAACCTAAGTCACGTTAACTGTACATTCTTAGCTCGTAGGTGGTGGCTCAAGCTTGACGTGCTGCCTGGTGATATTTTGTGCATGTGGCTTTCGACTTGTCTAATGAGCTGTCCAGGAGTTTTGGATAATAAAAAGCGCCGTTCAGAATTGTGTTGCTGCTGTTTTTCTCCATCATGCCTGCAGCCTTCAGCCTGCAGCAGCAGGATGTGTTACGAGGAAGTATGGCAGCTTGATGATAAGTAAAGGTGCGGCAAAGGGTCAAAATAGTAGCCCAGCTAGATTCTAGTGATTTTGGAACAGCTAAGGGGCGTTGTTAGGCACGACGCGAAGCCGAGTGCAGTGTAAAATAAATTAATAAATGGCGGCATGCAATTAAAAAACTTGCTCGGCCCTTAATCGCATTGCGATTAATGCTGACAGCCCTAGAAATAACACACAAGGGCAGTCCCTCCAGGATTTCGCGGCCTTTTTTGAGATTGTTGTGGCTCAAAATGCCTGATTTCGCAGGAGCTTTTGTAAGAAATTGTGATAAAAGTTGCGATGTCTTTTGTATAGTTCTTTAAAAATAAAAAGGAAACTTATTTTGGGGAGAATAATAATTATTACTATTAATTAATTACTCTGGGCTGAGATTTCCTAGGAACCTTACCAAAAAGGCTCAGGATGCTGCAAATGTTGGTATAATATGAAAATGGCTGGTGTATTTAAGACAAAAAATAATAATTTATTGAATGAATCAAATATGAACATATCTGTCACTGTCAGTGGCTTATTGATCTTTACATTATTAGTTAATTTCCTATCCTGGGCTGGGACACACATTCATACGGTTTGATAAAGGACTTATTGGACTTTAACTTATCATTGCACTTACAATAACATTATAGCATAGCTGTCCTCAATTTAGGTCTCAGCTGTGGTTTTTCCTGCATCCACTGTGTGTGTGTGTGTGTGTGCGTGTGCGTAACTCACAGGGGGAACGGAGCAGCCCCGCCTGCTGCAGAGAGCCGACAGGATTGAAACAGCAGCAGCTTTCAGCGACTTTATAGTGAAAAATCGTTACAGCGTACATTGATGTTAAAATGAATACAGGTTGGCAGGACGGTCTGAAATGTTTTGCACGGCCTTTCGCTGTACGTTTTGTTGGTAAATGTGAGATGTTCGAGTCACACACGTCACGTCTTCATATCAGACACAAGGAAATTAATTTGACCCATTCTCACTCCCGCTTGGTCAGTGGCTGCACGTGGGACTGCTGGGATTGTCGCGAGTAATGAAAATGCGATATGGCGCCCCGGCTGTCAATCAATATCTTCCAGTCACGTGGGCCCCTGATTGTTCCGGGCCGTAATCAACCGTGTATCCTGCTTACCTATAGTTACTTGTCTGCATTCTTCTTTCCTTCTCTTCATCAACTTTGTCCTCTCTGTTGCTCAAGATGTGAAGATCAGAGAAATAGCAGAAAATGTGAAATAGCTCCTCAGCCGGTATAAAACTCAACACTTGTTAACTCCACTGAGCACAACGGGTGCCATATCCTCATTATGCAACCACATTGAACATAACTATGTTTACAGAGCTCCCTTCCACCATCACATGGAAAGGTTTTATGTGCAAAAGGTGTCCACTATTTCTATTTTGACCTTTGTCAAGGCTACTTTCATTCTGTAGGGGTTGCGAAGACTGACGTACTGAACTGAAATGATAAACACACATCCGATGGAATGCACTTGTGAGTACAGTCATCACAGTGTGAAGAGAGACAGAAATATAAAACTAATAAATGCATTTCCCCTCTCTCCTCTGTATCAAATACAGGGTTGTCTGTTCATAATAATCATGTTTGTGTGCTGCAAAATCATTTTCTTGCAAAATTCTTACACCTTTTAAATGACACTTTCTGGGTATCTCTGCCTGCATGGTTTCACTTCAGAAAGATGTAAAGGGCATTCATATGGATATGAAATGTTTTCAATACAAAGCTGTTTCAGGGTGGCCTAATATTTTGACATTTCCATGACTAATTTAATCCCCACAAAAGTGAGTGCTGTCATGTTGTTCACTTTGATATAGGTACTGCTATGTTAGCCTAATTAATGTATTTTAATGTCAAAGGGAAAAGTGTAATTTTAATGTTATCCTACAGTGGCAGCCATTGACAGCATGGAGCTAACTTGCATTTATACTGCAGCATAAATGTTGTAAAAACTAATGACTTCAAATCTTATACCAGATTATTTTGCATAAATGTTTCTTTATATCCAAAGACAAAGAGAGACTGTTTAATCTGAAATAACCTCTATAGTTTCAGTCAGTTTTGCCGCATAACAGCTTGTCTCTCAAAGGTTGTCCCACCAGCCCTTGTTGATACGATTTGAATTAGCTAAAATTAGTTAAACTATTCCCACTCTGGCTGGATAACGCATCTGCAGACCCTGTTAAACTTCTGCTGTGGTTTGATCTGCACTGAGGCCAAAAGCAAAGTTTCATGTCAGTAAAATGCTTATCCACAATGACTAATTAGAAAAACTGTGGTGTACACAACACATTTTTTTATCCTTCATCATTCTCTCTTCACTTGTCTCTCTTCAAACACAAACACACACAATTGACATTCTCCTCCATGTTGACTTTCTGATGTCTTTTGTGTCATTGTTTGCTACTTTGATTATGTGGTGAGTCATTGTTATAAGCCCCTTGGGATTTCTGTTGCATCTGTATTTTAGTATAGTATTTATATATAATATAATATATAGTATATTTCATCATCATGTTTTTGATCATTCGTATTTAAACAAGTTGACAATAACACCTAACAGAAATCACGGTTTATAACTTCTGTTTTTTTAGGACAGGGTGCAATGTAAAAGTAAAGTTATTGACAAAAGTTCTTGCCAATTTTATTTTTTGCCATGAGTAGTCACTGAAGCTCATTTGCATATTCATTTGCAGACAGATGCTACACAGTCTTTTTGCTGTATGAACAGAGCCCCGAGTTTGTCTGCACTCATGCCAGTCCAACTGGAATCTCGTTCACTTAACAATATCCTTACAAAAACAACCGATTTCTTTATTTAGAGGAATTTGGTGTCAGCTCATCTTGTTTCCATGTTGAATTTCTAAACAGCTTTAAGTTGTCAGACTTCATGGATTTTCCCCTCTAACTTAAATAGAGATAGGTGTTGGATTTCAATAGATAATATACTGTACACTACGTCCTTATTTTGTCCTTCTGTGTGTCTATAATCTAAATTGAACAGCCTGTGCTGTGAATGCGCACATTGAAACCAGACTTAATACTGATATATATATATATATATATATATATATATATATATATATATATATATAGAGAGATAGAGATAGAGATAGAGATAGAGATATATAGATAGATAGAGATAGAGATATAGAGATAGAGATATATAGATAGATAGAGATAGATATATATATATATATATATATATATATATATATATATATATATATATATATATATATATATATATACACAAACTATAGCTTTAAACACGTTGGAGAGATTGGTCAGAGTAGTGCCCGCAATTTTTCTCTCAATCTATTGCCATGTCTTTGGTTTTTGCTGCATTTATGGTTGAAAATCATCAATAACAGGACCGTGATCAGGATCGTCATTGAGGAGCAAAGACACAATGACTGAGTCATCGGCGAACTTAATGATGTGACCACCTACATGCTGGCTTTGGCACAAGTTTTGTTGTATAATTATAAGAGTGGAGCCTGACTGAGTTAAGACAGCTCAGACTTAGACGATTGAGGGTTCGGGAGTACGCTCCCAACTCTAACAAGACTCTCATGATTTAATCCAATATTGGAAATTCATCTGCGACAGTGTAATCACACGAAAAGTCCCTTGGTGTAAGGTTGGCTTAAATGTCCTGTATTGAAAATATCAACAGGTATGTCAATATTTTTGACAAAACGTATTTAACAGCACGCTACATTACACATTTAGGAAACATATAGTAAAACTAAATACAAGGAAAATAACTCCAAAATGTTTTTGGGCAGCACAGCCTCCCCTAATTATCTTAAAGCGAGTCAAATTAACTGCCCGTTTAGTCACGAGTCCATATGACTTATATACCCTAGGTATTTCAATTAACACCTAAGCTGCTTCAGCCCGTACCATTACATTGAAGTTTTAAATACAGTTACCTGAAAACAAGAAATTCCACCAACAATTCTGGATTCATTTACAAGCTCCATCACTAAATGGTCTTCATCTTCGTGGTACCTGTAACAAATTCCTATGTAAATAACATTCCTTCAAAAAAGAAAACTCTCTACTTGGTTTGGCACAGGGATGTTAGCTATGACATCACAAATACCCTGTAAATCAGGAAATGCTAGGCTGGCACCTCCCCAAAAACATCCATGCTTCCAAACAGTAGTCCTGATCAAAGGACTGTTAGAGACAGGGGACAAACAAATACAGGTTAAAAGGGTTTTGTTTAATTATTTAAATTAAACGGGTTTAATTTCAAGAATATATATTTTTTTTTTTGGTTGATGGTTATTTAAAGTCATGCTATTACACACTCCGGTACAGTAGGTGGCAGCATGCACCTTAACGTTGGTTTGTAGCCCGCCAATAAACTAAAGAAGAAGAAGAAGAAGAAGAAGAAGAAGAAGAACAGTAGTCCTGCAAAATAATAATGAGACGTTTCAGTCACGTGGTAATCCTCGTTTGTTACAAGCTCTAACATGTTAGTTATTAAAACAGTGTGCTTCACAGGAGTGAAACAAGTTGCGGAGCTTCTGTATCATTCCGCCCATCTCTACTTGCAACATATTAAAGATAATTGAAGCTACCTTGAATACATTACATGTATATGTTATACTGAATATTTTTCTACATTTTCATTCTTTAAAATGGGTTGATTTCATCTGCAACATAACAGGAGGGTTATGAACAGTACAGTCAATGGTGTGTGCAATGCTGAATGTATGTGTGATGTTGTGAAGCCCCAAAAAGAGTAGATGATGATAGTAGGAGAGACAAAGAGAGACAGAAGGAGGAGTAAAAGCTATAGGCTCAGGTGCAGGACATCAAGTTCCACAGGCAAGCATGCAAAGGAAAGACACACAACACAGCAGAGGAGCACCGGCACGTTCAGAGGCCGTCACACAGTTTTGCTCACTACACTTTTGTCTATGTCTCGTTTTCCCTCTTCCCATTTCCCCGCTTTCTTTGATTTTCTCCAGAACTGATCACATTGTCGGCTGACTGTGCCTCATCATGCTGTGGATGAAGTTAAAGATGGTGGGGGACTCCCTGCGTGGACGGAGAAGGAGGCTGCCCTGTTACCTCTGGTTCCTCCTGCTGTTTGCTGCGGGAGGTCTGGTTCTCTTCATCCACCAGCGAGATCTGTCAGAAATGGTCCAGCAACAAGGCCCAGGTTAGTCTCTACTTCCCCTAAAACAGCATAGATTTGTACACTGTAGAGAATATTTTTGAGGAAAACTGAAACAGAAAGGAGCAGATACCTGTCAATACTAAATGCAAAGCACTGCCATTGGTTTTCATGAGGAGGTTCAACAGAGCATTATCCATGCCAAAATGTAAAAACTGTCCAGAGACTGATGAGGAATATAGAAGTATAGTGATTCATTATACCATTAATTGGTTTGCTTGAGCATGTTTATCATGGTCATCAATATTTCGACCTCTTTACTATAGGAATGGTCTCAAGTAGGACATATTTTGAGTTTTTGATGTTATGAATTCTACCACGTCCCCAAAAGGTCGTGGTAGGAATTATATGTCTGAATTACTTTTGTGTCACCTTGCAATAACTTTTGTGTTACTAAGCATTTACACTTCGTCCCACACAATATTTTACGTTTCCTCACAATCCGTTTTGCATTACCTCTGATCAATAGAGGAAGACTGAGCTATATAGTTTTAATGCATTATGTGACAGACCTCTGGTGTGGCAACAGCATGACTGGGCACACCCTCAGCTGTGAGCTATGATAACGAACATAGTTACTTAACCTAGTTCTCTCCACTGTGTTAAGATCGGCTGCTGACATGACTGATTGACACAGTTACTGTGACTATAGCCATGGGATGACATAGCTTTGGCGGTTGCTTCCATTGAATGTGGCTGTATCCATAGCTGTGCTTTGGTTGGGATGATTATGGCTGTGGCACATTAGTTTATAATGGGTGTAACACTAACTATTACAAGGAGTTGCATTTGTGTGCACGCGCAGTGAATTGACATGGTTGTACTGGTTGAGCTTTGCAGTGAAGCTATTCCTGACTTAGTCTGTCACATATCACTGTGGACTAGTAAAGAGAAGTCACAGTACAACTTCCATAACCCTATCCATCCCATAGATACTGTACAAACACACACACACAACAAACACACACATGCAGTCGTAGCCTGAGCAATATCCTCAGCCACAGCTTCAACCACCACAGCCTGGCGGTCAGAGTTTCCACCGAGATAGATTAAGGCCGTACATTCAATTTCCAAATGAATCAAACCTTTGTCCTTGTCCTTTGTCCTCTGCTTGGCACTCAGCATTAAGGAGATTGGGGTTTAAGCAGCCGTGATAAAAGTGTTTCCTGAGCGTGTAAAACTAAGCTGCTTCATGTCTCAGAAACAAGAGATCAGCAGCTTGCCTATGTGCCTCTTTGGCTTGTACTACACTTTACACCTAAATGAGAGCAGGATTAGTTGCATGTTGCTGCTGTTGTTGGACTAGACTAGACTTATTTTTTATACACAGCAGGGACTCATTGGTGATAATTCACATCATCTTTCAGAAACTACACATTTTGGGGTTATTCTTTGTTGTCCTTAAAATGAAGGGATACCCAATTTCTTTTTCCAGTTTTCACCTATGAAAAGTCAGCAAGCTGTAAATGATCAATGTGTTTGTGGTTCTCAAAGAACTGTAGACAGCTAGCTGTGGCTGTAGAAGCAGTTGGTGCAGGTGCTGCAGTATCAGATATTTACAATTACTGTTATTTTTGATAAAAGCAAAATGCACTTGCATGTGATATTCTATGTCGATTCAGGCACTCTGCTTTTTCCAAGAACGGTTCTATATTGATTTTGATTGGTTCTGATTGATTGATGAGGGAAGGAGTAAGTTATTGTTGTTAATTTGTCATTGTCAAACCTTTGCAAATAGATCTTTATCTTTTTTTAAACCGTCCACACTTTCCCACTCCCACTGGCTGTCTATAATGTGTCTTCTTGAGCAAAACTTTGGTGTCCAGTTCAGGGAATAATAGTCTATGTCCTTGACGTTCCACTTTCGGGATTGCTCCAGTGCCGCAGGAAATTCCGCCGGATGCATGTATTTTCATTCATTCATTTTTGTATGTACTTCCGCTTTGTTTGTGTTGGAATTGTTATGAGGACTATGGTTAACTGCTCCTCAGATCTCTGCAGGGTAAATTGAGGTCTGTCCAATAGGAGTTTTCTCTTGCACGTCTATTCTGCAGTGGCTCCATGTGGAGCTTAGCACTGCCCACGACGATTGTGATTGGTTTAAAGAAATGCCAATTAACCAGAGCCCCTTTTTCTCCCATCCCAGAATCATGCCCGGATTATCCATAAGGGCACTTGGGCCAGTGCCCAGGGACACCATTTGTAGCACTCTTCATTCTGTTATGATTACACAGTACTATTCATCACCAAAATAGATATTGTTGAACAGAAAACTAAATATGTCTGATTGTTTATTGTTAATATGTGAAAGCAGAGGTCTTTATTAGTGAGTAAAATATACAGCATTTGTTTGTTATGTTACCAAAATTGAATTAATAATGAAAATGAAAGATAGCAGTTTCATTAACGATTTCTCTCTTTTAGTTACCTAATAACCTTTGCAGCATAAGCACATTATTTTATAATTTTTTTTCTTTTCTGCTATACTGTATATAGCTACTCGAATATTGGAAGTAAAAATTACATTTTACTAAATCATGCATGAGACTGTGCTGTATACAGCACACAGTCATCCCAGCCCCCTCGCTAAAGCACAATGAGCAAGCAGTGTCTGTGCCTTAAGCTATGGTGCTTCACCCGAGCAGAAGCTTATATCTAATAGAGCTGAGCTATAATACATTTGGTGTCAGCTTTTATCTGCCTCCCTCTCCTTTTCCACCTCTTTATTTGGCTTGCAGTGCGTGTGAGAGCTTTGTATCCCATGGTTTAGATGGCCTGCACAATGGAAGCTGAGAAAACTGCAGTTTAACTGGCAACAGCCTCCCCCCCCCGATCTCTCCCAAGTAATTGTTTAAGGACAATTGGAGATACTGCAGCCGGCTGCAGGGAGAAGAAACATCTGAAGAGCTAGCAGTTCAGATAAATTGTCTGCAGAAATTTAAACCTCTGGGCATCTTTCAGAAAAGCGTGGCGCTGAGGACCAACTGCTCTGGTGAGTGAAAGGCCGCCCTGTGTGTCACCTCACACACTTTAATGCAGCGCAATCCATAAATGGAGGAGAAGAGGCAAAGTTGTTGCCACATTGCATGTGTGTCAGGTTAAATGTGTGTTTACTAGCAACCAACTGCATGAATGTCAGTGTTAATAACATGCCATTTGTTAAGTGCCTTTTAAAAGAGTAGCCTAAATTACCCTATGTGCATACAGGTGGGAACAGGGCTCACACTACACACAGAACTTAGACTTTTTTTTTTTTTTAAAATGTAATTTTTTTTTAGGCGACAGGTTCACCATATCTCTAAATCTCGTTCACAGGTTTTGATAAAGTCTCCACACGTTGACGTTTAGGGAGTAAAAAAACAATCCATTGCTAACGTTACACTCACTTCGCTAATCCTAACGGCTAATAAATATTGCGCTATTCGTCTTCTGTGTAAATACGTTACTGCGGAAGTAAGGTTTAATGTGTACTGCGCTCATTGGCCGAATGGGATCATCTATGTTGGCTTTATGTTTTAACTGTAAAAATAATCGGTTTGTTTTATTAATGTATTTAATCAAATATAAAATTGTAGTATTTACACATTAACAAAAAAATTTTTTTAACCTCAGCAATTTCTTAGGCGTGCTAGGAGGGTGCTATGGGAATCCTAGGGTTAGCTCCAGCACCCCCAAGCCCCTCCCTGGCGCCGCCAATGCTAAGCAGGTAGTCATACCAGTTTACAGCTTGTTTCCGCTGTCCACAAGTGGCCTGGTCTTTGGAGGTTTTTTGACTTTCACTATTCAGTAGGCTACCTGGCCAGATGTAAAAATTCTAGCAGAGAAGATGTCATCAATACAGTACCTATGATTTCATGTTTTGCCTAATGTGGGTGACATATGCAACTGTAGAGGGGGGTTGGCACAGTAAAAGTCCAAGATCTGAAAATGTTAGACTCCATTGACTGACTTTCCATGAATGAAGTATACAAACACTGCTTCCCTTTGAATGCCATGTCACATTTAATCCCATGATATAATCCAGTCAAGTCTGCTACTACTACTACTACTATTACTACTAGAGTACTGCTACTACCAATGCTCCTAGAAAAAAAGGATAAATAAAAAGTCCATTTTGAGTGATGCAACATTTCGGCAGCATGCCACACAGTAAGCTGGCAGCTGCAGAGTAAGCAAAGTGTTCAATAAATCACTGAAGAATAAATAGTATAAACTGTTGGAGATATGCAGACAAAACATTTAACTTGCAGGAAAGGTTTGCAGTTGGGAGATACTGGGGAACAGAGCTATCGAGATAAACAATATCTTTAAATGCTTGTGTTTTTGGCTGGGATCATGCAGTTTATCCTGAAACACAATGCTTTTCATGCAGGCCATTTCAAATACAGTAAATAAAAAATATTGAATAAAATTAATCATCTGGCGGTCCACTGTTGGCGGCACCCTCCAACTCCTCTTCCTTCTATCGCTTTCCACATGGAGCCTGCCAGGAATCAGGCATATTGTTTCATGCTTGAAGGTAAAATTTGATCTCTCTGTCAGAGGTCTAGTAATCCCTTAAGCCCTGTCTGTTTGCAAAGTCCAATTTAGCGGTCTCTTAATGTAATTAAATTGTGCTGGTGACCCTCAGAGCAGTGGTACCGTATTTGAATGTGAATCCTCCACTGGATGTTTGTGGAAAAAACAGAAATGTTATTCTACCCCAAAGCCTGTTTCTGCTGGCACTATCCCCACCATTACTCCCGGAGCAGGAAGATCATTGGAAAGCAATTCTTGGCAAAGCCAACTCCATCACAGTGATTTTTAACCAATGTTAAGTACAATTTGCTCCCTGAAAACAAGGGGTATCATATCTTTTGAGCATAAGTACGACAACATACTTTGATTAAAATGTTAAAGCCGTGCAAGCTGAGCTTTGCCATCCTGCTCAGTGTTGTGATGACATGACATCCGGCATGGGGCACGGGTATCCCAGCAAGTATTATACTGTGGCAACTGCGGTTCCACATTCGGCTCTACTTACCCCCGTTCATCTCCGGGAGCAGAAGAAACCTAACTGAGAGGCCTATGGGATTCACTGAAAATAAAAAATAAAATAACCAACCAGACTATTCTCATGCATGGGTACCAGGTGCCTGCATCACTGTCTCTCCAGCCTTTTCCAGACTTGGGCCATTTCAATTGGATTTAAAATGGAGCTGCTCAGAGGCAACTGGAAGGTCATGTGGTTTTCCATTAACATTAATGCCTGGGGTTATGCCACGGGAGCCTTGCAACATAATCTGTTTTCCCTGCCATCTGATCCTGCTCGGCAATGGATTCTATATGCCAATCTATACAAATAGATTTTTATTTTTCATATTCCTGGTCCAGCAGAGTTTAGTGTAAAAAATAAAAAGCACTTTTGGATACTTGGGGATAGCTTAAATAAATACGTGTCGCTTGAAAAAGAAAACTTTTTACATAAACTTAACAAATGAAGGTTGAAAAACCACACAATCAGTTTTTTAGTTTCTTTTTTGGGGTTGTCAGAGAAAGGCTACCCTCTGTGGCAGATGGGAATGGGTGTGTACAGCCACAAATCACATTACTGCAAAGCTCTCCACTGAACTGTTCTTCACTCTCAAAAGTAAAAAAAGAAAAAAAAAAAAAAAAAAAAATTCTAAAAAGCTGATCTTGTTCTATCCAGAAGACCATAAAATATGAAACCAGATCCAAAAGCAGCCATAAAGTATGCAAGGAAGGATGAGAGGAAGAGAGGGAGGACGTTGATTGAAACCAAAATAGAAAATAGAAACATGCTCTGGGGTCTCATTTACTAAAAGTGTACGTACACCCCAAAAATCTGATTTATAAAACTGTGCGTATGCACATCTGTAAGCAATGTTCCCTTTATAAATCACAGATGTGCGTACGTGATTCAACCTCTTATCCCGCCCTGTACACGCCCATTTTTAACCATAAATAGTCAATGCAAAGCACCTCATGAATGCTGATCAGTATGTTAATGACCCTGGCAGTTACGCCGAATCATGACAACTTGCGGGGAAAAAGCAAAAAACTTCTCAGACGCTCGGGAATTGCTGCAAATTGAAGCTCGGGAATTGCTGCAAATTGAATTATAATTTCGGCCTGTTCTCGCACAGTGTAGGGAAACCTGATCTATAGACTACCTATATAATACTGTCCAAAATGGCAGGCATTTCGGCACTCGGGGAGAGGTCTGCCATTTCCGTCTGGAAACAGCCAGTGGCCCCCAGAGTGGCGAGGACCTGTATTTGGACCGGGATGGCATGGTTCCGGCTTGTTGCCCTCTCTACTGGACCCAATTTAGTACACAGCTCCAAGAGTGCAGCTTTAGGGAATCTAAATTGGCATATTAGTCAGTCATTGTCATGGTCCCTGAAGTCTCTTTCTCTCCCGACACTGGCGTAGTCCTCCTGTAGGGCCAGCAGTGCCATCATGCAGCATTATGCACGGGGGGCAGTATTTATATGTTTACAACAGTTTGTGATTGTTTACACCTTGCCAAAATCACAGCATCAACTAGTGGTATCCCCCACCCCGAGATACAAGTTGAAGACGAAAGTGTTATAGGCACTTTTCTTCATACAGGTTTTGTCACAAACAGTATTAAAGTTTGGACCGATAACAAGGACATTAAAGGAGAATTCCGGTTGATTTCAACACGTAGCTATGTTGTTTATTGTCACGTAGTGCTGTCACTAGCGAGAAAAATTAAAATAATCGGTGTTGCCTACACAGAGTTATCCTCCTGCTAGATTTCTCACCCATGCGGCTGAAACGGGGGACAGGTTTTATACGCGCTTTTAGCCTCTTAACATGATCGAAATATCATTACAAGTGCCTTGCCATGTGAACTGATTCCTTCCGAGTGAACACAGTGAATATGGCTGCAGTAGATGTGAAAGAAATGCACAAAAGTTGTGCTAATTCATACCTCTGTTTAGTTCCGGTGTTCCGGTGGTGAGACGGCAAGACGAGTGCTTAGGGACTGTCTACAAATGGTGTTGTAGTTTGTAGACGTGCCTAAGCACTTGTCTTGCCATCTCAACACCGGAACTAAACACAGGTATGAATTAGCACAATTTTAGTAGCATAACTCGGTGTAGGCAACGCCGATTATTCATTTTTCTCGCTACTGACAGCACTACGTGACAACAAACAACATAGCTACGTGTTGAAATCGACCGGAATTCTCCTTTAAGTGTAGCGATTGCGTGAGAGCTTAACGGCTGTATTTCCAGACTTTGACATTTAATGATATACTGTATGCCAAGTTTTAAAGACAGATATTTAGTTATTTACACTGTGTTTTGCCATTTTCTAATGTCAAGGTATTTAATGCTATACTGTATTCCATGCAGTCGGGCCATCTCCTCCTCCTGCGCTCCGTAGCAGACAATGTGACGGTGAGACAGCTCTGATTAAATATTAAGAACAAATTTTTATTAAAGATTTGAGTGTGATTTCACAAGGTGTTTATGGAACAATTCTAAATCATTACAAGCACAAATAACACTGCTGGATTTAATCTTCATGATAATGTAGATGATATGGAGTTAAAATCAGTGCATAAGTACTAAATGCATGAGGCATCAATACTTAAGTATTGATACAATACTTAACTACATATTACGAGTAATCGTTATTCCCACATTTACTTTCTGCAGTCTGACATCAGTTCACCACCTCACCATCTGCGTCGCCAATTCCCATCGTCTCCAAAATGTGAGTACAGATGGGTCAGAGATTGCGTGGAGGACCACACATTCTGCCGTCAAGTTATTTTTTTATAAATCACAATCTTTGCGTGGGAAGCGGCGTTGCACATTTTCAGCCCCTTTTTGTGCGTTCGCCACGTTTATAAATGAGACCCATGGTCTCTTTTAACTTGGCTGACTTGAAGATGCATCTTTTGAGCCACTGACATGCAGACCTAGTTAGAAACCCTACTGAGCAGCAAAACATGGCTTGGCCGTCCTGCTGGTGGCAGTGGGGCTTTCAGGTTGCCCTTTTCCATAATTCCATGCTGGATAACATTAAAAACTCCAAAGAAAATTCCAACAGTGAGGCTGATTTTTTAAACCGTCTTTGAAGACTGTAATCACAGATGCCGCCTCTCGATGCTTTCAGTCTGTCCCATTCTGTCACTGCAAAAACCACAGCTGAGGCTCAATACACTCTGTGGCTGTGTGAACACAAAAGGGGTTAATCTTTAGGAACACAATTTCAGAAAAACATAGACAGTTGGAAAATCATAGATATAACAAAGGCCGAGTTCACAGTAGCATTCGTGCTCCGAATTCCAATTTTCTGCCCATATCTGATTGTTTTGGATGACTGACCATATCTATTTAAGGATGGAGCCCATCTGCAATAGCAATGCAAACTTATAGTGATTTCAAAAATAAATCTGTTAAGATGTCACATCTGCTTAGGTGCCTTTCCTGCCTCTCCCACTTAAATATAATACATATCAGTTACAGAGTGAGGCTTTGAGTTCCAACTTACCAGAAGCACTAAAACGCCAACTGAGACACAACCTGTACTTCATCTGTACTTGGCTTCTTGCTCACTATGACATTGTCCTGGATGTCAGTGTCTGGAGTAATTCTGCTATCAGTGTGGCACTGAACTTTTAGGCAACAAGAGGAGTCTTGTTTCCATTGCAGCACCAATTAATCGACCGGACTTACCAAAAACTGCTTAACAGCAACATGACTGGCACATATGAAGCCAAAAACTGACATCTTTGTACAAACTGAGGGGAATAAAACATTTTATATAGTAGCCCAACACTGGTGAGCTTCAATGAGAGGAACTGATTTTATGTAGTAGTAAATATGCCAATTAGTTTTCAGTTGGTAAGGTTTGAAACACGCTGCCAGAATCAATGAATCAAGCAATGCACTACAGAGCCTTGGTTATAGTGTGACTTGTTGTATAAAGTTGCATTTGTATACTAAACTATTAAAAAAAAAAAATTGCATAGCTTAATCTTTACTTTCATATATGTATGCGTTAACATTTGTCATCTGGTTAAGCATGATTCGACTGATATATTGTAACGTCCATTGCAATTTGGACAAATATCTTGATAAACACCAATGTTTTGCAAATAATTGCAAATGTTTATCTGATCCAAAGTAATATAATAGCATTAAACATGTTGTTTTCCTATTTAGTAGCTACTGAAACTTAGTTAAGTTACATTTTTGTTCAGTTGCTAAACATCTTGTTAATTATTTTGCAACAGAAACAAATGTACCACAGGGAATAAATTTATGCTGGCTTCAAGGACTTCAGTACACTGTGATTGAAGAGGTTGTCCATGGTAAAACTGTTCCTGTCACTTCATTCAACAATACTAAAATGAGAAGTAAGAAGCTGCTGACCCTGGGAGGTTGTAGACAGTCATGTGTCTCCAATACAGTTTCACCAGATTCTTTTCACCAAGGTAGGGATTAATTTGTACATTTCATTTATTATTTAATTCTTAAGGCAGCAGCCTTTAGAGTAGTCACTCCGCTTAAACAGTTCCTGTATTTCTGCTTTGGCCTGATATCGCATAAAAATGGATATGAGTCAAGGTGTGATATACAGTATCAGCTTTTGTCAAAGAGATAACTGTTGAAGTGTTAAGCAACCAATCATAAATTAATAAACTAGGCTTAATTTAATCTTGTAACAAAAGATACTGTGTTGTACCTGTCTCCATAGTAAGTAGAACAGGTAATATGCAGTCTCAGTGAAATGTTTACTCAAGTCTTTGGAGTATTGAACCGAACCAATTGCCTCTACCAGCCTAACTGTTGGTAGTAATATTTCAGCCTTACTAAAATTGGTGGGGACATTATCTACTTCTATGCCTGTCTGCAGTCTGTAGAATTAATTTCATCAGACAGCTCTGATGTGTTGCATAAGCTGTACGATTTCTTTCGAGAATCACTGCCTTCATACGAGTCTATTCATATCAAACATAATGTTTCTTTCAGAAAGCTTGTCTTCACCACTGCAAATACATCAGAAAAGCAAAAGCCTTTTCTCACGTATTCAACAAAAAAAAAAAAGCTTGTAAGTTTGTGCTTTGTTGTAGCTTTCTTCAGTAGGTTTGAGATTCTGCGTACATCATAGACAGGAAGAGACATACAAAGGGAGAGTGGGAGGAGAGAGGGAGGTTATATAACCAGAGTTCTTACCAAGTCAAGATTTTGTGGCTTCAAAAGCAAACCAGTGATAATAAATACCAATGTTCAAAGTTGTCATCTGCTCAGGATGGGAAGATTATGCAAGAAGGGTTATTGTTAGCGCAACAAAACTGTATATTTTAGTATTCTGTTAAACAGGTCAATTAACATTTGTGAGTATTTGTTGTTGGAATCCAGAGAATGTAGGACCCAAAATGCAGAGACATCAGGCAACAGTAGTAAGCTTGAGGATTTAATATCAAACAAAAGATTCAGTATACAACCAAGACCAACCAAAATTGTGGTAGCAGTCAAAAACAGGACTCACAGGAAACAGGAACACTGAGACAAAACTGGTAGACTCACTCACTGACGCTCCAACACAATCCAAAACAGAAATAATGACCTGACAACAGACAAAGAAAAACACAGAGACTAAATACAAGAGGTAACGAGGAAACGAGAGACAGGTGACATAAGCACTCAACAGAGCACTAACAGGTGAAACCAATCAGGGTGGGGCAGACAATCACAAAAGGTGGGAAAACACAAGTCAGGAAGTAAAATCAAGACATGATAAGGGAGAAAAACAGATTACCAAAATAAAAGAGGAAACAGAAACATACACAACCATAACAATAATCACCTCTGGCAGCCAAGCAGAATGTCGAAGACTCTCAGGAGGCCGGCAGCGAAGGTGGAATCCATCTGGCAGCCAAGCAGAACGTTGAAGACTTTCAGGAGGCCGGCAGCGAAGGTGGAATCCCTCTGGCGGCCGGCGGCAAAGGCAGAGCCCCTCTGGCGGCCGGGCAGGACAGCGAAGGCGGAGCCCCTCTGGAGGCCGAGTAGGCGAAGGGGTAGGAGGGCAGGAGCCAGGCCAAGGGTCCGCCGTGCTGGAGCCAGGCCAAGGGTCAGCTGGGCCAGGGTCTGCCAACAAGGTAACTGGAACAGTAACAGGCAACAGACTCAGGAGTCGGCGAGTCCGCCGACAGGGCAACTAGAATAGTAACAGGCAAAAAGGCAACAGGATCAGAAGTCGGCTGGGCCGCCAACAAAACACGGGGAACAGGAGTCGGCCGAGCCACCGACAAGACATGGGAGGCAGGAGTCTCTGGGATGCTGGACAACAGCAAAGTTTCTGGGACGCCGGACAACAGCAAAGACTCTGGGTGAACGTCATTGTTCAGTTCATCGGATATCATCTCTGCCGGGTCCATTTTTTGGTCAGGTCATTCTGTTGTAGGAATCCAGAGAATGGACCCAAATGTAGAGACAGCAGGCAACAGTAGTAAGCTTGAGAATTTAATATCAAACAAAAGATATACAACCAAGGAGTCCTTAAGACAGCAGGAAAGGAAATCCAAAAATGTGGTAGCAGTCAAAAACAGTTCACAGGAAACAGGAACACTGAGACAAAACGGGTAGACTCACACACCGCCGCTCCAAAACAGAACACAATCCAAAACAGAAATAATGACCTGACAACAGAAAACACAGAGACTAAATACAAGAAGTAACGAGGAAACAAGTGACAGGTGACATGAGCACTCAGTAACAGGTGAAACCAATCAGGGTGGGGCAGACAATCACAAAAGGTGGGAAAACACAAGGCAGGAAGTAAAACAAGATATGACAAGGGAGAAAAACAGACTACCAAAATAAAACAGGAAACAGAAACAAACACAACCATAACAGTATTAAGTGACTCTCTCCCAAACATAACAATGAGACGCCCAAGGCTCAAATATTTTATTAAAAGATATAACCTGCTTCTACAGTCTGGTGAGCTCTTTAAAACACATTGGTGAGTTTTATCAGTGCCTATCTGTGCTTTTGAATGTGCCTCTTTATTTAATTATCTGTTCATAGACACATGGCTTTTCAGATTTTAGTCACTAAAATGAAGTCTATCTACTGTGCCATGAATAGACCGCTGTAGAAGAGCTTGGGCAAAAGGCAGCTTTATGACCAGCTACCGTATCAAGGTTGAAATGTAACAAAAGAAATGTTATGTTTTTTCTTTTGTGGAACCATGGCATCTTGGACCTGCAGTTCCTGATAGAACATCTAGTCTCTACACTCCTCTGTGTAGTTTGTTTCACAGTAGCATGATGTTTTTGCAGTAACTTCAGCTAAAGAAAAACTTTCCTCTGAACACTATCGTTGTAAGCTACACTATTGTACCAAGAACCATGCCATTCGCCGCCCCTATTATGGTCATAGATATTATTCTGAGAGGGATTGCACATGATTGTTCCCAAAGGACAAGCCTAGGAGCTGTGATCCATCCCTCCATACTGAAGCCAGCATACCCATTATCAAATCAGACTTGAACCCATCCCCTGTCTGCCAGAGAGACATGTTGAATGGATATCATTGTGCACTGCTGAGGCTTCCATCACTGTAATCCCTCTACAAAGTGCAGGCACTCTTAGAGGAAAATGAAAAGAGCCAAGGAGAGAGTGGCCTTTTCGCCGTGTGTGTCACTGCAAAGGGCACAAGGAGGGAAGTCGGTGGAATCAGTGGCCTGAGCCGATGACTCCTCAGCCCTACCCCAACCTGAAAAGAACAAAAGATTAAGCCCTCCTGCTATCCAGAGTGATAACAAGCTGTCAACTTCTAAAATGTAATCTGCTGACTCCGGGAGGAAGTGGTGGTGTCAGTAGAGTGGGCCGCCAGCTGATGCTTATCTCCTGAATGGCGTGCCATTGATGGAGAGAGCCGTGGCCCTGCTGGCAGATACACATAAGCCACCTCTGTCTGCCACCAAACAAAGAGGTCTGCACAGGCAAAGGAATCCATACGGAGCCAATTTTCGACATATTTATATACATATATCCCCTCCAGAACTTGTCTCTCTCTCTGATGTGGGCCACAAAGAAAAGGTGATGGGAATGATAAATGACATGAATAGAAGCCAATAGACTAGGGATAATGAGGCATTGCCCCTGACAATGCTGACAAGTGATGGGAGGCTCCCCTCTGTCAACTTGTCTGCCGAGCCCTTCCATTCTGTCTTGGCACAGATTGTTAAATGTAAAAGCCATATTGCTGCCAACGCCAAGTCCTAATGCACACTTCAGTGGGCTGTGAGGTTGTAATATGGGAGCTGTCACCAAACTGCAGCCAGTAAATCAATCCAACCTGGGCATTACCCAGCCTTTTAACAAGGGGATTGCCATACAGCTAATTGCCCGCACCTACTGTGTCTCTCATCAACTTATTGCCATCCCACCCCCACATTGTTTGTTTCTCCCAAACTCTAAAATTGCTTTCAACAGAGCCGCCAGATAGCTATTATAACATGCAGGGCCATCTTTGTTCTTATTAGCTATTAATATTGACAAGCCAGTTTTTTTGTGTGGGTGTTGTGTCTCTAATAGGGTAAAGAATCAGATGTCCTGGTCCATACAAAAGCCACTTACAATCTGAGTAGTAATGGTAGAGAAAGGGAATTAGTCACATAGGAGCTATTTCAGGTGGTTTACAATTTGATTTCAAACCAGAGCCAGAGGGTTTTTTCCTTGTGCACTTGAGGCTATTGATCCTGAAACACCAGTTATATGATATGAAATAGATACTCTTAGTTGTTTTCTGTACAGCCAAGTGAGAGAGAAATGACTTTGACCTGGTGCTATTTTGGAGTCACTCTGTGCAGGCAAGTTTGATGGTGTCTGGTGCTTAGAAGTACTGATAATGGTCAAATAACCCAGACAACAGAACAAAGTTGGGAACTTTTTTTTTCCAACAGCAAATGGCTGTGCAGAAAGTACAATAGGTAGTTTAATTGTATGCATAAAAAAATAACAACAAAATACTTAAACAAAACTAAAAGTCTACAGCCATGCTAGCGGCTAGAGACTGTATTTGAGCTAAATGCTCTCATCACCATACTAACATGCTCACAATGACAATGCCAACATGCTGATGCTAAGCAGGTAGAATGTTTCCCATTTGAATTTATTCACATTTGCTAATTGGCACAAAGTACAGCTGATGCTGATGGGAAAGTCCTAGGTTTTGCAGGTATTTGGTCATTGTGGACAGATTGAAATTTGACCTGATAATGGCGCTTGATTAATCGTCAGGGGGTCAACGTTTTTACAAATGAATTCGCAGGAGTGCAGAGTGTGAGCACAGTGTCTGTGTAACGTGAGGGTTCGATATGTGGTGGTTACCTGAACTAACCAATCAGACGCTAGCAGAATAGACTCAGGTAAATGTGAGGAAATCCACAGAGGTAGATTCTTAACAGCTGATGTAAATAATTAAACATGTAAATATGTACTGACTGTTTAAACAGAAATATGTAAATAGTTAATTGTATAAACATTGTAAATACATTTTTAGTAAATTAACTCAAATATATGAATACACTTGTAAATCTGACATCTGTACCAAATTTAATCGCAATTCATCCAATAGTTGTTGAGCTCTTTCGGTCTGGAACACAGTGGTAGACTTAGGCCCTGTTTACACGATGACGTTCACGGGTGAAAACAAAAAAATATTTTATCGGAAGTGCCTTTCGTTTATACGGTGCAAAAAAGTAAAACCACCCTCCAGAGTGGAAATCTTAAAAACGCTCCACCATCACGTAACCGTCTAGAGAGCAAAAGTCTGAAGACAGTGGTGTGGAGAGAGAGACGATAAAAAGGCGTCCAGGTAGTCTGTTGTTACGGAGTAGGCTACAGAAAATAAATTTCCAGAATGCCCTCCTCCCTTTTGTATACATTTACTGCTTGAGTACTATTAAAGGTGCTGTAGGTAGGATTGCAAAGATCCAGGACTTGGCCAAAAAAATTGAACATCAACAACTTCTCAGTCCCTCCCCCCTTTCTGCTAAAGCCCAAAATAGTCTCCTAAGCCCCTCCCCCCACAAGGGAGAATGAATGTGTGTGCATGAGAAGTGATTGACACGCAGTTAGACACCCCGCACTACAGGCTGTAGGTGGTGCCAGAGGAGCCAGATTTTTTTTACCTGCTTCATGTAGTTCAACTGGAACATAGGGTCAGTTTCAGCAAATATGAAGAAAGTTAGTTTTATAAGTCTTACCTACTGCACATTTAACAACTCTTGTCTTTAGGTGTAATCCAGATCACTTTGGCTGATCAAACAGTAACAGTGGTTGGAAGACTATGAGCTTGGCCTTGGACAAAAAAGTCTTGTGGGTGGGTCAGTGGTCTGGTAATGAATGTGTCTGTGCAAATGGCTGATGTAAGTGAAACCAGAGGGACAAAGAAAGGAAATGATGTAGACCGAGGATCCTGTTATTTGTTGTGTTTGATTTATTTTTACATTCATTTATCATGGGGTAGATTGACAGTGCAAGGATGCTTTCATTTAATACCATCCAGCTTCACTTTTAGACACACTGATGAGGGGAAGATTCTGACAATTTTCCAGGTTGAAACTCTGAAGACATAGGGCCAAGTAGATAATACTAATATAAGCACTGCTGAATTGCCCTCATGTATAAGACTTAAATCCCAAGAACTCCAGAAGACTTTGTTTGTGCCGGACAGATTCCAGAGGGATTGTTTAGTTCTACTTAAAAAGAATCAGGGCTATTTCTGATAAATAGCAACTTAAAAATGTGACTATTACGCCACTGTTCATCATAACCCCACCCGGCCCTGTCAGACACCGCCTACCAAGAGTCTGGGTCTGCTGAGGTTTCTTCCTAAAAGGGAGTTTCTCCTCGCCACTGACGCAATAGCCACTACTAATGCTTGCTCTTGGGGGAATTATTGGAATTGTTGGGGCTTTGTAAATTATAGTG
The DNA here is from genome assembly GCA_023566125.1 of Zingel zingel. Lineage (NCBI taxonomy): Eukaryota > Metazoa > Chordata > Actinopteri > Perciformes > Percidae > Zingel > Zingel zingel. Next base: position 8,506,530 of record CM042315.1, read on the forward strand.
TGGTCTAGACCTATTCTATATGTAAAGTGTCTCGAGATAACTCTTGTTATGATTTTATACTATAAATAAAATTGAATTGAAATTGAATTGAAAAATAGTAGAAAGAAAAAATAATAGAAACAAGCAAATTTCAGCAGGAGCCTAAAACCAGGGTAATGCTCTTCATTGTAATGTTAGAGACAGCCAAATGTAACAAAGGAGAGCATACATTTGTATGTCTCATGCATGTTGTAATGGAAATTTTATTTTAACATAATAGTTTAATATCCTATAAGATTATCTTATATGTTTAACAAGAGTTTCCTTATATTCTTATTTTAATTTTGTGTTATAGACTTAGACTCCTGCAAATGGCATCATAAACTTTGGCCTAGTTGAAGATATCCTTCTCGTTTTGGAACTCAGCGTTCCTACTATTTTCCTTTAGCAGATAAGGGTGAAAAGGGCCATAACATTTTGAACTGTGTCTCCTTCTGTCTCCTAAGCCACACAGGTGTTTTGGCTAAGTTGGGAACAGGAGCAGAGGGGAAGGTTGTAAACTCATTGTGACTGTTTATGGTGTTTTTTCATGTGTAGCTGCTAAAGATATCCTGAAGGGGAGGTGGTTTAAGTGAGTTTCTACTATATAGATGTATGAATTGTTAGGTTGGTCAGAGGACCCTTTCAGATGTGCCGTGGTACTTGTGAAACTGTTTTCTCTGCATTTGCAAATGTAAATAAATACTCAAAGACCAAACTTTGGTTTAATTCTCTAGTAAGTCTTTATTTGGTTTCATTTCTTGTGTTTTTGATTCGCACTCCTGCTGCTCTAAAGAAAAACTTCTACCACAATGTCTAAACTGATATAGTGTAGAATTTAATCCACTGATGCAACACCAGATGGACTTATTGTACATTATTAGGATGTTGTGTATTTATGAAGTACCTGAAGTATCAAGTTTAGCTATATTATTTTTGCAATAGGGAGTGACGGGAAAGTTTGCACTGGAAATAGCTTTTCTTGGAAGATGACTCCTTGTTAAGCTACTGAAAAGAAGAGAATTAGTTAGCCATCCAATAATCATATAGCCAAAGTAATCATCTAAACTCTCACAACACTTTTGATCAGTGTCAATTTTCTCTTCTCTGTCCCTGCAGATCATTGGTTTTTCTCTCTGACAAGCATGCCGAAGACATTAGCAGGTGTCTCCTGTAAATTAATTCAGGTGCAATTTGATAATCAAGTAAAATACTGTATAATTTACCGGTCATTTATCTGTATAGGCAACATACTCAGTGGGGCACTTTATTTCAAATCCCAGCCATTACACAGCACATCTTCCCACCTCATCTCAGCTCCAAAGCTTTGTCCTTTTAGCTAATGGCTTTCAGCAACCCAATGAGAGGCCATTAATGTCAGTCTGAGGATCTAGCACAACAACCATAACCTATTTGCTGACTTAATTACTGCTGTCAGCTGATGACAACTTCTGGGACGAGGAGACTTTTATAAAATGAAAAATAAGTGCTTATTTTTTCCTTTGACAGCCTGCATTCTTGAAGTTCTGCACTGTTTTACACTTGACACATAAATTAACCTCCATAGCACTGTCATTGCTTGAACTTATTTAGCATTTTTGAGGTAAAGCTAAAATGGAGAAATGTACTTTTTTTGCCGTATATGCTAGTTTTTTTATTTTTTATTTAAAAAAAATGTAAATGTTGTAAATGTTAGTGTTTCAAGTTAGATTTTGTGAACTTGTCTGTTAGTGACAGAGGAAAAACAATTACAGGTTCAAACAGCTTGAAACAGGTTTAATATCTGCTGTCGCCAATGCTACGCACCTGTAACCCAGTCAAGGAACGGGTCAACAGAAGCATAGTTTTGCCCAATCGGAGGTTGTTGTGCCAGACTCCCACCTTTGGCTGAGTCTCACTCTGTCTAATCTGTCAGAGGGAGAGCAGGAGTGGGGTTGTGAAGTTTAACATTGGTAGTCCCCAGAGAAGAAGTTGGTAATTTCATGCTGCAGATTAGAACCCAAATTGAAACATAAGCAACTAAAATTGCTGAATCTTAGAACACTGTGTCAAATTGGTTGTTATTACTGTGACTTATAAAGTGTCAGGTTTAGTTCCATCGTAGCGTTTATAGTGTCAAAAAACATTAGCTGACGTGTTTGATCAGTAGCTAGCTCATAGATTATCGACTAATGAAATTAGTGATTTAGCAGTGTCACATTCTCATTAGGGGCTGAGCCCCCTTAAAGGTCTGATCCTAGAATTGCCCCTGTTTAAAGGCACTAGCTGCTAGTTCCTTTTAACACAGCTTTACAGAAAATTGAAAAGCTTTCAGGCAGCTGAAGAGAAAAAAAGAGAATTAGGCATAGATCCCCTTTTTATTTATTTCCTGATATCTCGGTAAGTCTCTCAGGCATTTTGTCTTCCTCTACCATAAAACACAGCACTGACAGTATTTTATGAGACCTGGCTTCGGTGAGACAGTGGCAAAAGGACTTTACCTTCAGATATACAGTATGACTGTCTTCCATGTATGAATGCTGTTGTATAAAGGACAGTGAGGGATTTTGTCCACCTCCACTGGAATTGATACACTCACCACACTGTACTGTGTGTCTCATTGGCCTTTTGCCTCATCTGTACTTCAGACAGTTGAAGCACAGAAAATAGGACCCCACCTCTCACGCCTCCGTCTATTGATTATGAATCAGACTATATTTCATGACAGAACATTTCCTTTTTTTGCCAACTTCATTGTGGGTGTTTATGTGAAAAGAGGATTCCGGAGGATCCATACAAAATGGTAGGAGTGCTGTTAAGAAATAAGCCCACTTCAATAGAGGGATTTGCAGAGCCCACTCAGAGGTAGGAGGGAGCCTTTCAAAGCCGCCCTTTTTCTAAGGCTGTTTGCTGCACTGTACTCCACACAGAGACTGGCAGCACTCAGCAGGTTTCCCTCATCCTACAGCCAGCAGAACCAAAACCACATTCAAAAACTTAAGGCTCCACCAAAGACCTGTCAGACCCTGCTGTGTCTATTTATTGTTCGTAATTGCTAAATAAAAAAATAAAAAAAGACAACAATATAAGCTAAAAGCTTCATTAAAACTCCTAAGCAATATGATATTTGTGCAAAATGCAATACTGCTTCTGTCCACAGTGTGAAATGTTTGCCTTCTATTCAGTTTGAGTATAATTTCTGACAATTGAAAAGATAACAAGTGCCTTTTCTTTACGTGAGACTGTGAAAATTAAAGATTCTGTTAACAGATCGATGTAGGCTTAAACCTGACAATTGCATGCACGGCACTGTCTGTCCCATCATGGTACGCCTGACCCTTAAATGGCAACTCTATCAATTCAGTGTCAATCCTGATCCCAGCAGAGGCACAGAGGGAAGTGAGGCAGCATTAATTATGAGCCTTCAAGCTCCAAGGGACAGTTAATCTTTGTCATTTTGCTACAGGAGACATTTGGATCTGCCACAAAGATTGGAGCCAGGTCGCAGCTCTTGACCCTTAACTAAGAATAAGAATTCTGCTCACGCTTATGGAAGAAACCTATTCTGCTTGTTTTCCCACACATCCCCTCCAGGCTGTTTTAGTCGTTGCAGCAATGTCTTCTTTGACTGAAAAGTTTCCGTAATTCAGAGAAAAAAAGACATTTTATTGAAACAGTTTGAACTCTGAGAAACTGAATTGAGCTGAGTCACAATAAATCTGGAAAGTTGATCTACGACTACATTTTAAACCCATGCATTCATAGCTTAATGTAGGTATTTTATTCATAAACCAAAGACAAAGTTGGACATTTGTATACATTTTCTGACATTTGAATATAAGCATATAGAGAACTATTTTTTTCATCAGTATTAATTGTAATCTAGTTAATTATCAACTCTTACTGTATGTCATTGCATTTGTAAAGGAACAACAACTAAATTGCCAATTGGTTGGAAAGATATAATTCTCTCCTTCCTTTACCGATGCCACAGTAACACACAGAGGCTGGTGGGGGCCATCACAACCCAGGTGTGAAGAGCTGATCAATTCTTACAGGCGAGCCAGGCAACAAAGCACCACAGAAAAAAAAGCAGGGAGGATTCAGTCAGAGAACATTTTGACAGAATTGGGGCATCTCCTCGATCATACCTTCTCCGTGCCCTTTTGTGTGTGTTTAATATCTTCGGAACAAGACAGGTTTCACTGCAATAAAAACGATGACGATAATCAATACAAGGTTCTTTTTTTTACTGTGCATGTAAAGTCCACCCATTCACATGAGGCAGGCCCTCTTGTGTGCATGCATACATTGTCTCCATGCTGACAGCAGGCTGAGAGCACAAACTCTCGTTAACAGCCAAAGCTGAACTGCAGTATGCAGAGTCACGGGCACAGGTGTAGGAAATATAAAAGAGGAGATTTCACAGCTGCTTAAGCTGTTAATTCTCTAAATGCCTTCACGCAGGTTATATTCAAATACATGCCCTGTTTGCCTTTCATCTGCTCCCCTCCACAAGCTCAATCTTTTACTTTGACAACGTGCTGCACCTCCAAGATGTTGAATGGCACTCTCAAGAGAATATGCCACCATAGCAGACATGCAGAGAGAATAGAGGAACTCTCGAGCTGCTATAAAGATTAATGGCGCTCCTGTTATTGGTGTCAGTTTTAGGCCATCTCTTCCTGGAGACAAGCGTGGTATGTTTGAGGAAAGAGACCTACCGTGCAGTGTATCCTGGTGTGAGCTTGGTTCTTCTTATCTTGAAAACAGGGAGATGTGGTTGGGAGGAAGGCAGATCCTGATGTAGTGTGTGTGTGTGTGTGTGTGTGTGTGTGTGTGTGTGTGTGTGTGTGTGTGTGTGTGTGTGTGTGTGTGTGTGTGTGTGTGTGTGTGTGTGGGGCAGTTGGGGTTTTGATGGAGTGGCACTGTGCAGAGCTGGAACAAGGGGGATGTGTTGACTGTGTAAAGTTCAAAGGCATCATCAGCTCCATTTGTGGCATCAGAGCGACTCAGCTCAGGAAAACCCCAACAGCTGCTCCATCTGGACACCTAGCTTCTGCCACTATTGTTTCCATAGTAACGCCCTATGAAGAGCGTAAAGTGAGCTCACTACTGTACCACACTGACAAATGACACATGATGTGTACTCTAATGATATGCATTTGTATTTATTTGGCATGTATTTGGCTACCTTCTGATTGGTACTGTACAGCAGGTCAACCTGTAACTGTTTCACAAAAACCTTAAAATTATTTTCAATATCTAGTACATGTACTGTACACATCTTTCCTAAATCGATTATATTCACAGATACAGTAACGGCTGCTTCATACAGGTAAGTAAAATAGATACAGGAATCATTCAGATGAGGGCAACAAATAAAACATCAATGTGTCTTTCCCAAGTTAAAAAAAAAACTCCTGAAAGATGAGTGATGATAAAAATGTCCTGTTTTTATGCTAGTAAGCTTCAGCATTATTTATTATTTAAAGTGTTTCCACCATCATATTGAGCCAGTGCCCCATTGGCTCTACCATTTGCCAAAAGAAAACTTTTTGAGGCTCAAACATCAACGTGTGTTTCCAGGCTTGATCAAATAACAACAAACCTGTATGTGCAAAAAAAAAAAACAAAGGAAGGAAAAATTGTATTTGGAACAATTTCATTTCTGGCTTTCAGCTGCCAATGGTAATACATATACAGTAGTAACAAACCATTATCAAATGGTTGTCTAAAATGTTTTTGAAATGTGTATATAATGTGGATACTACAGCTAAACTTCTATTTGTAGTTACCTTAGTAATTACAGTAGACCAGACAAGCTTGTTTTGTTTGGTGGTTTGGGAACAGCTGTCAGTCCCGGACCATCCAAGTACGATCGCTGTAAAATTGGTGCAAGCAATGACCGCTCATCACCAAATTGAGGAACCTGTTCTTGTATATGTGCCCATTGTGTGGATTATCCACCCCTAACATAAATAGTTTGAGCGTGGGTGAGGAAACTGCACATTTATTACCTTGTGTTGTCAGTATTCACACTTTGTTATTCATAGATTTGCTCTATGGTAATGTATTCTATTCTTGTTTTAGCAGAGGCTGAACATATTCTTCATTACTAAATGGGAGTAATATTTAAGCAAACACACACCTATACAAAGACACACACGTTATGGTTATCAAGATCTCATATCTCAGTGCATTCAAGAACTGCAGAAAAGTAGCTGCCAGATGCCACAACACATTTATATTCTCTAATATTGGAAGAAGATCTGTCAATAAAGCAAATGGGTTAAAAGAGAAGGTTTTATCTGGCTCCTTTTCAGTAAAGCTCCTGTCATGTTTGGAGTGACTCTGTGCCAATCACCACATCAGAGAAATGATTACCGTGTTCAAATTTGAACAGCTGAGTAGGTAGGCTTTCCTGTTTACACTCTCTTTAATTAGGAGGTCAGTGCCTTTCTGTAATACAGGTGATGACCATGAGGATAAGATATGCAAAGAGGCCTCCATTCTGGCTTCTCACTTATCACATTGAGGAGGTAAAATGTCTGAAGTAATGCAGTTATTATTTTTAAGTTATTCTCCGCTGACATTTTGCCAGTTTGCAGAATGAATGGTTTTTGAGAGATTTATTTTAGCTTGAAACTACATCATACATTGCATCAAAGTGAGACAAAAAGGTCCTATTAATTAAAATAAAAACAAAAATACAAATTACAAACTCCTCGTGGTGCAATATAATTACAATGTTCCAAATGTCGCTTGATGAATGGGTTGCTAAGAATTAATCAAAGCAAAATGTATAAAATATATTTCATCACCTCACTCGGGTGCCACCTGAACAATACAGCACTTTATCTAATTGAGCCGTAGCTCATCCTATTTGTCACTGTCCACAGGGAGACAAAGTGATCTGCAACAGAGGAGTCATCTCTTGGCTCTCTGGCTTCTCTGTTTCAGTGTGACACCAAATACCAAAATACCTGGAGAACAATCTTTCATTTGCTCTTGTCTAAATTTTGTTTGGCAAATGACTGCCTCATTTCCAGTGATTATATTACAATTACAATGTAGCAACTCATGATATGATGCAAAATATTATACAAACTTCAATAAAAGCTCAAAATGTAATAACCTGTCTATAGTTAAAATGGAATAGATGTTTCCCATTGATAATGTGCAGTATATTACATTATGATTTTAGCTAAAATTGTATTTATGAATGATGTAATAACTGTATTTAACATGTAAACTAAATTAAAAGTTCCAGCGTTTTAAGGGAAGTGTCAATAACATATCACACAGGAAGCTGTCACATTGGTTTGTTACTCCAATATATCATGTTTAATATTAACATTTATATATCTCCATATCATGATTCATTGTCTTCACAATTAGTCCTCGTCCTTTACACTGACATGAACATGCATGCTAACCTAGTTTACATAAGTCTCATCTTGGATATAGTGTTTCTTCCTGGCAGTGGATGCAGACGCATTCCTAGTTTTCGTAGACATCTGCTTTGGCCAAAAGTCCCATATCTCCCCCGCATCATGTTCCTCCTTGTCTCATCTGTCCTCTTATCTCATGATACTGTTCTCTCTTGGCACCTAATGCACACTCGGCCATCCAAGTGACTGAAAGTGCAAGTCCTCTAGTTTCTGCCGGGATCAAATCTCACCAACATTTTCTCTGTTGTAGTTTTTTGGTTGGCGTCTCCTGTCAAAAAATGGCACACATGGTTTCCCTGAAGAAAAAAAACAACCATAATTGTTTCAGTCTGGGCAGGTCAGCGTGAGATGTAGGGCAGAGGGAGCATGAAGAATGGGTGAGGCCTCCCCACGCAGCCAAGCTCATCTAATGAGTCGTCTTAGCGTAAATTGGCCTCATGGTCCATCTCTCTCCGGTCCCTCTGCTCAACAGGGCCAGAGGGGTCAGCAGGCTCAATATCCCCCCTCTTTAATTACTCACCTCATTAACACATGGCTCCTCTCACTCTATTGCAGCTCGATGGAGGCTCACCAGCGACCGTGGCGAGCCTCTCATAACACAGCCTGATCGATTGGGCTCGCTCTTTTTACAGCTGTTAACATTATTGGCACAATCCGAAAAGATGAGCAGGGTAAAAGCACAGGATATGTTAAGACAGGATTCATAGCAGTTGCACCATGATATCTGGTTCTGATTATCTTTTTTTAAGATAATTTTTTTGGGACATTTTCACCTTCAATAGACTGGACAGTTAGGTGAGAGAGAGGGGCAAGACATGCAGGAAATCGTCACAGGTTGGACTTGAACACTGGACCTCGGCATCAAGGCATAAACCTCTATGTATATGTGCGCCCGCTCTACCAACTGAGCCAACCCGGACATTTGGTTCTGATTTTCGATGATTATAATATCTACACAATGCATTATGAGTCCAGAGCAATATACTAAAATCTGCTGTTGAAGATAATTCATGGTTTCACTGTCGTCTCCTCTTGGCTTCTTTGATTCATTTAAAATAAAACAGTCAAACTAAGTGGAAAGCAGAAAGCACATTTGTGGTAAGCCTTTGGAAAAAAGAGCTAAGTATTTCTCCCCCCTATCCTAAAGTGGCAGTTTAAAAAAAGTTTTGAATAATGCATAAACACAAACCTCTTTCAGGGATCAGTAGCCTCTCTGCTGACCAGTGATAAATCATGCCTGCATTATCAGTCCTGCTAAAGTTAAGAGGACGATAAGTAAGGTGCCACAGAGACAATGATAAATACTCATCCTTTCCATGGGAGATGGAGGGGATTTTTGGATCCGCTTTGGTCTATCTTGACATCTGTAGTACTGATTCTTTCTTTTGTGCCGCTTTGGCTTTTAATTGGATTCATTCTCTGCCCGATTTGTACCTTACGTACGCATCTTTTTGACTCAAGTTTCTTTTCAAAACAGTATCTCAATATGATGTAGGCACAGTTAACCCCAACGCTGTCTAAATCTGACCCAGAGGCTATAGTGGGTATAGTAGCATCTAATATTGGCACAGAGACATCTAATATAGTGACATATCACTTCCACCCAGTTTGTTCCATTTATTTGATTCCTCTTCCTAGAAAGAACCTATTGTGTTTGAGGCCTGGAGTTATTGCAGCCATTTGTTTGCTGGAGAGCAGCTTTTTTCGAAGAGCCGCTACAGCAGAATATGTTTTCTGAATATGACAGGCTGCTTCAGTCCTCTCCTCCACTCCGTTGAAGGTTTGACGTAATTAATATTGTCATGGACAGTATTAATGAAAGTCTTTTTTAGAACTCTATGTTTAAATCGCAGACAAAAGCAGAGCTTTCACATGTGCAAAAATAAATTGTGAGCTTCAACTCTGTGGATCAAACAAGACATGAAGAGTTTTTACATGATTATTTCACGACTGTTGCACTGCACATGCTCTGTTCTTGTTTTCTATAGTATATCCTAAATGCCACAGTTGGGAGATAGTGTGTTCTTCAGCTGTGTGTCACTGTTTTTTTTTTGCTCTGATTTTCTGTTGTTTATGCTTTGCATATGGGCTGATACAGTACATCTGTCAGGATTAACTCCTAATGCCTATTGCTATATGCCTACTGTAACAACATATAGCTATGCTGTTACACTAATCTGGACCACTGTCATTACAATTCCTGCACATTTATTCCTTGGCAAATAATTGTTTTTTTATTCATGCTGCCTGCTGCAACACTGTAGTGTCTTCGGAGGCTATATGAGACGGAAATACAGAGAAATGTATTAGCATCCGGCTGTCTGTCTGACCCAGCAGTTGTTCAAAAATAATCATTAAGTGTAATCCCTTAACAGTAAAAGTGTGTGGGTGTTTGTGTGTGTGTGGTTGTATTAGCTATGATAGCCATCTCAACGTTTATTTTTAAAATGTACAAAAGTAGCCTACATTTTATTTTACAACTGCAGCTTCATGATTAAGAGTCAGGAAACAACAGACATCCTCAGGTGAAATCTGTTGTTCGGCAGCATATAAGACATGTATTTGCACCGTGTAAAGTCTGTATGCCCAGGGCAGAATTCTGAACATACTCCTGCTTTTGCACTGGCACAGCACTACCAAAAAAACACCTTTGTACAATATAACACCTTTAGCCATTACAGCACCTCTAGCACCTGAATCACCCTCACCTGTAAGCAGTATACTGTTAATACTGACATCACAAAAACAACTGACAACTGAACTAACCTACTACTGTACTACCACTATTAGTACTATTACTGCCAGTAATAATAGTAGCAATAGTGACAGTACAGCATGTTTAAAATGTTTACAATATATGCAGTTGAGTAGTAATTTATACAGTTACAAGGTATGCATACGCATTATATTATCTGCTTTATAGCCTAAATCGACACAATGTATTCCTGTTAAAGCTACTTGAAAAGACAACAATCACATTTCAGAATACTAATGTTGATACACTCTTCTGAAATACCAAATTTGCTCAGTTTGCCTTTAGTTATATATGTTTATTAATGATTAATGATACTCATCTATGTGAAGACACTGATCACGTTAATGATTTCTCACAATAATGATCAACAATGACTTAACAAGGTGGGAAACAGATAATATCAATATTCAATTTTCATTTTTCGAACAGGCCTGAGGGCTACTCATGTGGTCCTTGGGGGCTACCTGGTGACCCCTGATATAGATAATACTAAAAGATTGAAGTATTATAACAAATTTCATTTCAGTGTGTTTAAAAGGAGCTGGACACGTTACTCAACTTGACATGACATAAACAGATCATTTATCAGTTTCCCTAACCCCAGTCATCAGTGATACTCATCAGCCATCACTCTGTCACTCAACACATCATCACATTCATCACATTCATCACTGTCATCACTGTCATCACTGTCATCGGTGATCGTGATATTCTCGGTATCCTTGTTAGTCTGGCAGGAAAAAGCATGTTTAAAGAGGCAACTTGGCATAATTTGCTTTTGCAATATTACAACACTTTTTATAACACTTTTGAAACTTCTGAATCGTACAGTAAGACAGTAACAATGACTATAATCAGGACATTTATATGTCACACATGACATAATTAACAGGTCATATAAGACAATTTAAATACATACAAAAAGCAAAGTCTAAAAACAACAATTCAGAGTTTCATGGTGTGTTATGTCCTAGACCAGTTGCCAAGCAACCAGCAGAAACTCCAGGAAGTGGTTATGGTTGCGAGCGGTTGTTTTTACATTTCTGTATCAATTAAACAAACAAGATACAACATGTTAATTAGAGAGCTTCAGAGGCTAGCTGTTTCCAGTCTTTGTGCTAAGCTAACCAGCTGCTGACTGTAGCCTTATATCTAATGGACAGATATGAGAGTGACATTGATCTTCTCATCTAACTATCCACCAGAAAGCCAATAAGCCATTGAGAGGCTCTCCAAGTATGAAGTAAAACATTTGGATATCAGATCTCTGAGTGCATGCTGCAGATACCCTGAAACCATGAACCCAACATATGTTTATTAGTTTAATTTAGTTTGATTCATGATTCAAGCAGCATTTAAATATATTTTAATTTTAATTTGAAGAAGCATCACATTGTGATCCCCAGTTCACTGAACTGCGAGAATGTGTGTGCATATTTTCAGTCCATATAGTCATGTCCATACCAGTCAAAGAAGGCCTTCCTCTGGCTTGTGATGCCAGCATGCATGGTTTGCTGTGCAGCCATCCATTAATGTGTGTTCTTATGTGTCCTGTTTACTTGCAGTGCTCAGTCAAACTAACCGCTCCAATATCACAATGCACTTTAACATCCATCAGCTAGGGAGAACTGTTTCATAACAATTTTTAGACTGACAGGCTAAAATTCTTCAGGATATCTTCATGTCAAATGGGAAAACATTAACCTACAGAAGGAAGTAAAATGTAGACTAATATCTAACAGATCAGGTCTACTTTGCTATTACAGTGCTTAGAACTGTAAGCTGTTATTGTCTTTTTCAAATTTATTTCCATTGTTGGCTGAACTGAAGCATGCACCAAATGGCACACAATACCAAAAGCAATTGTTTGCTCAAAATCCTTTTTAAGGGTTTGCCCTTCACTTCAGTTCTCTGTAATTCTTTCTGAGCCTATCATAGAGAATACTGTGAGTTTACCTTCATGCAAGTTCGATAGAAAGGTATTTCATAAAAGGGCGTTGCTCCATATGTATGGTATAATAATTTTCCCATGATGCTTTCTTGATTCAAATGTCAAATGGGGAAAATAACTGATATACTGTAGTAACAGTGTTGATTAGGTCTCATTGATGAGGATAGCATCATGCTTCTCACTTCATGATCGTCCTCCCCTCAGAACACCTTTCTGGTGGATTGCCTGTTATTTTGCTGTGACAAACAGATGAGTCTTCATACATTCATAATCTCTTAAGGTTACACCTTCTCAATAAATATCAGTCACCTATTTTGTAAACTAAAATAAACTAGGTGAAGCGAGGGGAAATAGCTATTCTAAAAAACACATTTGGTTAATGAGCCCTGCGTTTTCACAGCAGCACTGGGGAGCACATCTGAATAAATGAATATCTACGTACTTGGAGTGCTCCTGTTTAGTGGAAAAGTTCCCTGTTTTGGGCCCATTCATGGCACCTCCTGATATGGAGGTCTTAGGGGGCCACAAAGAAGCCAGAGAGGAGAGAGTCATTATGAGTAGTCTTCCTCAGCAGCAGCAGGATGGGTCAGGAGTTTAGATTAGCATTTTAATGAGAGGAGCACTGGCAAAGCACAGCAGGATGACCCATCAGGTGACACCTGGAGTATGTAAATGATTAATTACAGTATCTAGAATGCATTGGGATCACGCGCTTTTTAAGTAACTGAGGAGCCTGTCAGAATACAATCCCAGTATTGATATCTTCTTGTATCACAGCTTTCCACTTGTCATCCACCAAATGGAATGTGATGACAATTAAGTGGGAATTAATGAGATTTCTCAAGGTAGTATATAAGACCATCATCCAGTGAAAGCTGCTATTAAAGCACACTGTAGAGCCATAGGGGCCTGTTAGGCTCAAAGAAGACACAGTTGTATTGGTTCATTGGTTTTATATGAAATCCTCATTATATGGAACTTGGCGCCATCTTCTAATCAGTGGTTTGTTTGGCAACAACAAAACAGAATACTAGATAAGCAACCCTTAAGTTATGCACAAATTAATTTGTCCTTGATAGAGAACAAGCTAGAAATTGCATTACATACAGACAAAATTGTCTCTCAGTATCTCACGTTCTTTCTCTTCCTCTGAAAAAATCACTAGCAGAATATTCCACTTGAAGCAGCACTTGATCATTGAATCACACACAAGTCATTTCAAAAGACTTACTGTCTGAAACAATCGAGCGCAGGTTAGAAAAAAAAGCTAAGTGTGAAATAACTACATTTGTGACTCAGTGGAACAAAAAGTGCATTATGACTGTAAAATAATTTGTGTACTCAGCATTTACTGTAGCTTTTATTCTTTACAGTATTAAAATGCAGTGTGTAATCTGTATCAGAATCATCCTTTTATTTGCCAAGTATACTTACATACACAAGGAATTTGACTTCGGTAGGTGTTAACTCTATACATTCAATGTGGTAGTAAACATTCAGTAGACAACATTTATAGACACTTAATGTACAATAGAGACAACCATATACATATAGGCACATATCAACATAATATACAAATAAGATAATATCAAGACAAGTACACATGGAATGGGATGTAACGTGCAAAAGGTAATAGTGCAAAGTAATGTGCAAGATGCATATTGGAATGGTATTGAGAAGAAGTGACTTTTTAACCCTCTTTCTAAAAGTATGTCAGACTATTTGTGATATATAATGTCTAAAATAACTGGCATTAACTTTGTGAAAGCTGTACTTGTGTGTGTCACAGGACTGACTTGCAGTGCTGAGGTTAGCCATTGTAATTGACGTAGAGTGGATAGATTGGATATCCAATGTATGATTTTCTCCCCTTGGAGAAGATCTGTTGGGCTGGGTCGGGCAGAATGTAACTGATTTTGTAATAGTGTGTCTCTTTAGGTCGACACAACTGCATCAGAGGGGCAGAGTTCTGGAAAACAAATCTTATCAGTATCACACCAGGTGTGCTCACCAGGTGTAACCCTAATATAGTGTGTTCCCAGTGGAGAGGTTCATAGTGCTGCTAGAAATGGGGAATTCTCCTCACACAAGATGTCATTTTCAGAAGATGTTAGTGTAGGAGAGAGAGCGGGACATGCCGGTACTTCCAGGCCAGAGAGGGGAAGCATCACTAATGTAACAATGCAGCAAGGTCATTTTGATGCAATCTAATCCATGTAGTGAAATGTGAACCTTCAAAATGTCACATCCAGTAGATAGAAGGATATCTTCATTCACCTTTTACTGTATGTTAAGGGCGGGGAAAAAACCCATTTCTGAACTCATTCACAGCTGAAACACCTCTTAATCTTACATTGTTCAACAGGAGACTACATATTATCCTCCACAGCAAAACATGGAAAAAATAAATGCAATATTATTGTAACCCTTCACACTGGTTAACTATTGTTGTCACTCCATGTTAGGCATGCAGTAATTGCAGGAGTGAATTTTTGAACATGAGCATCACTTACCTGTTTATTTCCCAAGCTGCACGATTACAGAACTATCTCGGTTTGAGATCATGTTTTTGTTTCTACAGCCAATTATGCCTTCCTGCACACGTAAACATCTTATAGAATCCAAGGCCAGTGTAGCAAACCTTGAACAAAGCTCAGGCTATATAGTGTATACATGTAATTAGAACCCAGGGACTGTGCTTAGTGGTTCATGGCTTTCAAAACATTGCCTGCCCCACACTTTCTTAATTACTCTAATTATACTGCTGGCTCTTTTCGCAGCTTTACTTCTGATTCCTTCCACATTAAAAAGCCAGTGGGAAACAAACTAACACACACACAAGCGTATGGCAAAGCTTTTAAAAAATTAAACTAAAAAAGCCCTCATTGTAACCTTGTGGCCAATACAGACTAAATGCTGATTTGAGCCATACAGTAATATACCAATATACCATGCTGCATATTGATGATTTAAGTGGCTTGCATCTGTCTGAAAAACATTTAAGAAATCACATCTGGTGTTTTCAGGAAATATTAGTGGTATGTTTGTTTATATGTTTTAGCCAATAACAGTTGGTTTTGAAGTTAATGGTGTGTCAAATTGCTTAGTTTAGGCTACAAATTTAATTAATTTTAATTCTTATAATCCTTTTTGTTTTATTGCTATATCAGGGCTGTATTTAGCCGTTACAGAAAGTGCTGAACAGAATGACGAGTTTCAGGTTAGTCTGCTGAGGGTTAGTCTGCTTTTATTCCCCTAAAATAAAAGAAGATGACAACTTCCAAACTCAAAAGGCTGAATTCCGGTCCCTGTAAGCTCAAGCAGAAAGTAAAAAGTAATTATCTCCAGTTATATTGCCAGTAGTGCTGCAATGTTAGTTGTATGAGCCTTAATCAACATTTCCTTCATGACACAGAGAACATGAATAATGGTTGACAAAATGAATATTGTTTTCACCACGTTTTTTTTTCTTCTACGATCGCCCTCCTCACTCTGCCTGATTTCATTTCCATTCTGTACCCTACTGCAGACCTGTATGTGGAGGTAATTCATGACAATAGTGATACCAATCCTGAATGCATTTCACCACCAGCAACTGCTTGTGTAAAACTTCCATTTGTATAATGGATCATGTGGTGTGCAGATATCCGTACAATATTGGCCTTGAGCTGAATAAGGTGAAGACAATACCGACCACAGGGGCCCTGCCCTGTGGTTGACCCACTACTCTGGCTTCATTGGCAGTGGAAGGGATCAATAAAGTATCACAAAAAGTAATAAGTTAAGATATCTTTCACCTCTGCACAATCATTTTGACAGTCCTCCAATATCAGGAATGTCATTTGGAGGGAATATAGATGACAGATCTGCAAGTCAGAGTATCCCCTTACATCTCAGTATAATAAACTCATGGCTCCAAATAACAGGACATCTGGCAAAGTAGGGAATTATGTTGTGCATCACTGTAACAAGAGAGCACATTGCTCACTAGGGAAACGAGACTTGTGGCTGCCAAATCTTCTAATTAATTTCAGAGATTCCCATCATGCCGTTAAAATGCTCTGTAGATAAGCAGATTGGACCACAAACAACAAAAAAAACTTTTTTTTTAATGAAAGCGCACACTGTGGTCATATTTCACTTAACGGCTGATGTCAACTGATGTTATGTTATGGGTTTGTGCTGGCTCTTTTATTTCCCCTGGCTAGGTTTCCATTTTAGCGCTCAAAGCTACACAAATCCCCAGATAAGTAGCAATGGAATCTGCTTCATTCCCCAGCAGATATTTATTTACTAAGTCATTTGGAAAATTAAGTAAAAGGAAGAAAAAGCCAGGTTTTGTCTGTTATGAAGCTGAAGACTTCCTATGGAGAGAGGATTTCTGCACTGCAGATAATGTTTTCCTCCTCAGAGACAATACTGAGCATTATGCCAAACCCAGCTCAGTAAATGAAAGGTTTCATACAGTGAAGTGTTATCCCTCTATAATAGCAACAGAACCACTCTACCAGCCAATAATGAATAGAACAGATAATAATGTAACCAACTACATTATTCAAATTATCCCTCAGCAGTCAGAGCTGTGTATAATGATGCTCTCTTGACAGTCCATGAAACTGCAACCATTCATTCCCAAGGCGCACAAAATCCAGAAGTACATGACCTGATTATGCATGCCTCTAATGTCATTGGGAGAGCAAAAGGCCATGCTCGCTGCATGGCTAGTAAAAAAAGACTTTTTTTTCTTTCTTGAAAATCCTCATTCAGAATCTGAATTACGTTATTAAGTTAAGAATTAAGAATTATAAGTATTGTCGATATGCATGAATTTCTTTGGTGACTCCAATGCAGACAAGTTCATGCAGTAACAATAAAGAAGAACCATGCGAGAGACTTTTTTGAGAGCATTTGAACAAAGCAAGTATAATATTAAAGAGTATGAATACAGCTTCAAAGATTCTGAGAGCCACTAAGCAGATAGTCTCGCATTGCCAGACCTTCCCGCATGGCACTGCGGAGAAGGGTCTGGCTAGTCCACATAGCATTCTGGGATGGGAGAGAAACGTGCTCTGGTTTATTGGCATTTCTTTAAGCCAATCAATTAATCATCATGGGCGGCGCTAAGCGCTGCACAGAACCCCGGTGCCGCTGGAAAATAGCCTCAGGAAGGAACTTGTTTTGGTGAAACGTGTACGTTCAAAAGTTTTTTTAGTCGTGCAACAGAAAACTCAGTCTAGCTAGCTGTCTGGATTTACCCTGCAGATATCTGAGGAGCAGTTAACCATAGTCCTCATGAATCGACCGGAGTTTAAAATTACAACACCAAGAAAGCGTAAGGTAACGTACGTCCGGCAAAAAGAAGGACGTACGGCGAAATTTCCGGCGGCAACGGAGCAATCCTGGAAGTGGAATGTCGTGGATATAGGCTAATAAGCAGATAATATGTCACCCCAGCAGCTGGGTGATGGGTTTATCAGTGGTCCTAATGCTCTTCTCTGCACATATTTTTTTCACATAATTTGCTACTCTGTGACGCTGTTTGATGAGCCTGGTTAGATGGTTTGATAATTGTGAGATGTCATCACATAACTGATTGGTCACAGGGCCAAAACTACCAGGGCCAAAACTACCAAGGCCAAGGGCTTATATTCCTAATGAAATGTCTTTCAACAAGGTCCATAGGCTACATAGGCCACTTTTCCCGACTGCCCCAGTGGTGTTCAAACATATGCTACATCTCTGTGGGGGGGGGGGGGGGGGGGGGGGGGGGGGGGGGGCCTATAAAAAAAAATATTTCCTGATAACACTGTGTGCACAATATCACAGTTAAGTGCTCCAAATAATAAAAAAAAAACAAATCCAACCTGTGGCTGGGAGGTCTGTGTGTTGCTGAGACCATGGCTTTTAGCACAGGTGAGTCGGAAGCTTAGTGGGAAGACGGATGACACAGCAGAAGACTGTCTGCATCTCGCAGGCTAACTGCATTATCCAGTCTGCCCACCCACTCGCAGGGCATAGTGAAGGAACCAGCAGGGCAGATGGGAATCTGACTCATTTAAATAGGCCTTGGTGTTGCCAGTTGGCGTTTAGCCTGTGAGCTGAGGCAGAAAATAACACCTTCTAAATAATGAAATAAGCCTTCATTTAATGAAAGATTTAAGCTCCATGCCCTCCGTCCTTTTACTAAACCTGAAGGCCTTGGATGAGGATTATGTTACCATGGCAGAGCTTCCCTACGTGCTAGTGAGAGTGGTGTGCACTATGAATACTGCTCACTCTCTCTCTGTCTTTCCCCTCAGTCGTACTGTTGGTCTTTGATATTTCTTTCTCTGGCATGACCTGAATTGTTTTAATTTGTGGCATAAAATAGGAAACTGTTTGTTGCTGACATATTACAGGGCAGCCACACAATAGAGGATTGGCAACTTACATGAAGGACACCACATAACAGGACCTGGCACATGTTATAGACATAACAATTTGGTACATATTGTTTGATGGCAGACTAAACATATTGTAGGCATGACAAGTAGGTTCAAAGCCAAAGATGTGCACGCATCTGGAGAAGACTGGGAAATAAGATTAATACTGCAGGGGTTGAAAACCCATCAAACCATAACCTATCATGTTCTTCTAATTAGCCTTTTCTACTGTGCGTTCCAGTGTCCTCACCAGCCGTCAAAAATTGCACCTCATTAATATTCTGCCATTATTTGGACTACTTGCATAATTTTTCGTAAGCATAGTGTGACTTAATAACAGAAGACGTCAACTCACAGCAGCGCAGCCTGCATGATTCTTTGTTATTGCTAATAAAAAGTCCCCTAAATAATGTATCTCAAGCATAATGCGATTTAACCATCAGATGCGCTGCTATAGAGCTGCAGAACCTCTCTGGTTCCATGTTGAAGGGTTGCAAACACTCAGTGGCAACTTTGAAGTACTTCCTCAGGCAGAGGTTGGAACTTAAGTTACTCAAGAGTGTAACCTAATAAAGAGGTCGTACTATCAGCTTATCAAGAGTCAAGTAGCTGCCTTTTGTCTACCCTCAAACAAACTTATCACTACATTGTGTCCACATCATCCGTCAATGTGTGGGCCTTCCTCTGCAAGTATCTAATATCCTGAAGTGCTTTTCTCTATACTGTATGTATTCCATTTCTTTGCACTATTGCTTGACTGCTCCTGCATAAAAACAACTATACAGCACAATCACGCAAGTTAGATACTGTTTCAAGAGGCTTTTAAGATCTAATGCCCTCTTACTTCAGACTCATTGCAATGTAACAGTCCGCCAAGTGTTGTAATGTTTGATTGCATGTCATTTTGTACAAGTCATTAGTGCATGACTGTAGGCCTTTTTGGAAAGGGAAGGATCACAGTTGGTAGCAGGCACAGAGTCCCTGTCAAAGCAGTGTTGGGTGTTCAACATTATTCCTGTGTGGAAAGATTAGGTGATTGGCTTCACAGCAGAAGACTGGAAGACAACAGTAAGGCAAACAAAAGTAGATAGCTGTTGGCTATTTTGTCATGTATTCTGAGATTACATCTTATAGCCTCAAGTCGCCACATCATTCAATACTGACATGATCAGTTGGTACTTCTACTGTACAACTATTCCTTTGGACTCAGTTTTCTTCAGTTGGGCTCCTGATCATCCTATGTTCCTCCTACTTGCTTTCTCTTTTTTTTAGTTATATATTTTTTCCCAGTTTTTGTCTGGTTGTGTGGAAATTGCAATAGGTTAATGTCATACTTTGATTGCAACTTTCTGTTTGGATTAAAGGGACTCCATAGAGGATATTTTTCTGCTGAGAATTGGACTTTATTTTTGGACTCTTTGGACTGAGCATAAGACTCATTATGATAATATTGGAAAATGTACTGTGGGGAGCTGAATTTGCACAACATCTAGATAATGAACAGTTTCTGTGTGTTTTAATGCAATTGAAGTGTGCTTTTGTTGTTAAATGGTTATTTTCATGGTTCATATTAAGTGTATACCTAGCCATTTTAGACTATACCTGGCTTCCTCACAAATGTAAGACTGCGAAACATTTCAAATGTGTAGCTACATTACCAATCAATTAATTATTAAGGCCCATAGAAAAAACAGATAAGTGATTTTCTACGATAAAAACCTTTATTTTTACAATTAAAGCTTTAGTGAATAACTTTTTTATATTAATGAATGTCTGTTACATGCAAGCCATTGCTAAATGAATTGATACAAAGCTAATTAAGACTGCACAACACTTTGTCTCTATTTCTCAGTGGTTCTCATGGCTATATTTAGAAAATGTAGTCTAGCGACTTTCACAGTCAGAATCTCGGTTGAGGATAATTACCTCTTCTGAAGAATCCATAATTTTTTTCAATCCTCCATGTCCTCCTTGGCTACAAGTAACTGTGTAGAGGATGGGTGGGGGTGGTGCGTGATCACCGAAGGCTTGCAGAAGGTTTGTGTCATGTGGATGCAATGTCTATGTTGTCGTCATTACTTGTACTTCCTCATGAAGGAGACAGAAACTACGCACTATAGCTTTAATTAAAAATGAACACATACAGATACAGTTTAGTTGCAAAAGGTGGTCACTACCAGTTTTCTTACTTTTCTTTTTTTAGTTTGGTTAAATTTAATCTTAATAATGACAAAGCAACCCATGATGGCAACCACATGCTGATGCAGACAAACATTGTGTAAGCATTCTCTACCGCTTGATGTTAATTTGATATTATCCCTCTTTCAATGAATATTCCATGAACCTTTCCTTATGTCACACATCACACGGATAAAACAAATTGCTTTGTAGCACTCGGCAGAAATGAGGCTCTACAAACAAGGCATGAGAGTTATTATCTGAAATAAGAGGCTCTTGGACAGATCCCGCAGTAGAGGTCAGATGTCTTGGGTCTGAGGCACTCGCCGCTGATTGGATTATTCTGCTATTCAAGCAGAAGCGCTGCTTGGCACACAAATGTAAAGTGAGAAAATTCAATGTGTAAGGCCAGATGAGATGCTAATAGAATAAAAGAATTGCATATGCCCATGCATATGAGGCAATGCATACAAGATATTTTGAGACTGATGTCTAATGCCATCTTACCTCTGCTGCTGTAAGACGAGGATGAGAATCCAAGTGAGATAATCACACAGCACGATCAGCTTTTATGTAGGCAATCATAACAGCAATAATCCCTTCCTATGCAAACAATTCCAGTGTCTGCATGCTTGTAGCTAGCCAGTCGGCCTGCACCAGTCACTGACCTGAACGTCTTGCAGTGGCTCTTGCATCTCCTTTGTCTCACTCTCTCTACCACCCAAACCTGATCGTAAACTGTTATCCTACCAAAACTGATCCGACTGCACAAACCTGTGGCAGGCTCCTCCGCACACTGGCCATCTTTAATTAGCCGATGTAAGCAGAGCCTTATTCATAGCAAGAAAAGCTGTTCCTCTCTCTAAATTAGCCTGTCAATCACAGCACTTTCCCAAGACTCTGCCATTTCCCTGTGCTACTGATTAATGACACAAAGCAAGTTTATGAATGTGCCATATGCGGAATGCAATTCATTACCCTCATCTCCGGGATTCAGCAAAAAGCATGTCCTGCCTCAATATTTGTGACCGTCCACAAGCAGAGGAAATACAGCATACACAGTAATGGTGCTTGTTAGTATGCTAATGTAAATATCAGTTTAGCACACACCTACAATTTCTGAGCAACATGTTATGAGACAAGCAAGTATCCCCTCCAGGTTGATATGCATCATGGGAGAGGCACACCGGAAAGGGTGACCATTAATCAAATCATCCTCAACTGACAAGACAAACTTAAATTAACGATTAGCAAATACGAGCCTGGGGATTCCCAGCTGGTTACATATGCAGTAACCCTGGGGTGACTTGATACAAATCTGCTTTGAATACATAGATCAGGCTACATTTATTCGCCAATCTGCTGATTATTTTACGGGCTTGAAAAGACTTTAACTGATGATTTATGACAAAGCCCATGTAATATCTGCTGTGTTGTGCATTTCTCTTTTAATCATCACAATAAAGGGGATTCTCAGTAGGTAAGCTGTCAACTCAATCAAATGTCGATTATAGTTAGGCTAAAACATTCCATTGATTTAGTGAGGAAATATTTTTCTCAATCACTTAACTAAACTCTGCACATATCATTTCATATCAGCTTTGATTCTGCTTCATTCACTTCAATTTATGACATGGATGTTTAATGAACCTGGGCAGCTGTGTACTTTGCATAAATAGTCCACAAGGGGTAGTGACACCAGAGTGCCCTTACCCTGTATCATCCAGTGTTGCTATAGGTAACGTCACTTAATCTGCTGAACCAAAGCTTCGGTGACTCTTGGAGATAGGAATTAAATGCCTTGTGTATTTTATCCTTGTGTCTCTAACTTTATCTTGGCAGCTGTACGATATCGTCTGAGGGAGAGCTCCCCAGACGATACCGTAGAGGCGCTCCGCGGTGAGAACTGCAAAAAAGCCAAGAAGCCAGTGTTAAAGAGAGGGGGGGGGGGTTCTTAGATCATTTGTAGTTTCTATGAAAACAAATAATTATCATTTTAAACATAGAGTACATACATTGTATATGTTAAGATCATTTTTTCTACAAAGAATGAGGATTAGATAAATAAATATTATTCTCCCGTGGGGGAAATTTGTTTTCACAGTCGGTTTCATGCACATGGCAATATACTTGGACAAATACATCAACAGATAACATAAATACAGGTATATAGACAAGGGTTTAAGGACACTGAGGCACTCAGGAGGGTAAAGTTTAAAAATATGACAATTTTTCTGTTTATAAAATTGATTCTAAAACAGAAAAAACATTACTATTCAAAGTCCATTCTGCAAGTTGCAAGATGAAGGCAGCAGGAGACATATGTTCCATTT
The DNA here is from genome assembly GCA_023566125.1 of Zingel zingel. Classification (NCBI taxonomy): domain Eukaryota; kingdom Metazoa; phylum Chordata; class Actinopteri; order Perciformes; family Percidae; genus Zingel; species Zingel zingel. Next base: position 8,529,620 of record CM042315.1, read on the forward strand.
CTCTCTTTTTCAAGTGATGGGATAGAGCATTTAGCCTCGCCTTGTGATCAATGTTAGTAGAGAGGTATATAGACAAATAGAAAGAAGCACAAATTGCAGCTAATGTTTGCGTTATGGTGGCAGATATTGTTTCTTTAAGAAGATAAATGAGACTTGTGGTTGCACCATGCTGATCTCTGCTCAGCTCCATCCTGGCTCCCCCTCTGCTTGCCCAAATTTGTGCAACTTTCTTGTTCTATATAAGCTGCCAAGATGGCATGGAGGAATAAGTATGAGCCATCCTTCATACATATAGAAACCAATAGGGTGACCAAAGGTCACAATGTGTCTGGAACAGTCCTGCTTTTTGACTATTCGTCCTGCATGGAACAAGTGTCCTGCTTTGTAATGAACACATGCTTTACAAAATAGGAAATGTGCAATTCATTTGTCCATGAATCATACTACATACAATACTCTAATATTCTGTGCAAACATCAGCCCATGGCCTTCTCTGTCTCATCTGCCAGCCTGTCAGCAGTGAGAGAGTTTCTATGGTTACAGGGACTCTTTCATCTCCACATGTACACCTGCACCCGTGCGGCTTTGTCTGCGCTATCAAAATTAAGATGTGAAACAAGACACTTTTTGTAAACTGTCACTGGACATTTTGGTTATAAGCTTTAGATGCACATGTGTGTATTCCAGGGTGAGAGTTGGTGGCTCCATGGGTCTGAAACACCCTCATCTTTAACAAAAAACAACACTGATGCTGACCCTATGGCTCTGTTCCTGACACTCACATTTGTACTTACTGGACATTTATTGTTCACCGTATGTTGCTTTGATTTGATCTAATTGTTAGTAAAATTGTTGATACACATTATCAAAATGTGGTTGGGACAGTGTAGTCTGGCAACTGTTGTAATTTCCATATTGATGCATATTTCATGCATGATACAAACATTGACTGTGTTGTGTAGGTTAGTTAGTTAGTAAATGAAAAAGGGACACAGTTTCACACCATGCAGTTTTACACTTTTCCATTTATTTTCTTTTTTGTCTTAAAGGTCCAACATGTGATCAACTACTGGCCACACACTGGGAACGTGTGAATGTGAAATCAAATAAAAAATATATAGCATTTTCTTTCCTGTGAGAGTAACAGACCTGAATTAACAGTGGATCTTTGAACACCAAAGATAGCAGATATGATTAGATTACAAAACTATAATTCATGTTTTTAGCACTGCAATGAGCCATTTTGTTTTACTTAAGACTCATCCTTTTAAGATTAACTCACAAATGTCATCATGATTCCCTGCATTTAAAAAAATGTAGTGATCCTATCACAGACATTATGTAAACACTTTCCTAAATGATATTTATTTATTTATTTACACACACTTTATACATTGAACACATACAGTTCTTACCATTTGATATTTTCAAAATGCAATTGCTTTACAAACTATTTAATCATTGGATTGAACTGTGTTTCGACCATTTAGAACACATGTGCAGCCAAATACACACCGTCAGGGAGACATGCCACCCCATACGTGACCCATATCAGTGAATCCGATTTATTTTCTTCAATAAGAGATACAAGTAGGAGAACCATGTGGGAAATCACATCAAATTACAGTTTTGTCTAAAGACTAATAGCAGTATATGTTCAGATATTGGTTCTATTACCATCATGGAATTGCAGATTGTGATCTCTTGTGAATTCAGTGCCAGCAGATATTACTTCTTATTTAATTTGCATGTAAAATGAATCAGGAGTGCCCCCCTGTCATTTACCAGTCTATTACTGCTATTCTCATTACTTGTAACAGCTATTGAGTGGATTGACACACATACACTCCTGCTATAATGCAGCGATGTCTAATGAAACATTCTCAGTATACAATAATTAGAGCCCCTCTGTATTGTAAAAAAGTCTTTTATGAACATGACGCACAAAAATGAATTATTCTTGACATCCATGTGATGAACAAGCTGACAGGACTGATACATGTCATCTGTGGATGAGAAAATGAAGGCAGCCATTGTTCTTTAGATAGTTTGAATATTCGGTGGGAGACACATCTATGTCTGTGTGTGTCTACATTAGAGTTTGCATGTCTTATTTACAGTTAGATGTTGGTTATGATTGTGGGCATAAAAGCATGTACATGCATCGTGCTGTATGTGTGGTCAGTTGCAGGCTGCCTGTGTTTTCTGTTTACTTGCAAATCAATTCACTTCTGCTTTTACGGTGATGAAATGAGGCCTCTGAAAGAAGCAGTGCAGAACATGATGGTGATAAATTTATAATCAAACGGGGTTTAGCGCTGGGCGGAATAAACATGAAGCACATTATCTCATGATGAAGATGTTGGGTCGACTGCCCATGAATACTGAAAGCTTTTTTTCTGAACGAAAGGTTTTAAGCACTGGCTAGTGATTAAGTTGCAAATCGAGAGGAGACAGCATGGGTGCAAACTGACGGGAGGATAATAGCCTGTTGTTCCGGGGGTCATGGAAAACTAATTATACAAACTCCACTTCTACATTGCTACTCACTTTTTCAATTCTATTCAAGAGTAAGAAAAAATATCTGCCCGTTTTCTTTTAATTTGTTAACTTCCGAAATGTTGGGCAGGGTGCCATCTGGAGAGAAATTACATGGGGAGAAGTGTCAAGTATAATTGATAGCAGCATGTTGTGGGTGTGAGAGGAGTGCTGAGGATGGGAGTTGATTCATCAAACTCCATATGATGTGACTTTTCTTTACAGCAAAAGAACAGAACAGTTATGTGCCTCGTTCTCGCTGCCCTTGGGACACTTAAAGTCTGGGGTAAGCAAAATCAGCGACTTTTAAAAAATTTAAATGTGAAAAGACTGTAAACTGTGTAGTACTATTTTTTTGTTTTTTACCATTTCTGTGTGCAGAATCTTTTGAGCGGCTTGAAATCATGGTTTGGTGTCGCACCGGAGTCATCGTTAACATAGTCTTGCATTGCCAGACCTTCCTTCACAGCGCTGCGGAGAAGGGTCTGGCTAGTCCACAAAGCATTCCGGGAGAAAAATGTGCTCTGGTTTATTGGCATTTCTTTAAACCAATCACAATTGTCTTGGGTGGCGCCAGGCACCGGTGTCGCTGCAAAATAGCCTCGGGAAGGAACATGTGTACGTTCAAAAGTTGTTTTAGTCGTGCAACAGAAAACTCAGATTGGACAGATAGTCTAGCTAGCTGTCTGGATTTACCCTGCAGAGATCTGAGGAGCAGTTAACCATAGTCCTCATAAATCCACCGGAGTTTAAAATTCCAACACAAAGAAAGTGGAAGGTGAGGGTCATCTGGCCGAAAAAGAGTGAAATCCGACAGAATTTCTGGCGGCACCGGAGCAATGCTGGAAGTGGAACGTCGTGGATTTAGACCATCGTTTACAAAACCCCTCCCCTTCTATATGAAAACTGTTACTTCTAACGTTAGAGCGCATTGCGTCAGTGTCGTTTCATTCACCCTGTGTGAGCGGCAAGTTTTCTACACTCCGCAAGCTCTCTTAGCTCTTTCACCCTGATACATACATGAATAAAAAACTCTAAATATAAACATGAGCAAAATAGCTGTCACAAACATACTTTTCTGTCTTTCAGCCTGAATAGGCTACCTAAAATACTCTTTTTTTTTTTCTTTTTTTTTTGCAAACTAATTATATATACTTGGAGATTTTTTTAATCATTTCAATTTGGCTGGATGGTTAATAACATTATTTTCTGTGGTGTGACAAACTCGGAGTACATTTGTTTGAGCCTTACCAGGACTTTAAAGGTGTTGAGTTCAATCCGGAAGCCTCATATTTGTAGATGAAAATGTATTTACTGTAATGCTGCCATTGAAAAGGATCTGCCACTTTGTCTCGCTGCCACTAGCAGCAGACCTTGAAGTCATTATCCAGCTTCAGTATTAAATTCCCTGAGTTGGGACACTATGTTACACAGACAGCCCCCATGCCAGAGAGCTTATTTAAGGCTTGTATCAACTAAGATATACACATGAATGGTGCCTGCAGAGCCAACAAGCTGCCAAAGATTTTATAGCCACTGCTTGGAGCCCCATTAAAATAACACTCTGAACCCGGTTATAACTCAGACTCCTGGAACATCTCCACATTGACCCATTGCTGCTTTGATTGGACTTTTCTGTCAAAAGGTCCGCCATCACCCTAAGGGAGGTTTATGAGGCACAGCCAAAAGCTGTTTATTTTATGATAGGCATTTCAGACTTAAAAAAAAGACCAAGAAGAAAACAAAAGCAGTATCATTAATTCCATCACATGGCCATGAAGTATTGTGTTGTTTGTCTGCTGCGGTAATTTCTTCGTGGGGTGTTGTTGTAGCTTTTTATAGTTCAGCATTGCTTGTTTCATGCAACCCATTTAATTCAACTTCCTCACGGTCTGCTGGACCCTGTTTGCACCTCTGGCTACTACACGTCCACTACAGAAGCATGTGTGCCATATGCTATAGAGAAAAGAAAAGGGATGTTGGGCACATTACAATCTTGTGTCTGTGTGTGGATAACTGACTCATTGGAATGGTCTGTAATTATGCCTAACCATCTGCATCACTATTATATATATATATATATATATATATATATATATATATATATATATATATATATATATATATATATATATATATATATATATATATATATATATATATCCATAAAGAGGGAGATTCTAATTATGCTAAGTGGATGTGTTGTTTTCTTCTGGAGAATATAAATACATCCTTTCTGTGTTTTCAGCAGTAACATTTCTGTTAAATGGTTTTGTATTACTGTCAACTCAAGAGTATCAGATATTTTTATGCAGTTTTTAAAAATCTTTATTTCATTATTTCCCCACCCCGCTTCTTATGATCCTGTGCAACCCATAGTACCCAGCAAGACCTCCAAACCATTCAACGATATCAGTCGTATATACCCTATAATATGCCCCACAGGAGCGTTTCATAAAGTAGCGCGGTGGCTGGAAATACGACCCACTGGAGTGTTTTCCGTCCTCATATTTAAACCAGAGAACGTAACGTTGTGGTTTGAAACACGTCGTTAACGTTGTGCAACGTTGTGTCGTAGTTTGTCAGCGTTTTCAGGCAACAAAACTACTTAGTTAATTTAGAAAAGATCATGGTTTTGGTTCAAATTAGAACATATGTTAAGTTACTTCATTTCTGGTTACTCATGTTCCGTTTATTCTGTAAAGTAAAAAACAAAATGTCATTGTTTACTTTTATCTTCAAACGGGACACAAACTCCGGTCTCCTGGGTGAAAGGCTTGTGTCTGTTTGACACATCCACAACCCAAACTTGCCTCCTTATGCAGAATTTGGCATTCTTATACTTTGTCACCTTACTTCCTGCTTTACTGCTTGAACAGTCGCACATCATCAACAAACACACCATTTTTTTTGGTGAAGGACAGTCTCATAGTACCATGATGGACCAAATTGAAAACACAAGGTAGATCATATGACTGCTTGCAAGAGTGGCAAAGTCCATCTCTTGTAGTTCCTCTTACTTTTCTAGCTTTTTTACCCAACTGTAAAAACTATTTCATGATGCTATATGTTCATGCAGTGTCTCCAGAAATCTGCATAATAATCTTCGTGATGATCTTCAATGCTAAAAGATTAACTCCTTAAGCGAATCTGCATAATTCCACATCACATGTATTATGTTTTGCTTACAGTAAATACTGATTTATCTGAATACGTGTGTTGTCAAGACAACAAACTCCAGACACACAGCACAGTTGTGACGGTGTCCTGTGGATAAAGTAGTGGCTTAATTGAGATGTATCTAAAGTGCAGTAACGCACAGAATGAACTGGTAGATGAGTCAATCAGTTCAACAGCATAGAGCTTGTCTTATTTCCTTGGATCAACAAACTTGATTTAATGCCTGAGTAGACGACAATCTCAAGGTTTCTCTCAGTGTCAGTTCTCCTACTGTAGAAGAGTTGTGGGCCTTTAAACTGAGTAGCAACCTTGAATGTGCAAAGGCCCAATCTCTATCAGTGGAAGGCTTCTGACCATGGTTTGCTTGCTTTTTTGTTCATTTCTTTATCATTGTAGTCTGTCGCCTATCTTATTCATCCAGAAAAGATGCTCTTTAAGCTATAGTGAACATGGGCTCTTCAGCATAGGCAATTATGTTCACTCAAGTTTCTGTGTGTGAAAATGGCCGGACGACACCATGTTCTAAACAAAGCCATACTAAGAAATACAGAGAGAGTTTTGTGAAGCTGATAGTCTTATTTAGCTTTGTGGCTTGAATGTAACGGACATTCATTAATATCAAAAAAAGTTACACACTAAAGCTTTAATCCCCTTTTGGTAGAATAGGTGCTGGACTCAGTTTTCTGCAGTTCAACACTGGCAGTCAGTGTTGATTTTGCCTACAACAAAATCCAGACTTGCATGTTAATGTCATGTACCCTTTAACTTGCATGGATGCATTGAGCTACACAATGCATATGTTCACATTTCAAACAATTCAAAATAAGCTGTTAGGTAGTATTTGTATTCTGATTACTGAGTTGTTGTTGTTTTTTTCAGTGATTGAAATGCATTATGGTCATCATCATATGCAGCTTCATTATTCAAAATCTATATGATATTTAGTTTTTGCCAAGCCCTTTGTTACTATAATCACACCACTTTCTTCCTTAGCACAATCGCAAAAATAAGACATTAGAAGCCTGGCAGTTGTATTTAAGTACATTAGGCAGATTTATTGTTCTCTATAAGAATGCTTATTTGAACCAAACATCCATTTCACATTTCCAATGAGTCATGCTCCATTAAATTCAATGTGTTGAAGATGGAAGAGAGTATTATTGAGCTGAGCAGCTATGTGAATTAATTAAAGTCCTACTTTTTAATTCAATATAAATGTCAAGCTCTGTGTGTGGCAGGATATTGAAATCAATCAGGCTTTAATATAACGGGATCCTCCTTCTGTGCGGAGATCAACACGTCTGCATCACATGTTGGCTGCTTGTGCATAGGAGTAGGAAGAGGTCTGGAGGCTCAGACTGTCTATCCTCTAATCTATAGCTGTATTTCCATGTGTTTGACACCAGAGCAGAAGCGCGGCATTGTAAAATAGCTCCCGATCATTCCCAAGAACAGTGAATCACCGCCGGAAAACTGGATTTGTTGTGGCTACTTAACACTCTGTTGTCATTGTTGATAGGAATGTATTTCCTTTAGCTCTCTGCCACATCCGACAGAAATTCATTGGTATGAAAGTGACAGCTAGTCCTTGGTTTTATATGTACCTTGGTGGCAGCTTTATAGGCGCTATAGCAAAGACAGGGGTTCACTAGGGAAAACAAACTCATGAATTCCTCAGCAAACCTTTTGTTTCTAGTTTTTCAGGAGCATAACTTTAAATCATAGTCTCCACTGAGGAAACATTTTAATAGCAAGGAAAAAAATTCAGTGCTACAACAGATGTGAGCACAGCACATGGCCTGTCATGGGCAAATGCGCTATACATACAACAGCAACTGCATAAAATTGCATCTATTTGTGGACATTGAATTCAAACATTAATTCTAGATTTTAAAAAGCTGGCCAGTAGGGTTGCACGATACTGATAAAATGTGATATTGCGATATCGATTATGAATATTGCGATATCAATATTAATTTTGATATTTTTAAACATATATAAAATTACAAAAGTTACGGGAAAAAGCATCACGAATGGATTCATAACAAATTAAACAAGTTTTCTTACAACACAAGGTTTATTTCAACTGACGGTCATGTTGGACTGGTCCAACATGAATAAATAATAAGGACCATGTCTACAGAACAGGACATGTTTTACTGGTTGGACAGTATAAAATATATAAATAAAGAGAACAGGACACAACTTTTCTTTCGCTTTTCTGATTCGCTCCGTTTAGTTATCTCTATCCATTTCTTCACTGACACTGTCACTCTGTCAAAATATGCACACACGTGGTACGCTACATAGGGTTTGTCACATAGTGGACCCGTGTGCTGACATGTACTAACATGTGCAAGTGGCAAGATAACTGGCCAATGAAACATGATCATTATAGCATTTCAAGCAAACTCTAAATCAAACGCAACTAAGCCACACAGCGAACGGACGGGACGCAGCGATCCACAAAATATTGCATACTTATTGCGACACTTTCGATATATTGCGATAACAATATTGAGTCGATATATCTTGCACCCCCTAGATATAATATTGCGCAACGTGATATTGCGATAACGACATTGAGTCGATATATCTTGCACCCCTACTGGCCAGTACCATCAAATGCAACCTGGCTAACTTTAGGCATATACGACCATACCTATTGTAACAACAGAGTCAGGCAGCCTCTTTATGCATGTAATGATCTTCTCCCACATACATAACATACTGTTTTTACAAGCTGGTCAAAAGCAAGCATGACAACTCTGAAACCAATTGAGTCACTTTACGGCCAATAGCAATCGCTATTGCCACATAATACAAAAGTACAATTTATTTATTTTAATAAGTTTTAAACATTTTGCAGATGCTTCCCTCATCTTTAAAGGTTCAGTAGGTAACTTTATAAAAATAACTTTTTGTCATATTTGCTCAAACTGTCAATATATCCTGACAGTAGCAGATTAGACAGATAGATAGCATTTGCAAGTTTATACTGCGCCCGAACAACCAATCAGAGACGAGGAGTCTCTAACACAGTGTCAATGAATGAAAACTAGGCAGCACTGATCAAATATGACTCAAGATTCTGTTACTGCTATGCCTATTTCTCACCTCAAATGTATTCAGAAACATGTTTCAGTGTACAGTTTAGCTGTAAAATTAGATGGATAGTGCTTGGTTTTGGCTTGACTTGGTCACAAGCTTTCTTATTTTACAACTAAACAGTACACTGAAACATGTTTCTGAAGACGTTTAAGGTGGAAATAGACATAGCAGTAACAGAATCTTGATTGATATTTGATCAGCGCTGCCTAGTTTGCAGTGATTGACACTGCATTCGCGACTCCTCAGCTCTGATTGGTTGTTTATACACTATAGGAGCACCAGGAGGAGGCAGAGGAACGTGATTTTTTCCACAGATGATTTCACTGATTCATGCACTACTGTCAGAATAGAGTGACAGTTTGAATAAATATGACAAGTTATTTTTTTGTTTTTGGTTAGGCTACCAACTGTAGTTTCAAGGTTTTACAGTAAATGCACCCCCAACACTAAGTCAGTTCATAATGCAGAAGGATAGTTGCATTAGGGCAACAAGGGCAACTACCACAGGAGAATGTGTTGGACAATACAAAGCGTTAACAGTCTTCTCAGTCAGAGCCACTACTGGAATAGTCTCCTAATTGAAGCAATAGAGAGCACTAACTACCTAACCTTCAATGTGTGTTTGTATATGTGTGTGTGTGTGTGTGTGTGTGTGTGTGTGTGTGTGTGTGTGTGTGTGTGTGTGTGTGTGTGTGTATGTATATGTATATGAGTATATGTGTATGTGTGTATATATATATATATGTATATATACATAATAATATCAGCATTTACAGTACATATACAGTATACAGTACAGCTTCATGCAGTAACACCAAAATGAAAAACCATAATAGTTCATTTCTTTCTCATTGTAATGGGAATGCACGAGGATTGGCACCACTACCTCATGTATGATCCTGATGTTTCTACAGGCACCTACTATTAAACATCTTCATTCATCAAGAGCAAGAAGAGATGGCTAGAGTTTGATTTTATTTATGAATTTTTCATTTTCATTATCAATTAATCTAGAAAGAATTGAGGTATTACTACCATACAATTAAATAAGCAGTAGCGGTGACAGTATGACTGTAATGTGTACATGCTGATAGCTAACTAACCTGTATTTTAATCTCTTCTGCCTCTGGCCAAAATCATTATCAGTTGGTCCAGTTGCTAAGTTGCAGGTAGTAACCATGAACCAATTTATATTTTAATGAGCATGACATTAGATGGAAGTGTTGAATGGGCCGTGCTCAATGATGCTAAGCAGAGGCAGGGAGGGAAGTTTTGAGTCCTATTAAAGGAAGTAGAAAACCAGCTGAGTATGATTTGTGGTAATTGGCAGGGCGTTCCGCTCGAGCGTGCATACACAGCCCATTCAGTCACACTGTGGGGCTTCGATTCAAAAAGCAGCAAAAAGCATAATTATGTTTATTACTTTTCTCTACACAAAGTGAGTGCAATCCATTCCAACTGGATGGCTTCAGTCCCTCTAAGATATGACATTCTGTAATATACACCTAATTATTTTTGCTGACTGATCTCGAGCCTGGCAGTATTCACATAATGAGCTGCCCTTCCACCTTTCCCGGTTGAATCAGTTGTTAGGCTTCCCTGCAGTTAAACTACAGTGGTAAAACTGGGAGCTTATATAAAAGTTATGATCCCCTGGAAACGATATTACCAAAAGCTCCAGTATGACCAGCTGAACCTGATATTTGTGCCATGTTGCCATAAAGCCACCCACAGGAGACCAAAGAGAAAGGTGGGAGGACACATGGGGTCAATAATAAAGAGCAAAACGTAATATAAAACTTTTTTGTACCACTTACAAACTACACCTTTTCAAAGCTCCTACACGCCAAAAGGCCTCCCACACAGATGATTTCTTTTCAGGGCTGTTTCAGCATCGAAAGACTATTACAATATCATGGTACAATAATAGACCTCAGTGGTGGATGAAGTATTGACACGCTTACATTTATAATATGTTTTCCCAAAAAAACTATGTATAGATTAATACGAAAGTAATCCCTCTCAGTCCTCACTTGTGTCTCACAAGAAGTGTGTGGTGGTGTGACCCTGCCCAACCCCACTTGGGTGTGTAACCCCCAGCCAATAACAGCGTTCTCATTCCCCACCACCGTTTTGCCCCTCAGCGTCTCATTCCAACACACAAGTTTAACTGACACAGACACACACACACAGAGAAGATAAAGCTCTGCATTCACTCATAATCCTGCAATGTGGCACCTTCCAGCAGATTATTATTATTATTATTTCTCTAAATCACTGCTTTGTTCAGCGCCCCCATCTCTTTTTTCTAACCACCACGGTGCTCTTGCTTTCTCTCTGTCGCTGTCTCTCTGTCTCTCTTTCTCTCTCTCTCTCTCTCTCTCTCTCTCTCTCTCTCTCTCTCTCTCTCTCTCTTTCTCTCTCTCTCTGTTATTAAACAGTAGCGATAATCACTACATATTATGCCTTTAAGTAGAAGTAGCAATACCACATTATAAAAATACTCCCCTACAAGTAAACATCCTGCATTCATAATATTACTTAAGTAGAAGTACAGAAGTGTGATTATAACCAAAGTAACATACCGATTATCATTGTATCAATACATGGAGTTTGGTGACCTTAGATAATTTCCCTATAAACTAGCCCAAAGAGAGCACAGCAGACATTTGAAAATGTAAGAGCAGGAAAAGAAAAGATGTAATTAATAACATCAATGATGGCTGCATTCCATTTTGGTGTGTGGGTTTCAGGAGCGCTGGTATTGTGCATGCTGAGCCATCGTTAATGGTACCAGTTAAATCTTTTCCTGTCCTGCTATGAGAAGTCAAAATGTCTGTTGTGAAAAATGTTTGAGCAGAGGTCTACTCACCTGGACTGATCTGAAAACACCTGTGTTTAGTGTCAGGTTACAGCTTAATTTTCCAGCAGGTGCGACAAGAATTTTCCATGAAAGCTTTTCAAAATGTGAGAGCAGCAACACGGGTACAATAAAACAAACGGCCGGTCGTAGATTAGCCAGGTGTCTGTGTCTGTTGGGTCCCCAAGTTAATCACATCTTAAAGTCCATTTCCTATATGGATTCACTTTCTACCTCAGACAATTTCGCCTTTTGCACACTAAACTGAGACTGCCAAGTTAATTGTGTTGAGCATAAAATGCAACTGAGTTGGCTCGAATTAATTCATTTTACGCTGATTTTAATGGCTGTGAGAAATATCAGGATTAGTTGAAGTTAGTAATTGGTTAGAGTTAGTGTGTGTGTAGAGTGTGTGTCAACAATATAAACAGTAAGAAATGAGGAGAGTCAAATTTGCTGTGATCCCCAGCTGGCTGAGATGGGTCATTAGTAGGCAGAAAGTGTGCAAACTTTAACAACAGGCGATAAAAGTGAGGTTTCTTTTGTTTTGTTTTGAATTAAACTGGATTGCCCTATACGTAAAATCACATAGGGCTCGTTCTCTATCTCTACGTAACTACTTTTTATATTTTTCAATACAGGAAGTCGTGTCAAATGCACTTTATAAGTTATAAAAAAAATGATATATTCCACAGGCAGATTTTGTTTCCTCCATTCTCCAATTTACTCCTGCACCTCTGTGCAAAAGTGTCAGTGCTACAGAAAGGCAATTTAGCTCATTGACACAATTACAGCTATGTTGAACAACACTCGAGGCAGCACTATAAATGAACCGCACCCAAAAAAATAAGTGTGTCAATAATTTGCAAAAGCGCAATGGTGTCAAAGAGCTGGAGGATCAACAGGAACTTCAGCCTTCATACATTTACCTTGTTAAAAGTGAACATTGCATTACCAGTCAGCTTGTAGTTAAAATGAATTATACAGAAACCTCAAGCCTTTGAACTTTTGCATTAATATAATTATAGAGCATGATCCTTCTATTAAATCTGAATACATCACTATCGGCTATTATGCTAATTTCCACCTTGGTCCCCAGGTGACAATTCAGCAATTTGCTTTGTAGCATAACATTTGCAATTTGATGGACACCTTTATTCCAAATGCCTCACAGTAACATCACTGCATACTATTCTGTAATACAGGTGGGCATTTCAATTGAATCCACTGCTCTGTGATTGACAACTTATCTGACATATCTGAATTGTCAGTCCCACCTGCACCGCTGCAGCAGTTCAAAGCAAACACTATTTGCAAATGGGTATTTGAGCCAGCTCTGATCTGTTTATATAGACAGGAAATCTATTACTGCAATGCTCATATCTAAATGTTTAAGAGAAACCCCAATTCATTGAGGGTAATTAAAAAATATAGATGGTCTGCTTTGCTTAATTAATAATAGTTGCCCGTATTTGCAGCCATAACATGATTTACAGTGTATAAGCTTGGTCAGTCAATATCCGATATTTTCTCATGCATGCTGGAAGGTATTTTATCATGTAGAATTTTCATCAATCACAAGATTCCTGAAATACATTATCATAAACTTAGGTGTGTTAAAGGAATAAGTGACATAATGCCAAAGTTTCGAGGGAGTAAGGGAACACATTTAGACAGTGCATGTTACCAAATTAAAACATTCAAATATTTGTGCTATAACATTGTTTGTTTGCGATTGTTAGTGTGCACTCTGCACAGCAAACCCAACTGCTGTGGAACATTTTAAACCAGAACAGTGACAAACCCAGTTGTAATGTTCTTTTTTGTATTTGACATGGGGAACAGTGGCAATGTGATGGTTAAACACAAACAGCAGGTTATTAAAGGCAACTCTAATGAGCAGCAGCACCCAAGGTATTTTCTCAGCCATGTTACTTTAATAGCATTAGACAATGTTCTTGCCTGAAAACATTCTTAATATAGTTTTTACCCTTCAGCGTTGCCTCTTGTTGCTGAAAACTTTCACTGTATCCCCTTGCCAAAATCTTTAAGTGATAATTATATTTCCAAGCTACTAATAGAGGAAGTTAGTTAAACTGTCATCTGCATAATGTTTCAGGTAAAAATATGTGTGTGTAAGAGGTTAATAGTGCAGCCACCACCAGTGATTTTCATAATTTAAACAAGTCAGGCCATATTACATGTAGATAAATTGCCAAGGTGAACATTTAATTTGATAAAATATAATTTCCCTAATGTTTTATTTAATACAGCTGTATAATTAATTAAATCACCAGCAATTTATTATGAAGCGGCAACACAGGCTGTCGAGACTAAATAGGATGACATCGTATTGAGGTAATAGCTTTCAGTCTATTCTGTTTTCACCATTTCTGCATGGACTAAAATAAGCGGACACATTTAATTGACTTCTCAAGCATTTATATTTTCTTTTGCGTCGTCTGATAATCCCAACGCCCCCTCACTGTTCCCACATTGATTTTGGTCTATGTTGCCTTGGGCAAGGCCTCGAAGCCGAGCTGTAGTCATGCTGGAGGAAGCTGGGGGCTAAGGCCAGTCCTCAGACCCCGGGGCACATGACTGTGGGCAAGAGAATAAAAGACACAGGCTTATAGAAGGCCACAGGGCTCGGGTCTTGCATTAATTAGCAAGTAGGGATGTGAGAAATTGCTTTTAGGGAAGAAAAAAAGTCTGCAGGGATTGTCTTGAATTGCCTCTGGAGATTTCTCTGTTTCATGGTGAGGGAGGTTAAGTTGCTCCTCGCCTTCTATTGCGTCCTGCTGCCTGACACTGAGAGCACTGTGCATACTGTGTGTCCTGTGTATAGTGTTTTTAATGCATTTTTCTTGTTCCTCTGAAACTTGTCTTTCTCAACTTACGTGTGCACATTTTTGCGTGCACACACACACACACACACACACACACACACACACACACACACACACACACACACACACACACACACACACACACATACAAGTGTAGACGGAGAAATGCAGTGTATTCTGTAGGGTACTTGTAGTATGTACTTTTTCAAATGTGGAAGAAAAATGTGTAGATTATGTTTGGTAACTTTGTAAAACAATTAATGCCCAGACTGTACCTTCATTTTGTGTATTTATTGTCTTAATGCTTAAAGGACTATTTTACATTTTGTGAAATACACTTATTCACTTTTTTGGTAGATAGGTAGATGGGAAGATTGATATTACTCTCATATCTATCCATTATGTATAATCCAGAAGCAGGTTAGCTTAGCTTAGCACAAAGACTGGAAACAGGGAAAACAGCTAGCATGGCCCTGTTCAAAGGTAACAAACTGCCTACTAGCCCCTCTAAACCTCACTAATTAACACAAAAGGTTCTGGTAGGCGGACTTTGTTGTCATTGGACAGAGCCATGCTAGCTGTTTCCCCTGTCTCCAGTCTTGTGGCTAAGCTACCTGTCCAGCTACATATTTACCATACAGATGTGAGAGTGGTATCAATCTTCTTTTTTAACTCTTGTCAAGAAAACAAATAAGTGCATTAATGTCATCCGTCATACATCTCTCTTATGATGAAAAAAGCAAATATAAAGCAATTGCTGCTGATACAAACCGTAATTGTCTGTTGGATGCACCTGTTCAGTTTGCTGCACACGGTATAGGCCTACACACTGAGTCATTCAACAAAGAGACTGTTTTGTGAAATTTGTTTTCTCTTTTTTCCCCTTTTCTATCTCTCTTTCTGTGTGGCCCTTCAATCATCTGTTTATGTTGATGCCTGACAGGTAAGCACCATCTGTATTCCTACAATTACTTAAACATCACAGTGAATACATAACCACATTGGAGCTTTACAAGCTTTAAAGGGCTCATGTTAAGAATATTCACCCTCATTAAACCAGCAGTTTAACTCATGTTTTGGAAATGTTCCCACACAGTCACACAGGCATCACTTGAACGTAATGCAGAACTAAATTGGCCAAAAGTTTACAGTAGTTCTAAACAGCCCCGCATTGTTTCCTCCAAGAGTTAAGTAATGCAAGTATTAGTGAAGTTCTTCCTCACACAAGAGCCCTTAGATTTGGGTGCCTGTAGGCAGTTGTTGTTGGCAGACTTGAAAACCGCAATAAGCTGAAAATGATTTCAAAAGAAATATAAAGCAGATTTCGATGAGTTCCACAAGGTTGCTTGTTCACAGAGAAAGTGCATAATAGATGTACAAAATACATCCCTATGCACAGTGCAGCAAGGCAGAAAACATTTCAGCAGAGCTTGCATACTTGCATTTGTTTGAAGATATCAAGGCTATTGTTTTTCCCCTTGAGGAATTTGGCTTGCTGGAGGAGGACCTTTTTATGAATTGTTTTCTATTTGAAGGTGGTTGCGCAAAACGTGTAGTGAATCTGTTTATGAGCAGCTTCATAAAAGTAACCTTAGAAAATGAATATTGTTGAGATGATTTAAAGAATGCTTAAGAGCCTGTCAGCTGAGGGTTCTTTGTATGGAGTAAATCCTTCACTCTCGTAGTATATAATTGCAGAGAGAATGGAGACAGTTGATCAAGTTGTTTCTTGAATCTGACACTATGAGGGTCAGTTGTTATTTTATTTTTTTATTGACTGTATATTGATTAGGATTTTGCTGAGAGTAATCTGGTCCACTTTGTGTACCAACAAGTCTGCAGCATTCACTAACTGAAATCACTGATGTTATCAGTGCTCTGCACTTTTCAAGCTAAGCACTGAAATCTTTGAGAGGCGTGTAATGACAAAGCCAAATATTGACTGTCTAAACCATACCCTCAGAGGGTGGTTTATGCTGAGACCTTCTGACCACTGCTTCAAGGTCCCGGAACTCAGCTGTACAAAATATTGTTTGCTCTGTATTGACTTTCTGATCACATCCAATGTATGAAAGCTGTATTTCTTTTCTTAAACCACAAGCCAGACACTGCAGGCAAAAACATCGTCTTTATATGCACTGGTCAATTTTGAGATTTTGGCCTATATCTATTTATCTATGGATACAAGGTAGGCTTTAGGATGCTAAGGATTTGATTAAATAGAGAGATAGATTAGATTAGATATTGTGTCTGTAAATAGTGGTTTCCAAAAAAAAATAATTATGGAATTTTACAATACATATGTTGAAGGCTGTATTATCGAAAGGACTCTTTTCTCATACTCGAAGCCATACATCTCCACTTCTGTAGCACTTGCATACATACACCAAACCTTCATGTTTTATTTCTATCTATATTCTGAAGGTTTTTACAGAGGGGTGTGTTCATACATCAAACCCCTCACACAGATGGATCAATATACCATGTTATTCCTAAAAACATGTTAATAAAGGATACTCTATGTCTGTTGACAGGATTAGTATCTGTGATAAAAAGAGATATCCAAAATTCCCTCTGTAAAAACCTGAAAACAAGAATTTTTAACCTGGCTTTATCCAATGTTCAGATGTTTTGGAAAAGTATGCAAATAAGCGCATATTTAATAAGATTATGCATCATTTGCATACTTAAAGATAACATTTCAGAAAACGTGTAAAACCAAAAAAAGTCTTAATGTAAGTAACCAACTGGGGAAGTTGCATGGTGATGTATAAGTTAAAATGTTAAAAAAAACTGCCTTTTTTATATTAGAGCAAAGGGCGGTTGGGTGAGTATGTCACTGGGTGTTGATCTGTGCTCCCTAATATCACAGTGCCATTCATTAGACATATGATCCTCCCAGTAGACTAATTTCTTGGACCTCACTGCAATCCTACTCAACACACCCACCCTCAACTATACACATCAGCACTATACTGCACTACTTTATTGTACTGTACACCTAATTCACATCTTCCACACCATCATTTTACAGCAGTCTTGTCAACAAACTAAGACAGCTGACTCTTCCAGCTTCCAATGTGTCCGGAAACTGAACTATGTTATACAAGGAAGACAGCACACCCAGCTGGGAATAACCGATGTGTATAATGATACTGCACCCAAGACATGTCCCAAACTGAAATAACACATTTTATCATGTGCAGAATAAATTGCATAAAAATGATTATTTTATACACATAGCAGCTACAGCCATAGTTCAGTACAGTGTGCTGTAGTTTGTACACCATCTCGCTGTGGAGAATGAAAGTGAGTTGACCCATTTTTTTTTGCTGTGTGAGTTTTACTTTAGGTCAGACGATAATCAGATACTCAGCAGGGACAGGCCTTTCAACTATCTGTGTCCAGTCACAGTGACGATCTTTTGATTTCCCCCACAACCCACTTCTCCATGCCCCCCTCCCCCATAGCTTGTTTATTGCATTCGTAGCACTGCTTTTGATTTTCGTGGGGCAGCGACTTGACACATCAGCTGCCAGCATATCAAGATGACTCTTTCACATGAGAGGCGTCCGGCTTGTTTGTTGCCGCTGCTGCTCTGCTGAGACAGGTGGGCGTTGTTGTCCGCCTGCTTGGCTTCCATCTCACCCTCCCAACTAGAGCTGTCTTCCTACATAAAATGAACCCCATACCCCGAGCATGTCGCAACAAAATGTGGCCACGCTGCCTCACAGTCTGTGGAGATTTATCAGGGTCAGCCTCCCACGGCTCAGAGCCACACTGCCAGACCTGAATATAATCCTGCTCTTACCCGCACTCCCGTGTGTGTGTGTGTGTGAGACTGCGAGTGTGAGTGTGTGTGTGTGTGTGTGTGTGTGTGTGTGTGTGTGTGTGTGTGTGTGCGCGTGTGCATGTGTACTACACATACACAGCTTATGCATCCATTTGTGGGCATGTGTGGGGCAGAGTACAGACCGCTGATATGGAACTGAATAGAAGTATAGTTGCTCTTTGTGTTGAAGGATCGATGGCTGCTGACGGACCATTGTCTTCATAAGGTTTTTAATGAAAGCTAATCTTTTGAATTGATTTATATGCAGTTAGCAGGAGTTCTGATGGAAGGATTTGATGAGGACAGACAATAAGATAGAGCATTCAACTTTAATGTGCTACAGTATCATTTTTATGTATTAACAAGCTTCATTTTTTGTGTCTTTTTTGGGGGAGTGGTGTGAATTTGCTAGTTGTAGCAGAGCTTGGACAACGCATGAAGGGGGAAAGGTTTCCTCAGGTTCAAGGACTGGAACACACTGATTTATTTATATCCTTTTATAGTACACACAGGTCAATGTTTTGACACTACCTTCATCAGAGTCAAAATGGACAAACACATGAGGCAAATACATAGCCAACCTAGGTGTACAATGGATAGTTGGTTGAGCCGAATTTAAAGGAAAATGAATCCAAAGGTGCCACATTATTTATAACTGTCAAAAAAGTATCAAAACTAACCGTGGTTGCTTCTCAATAAAAGCCACCCAGTGTTTCACCAGTTGAACACTTTTAATGTGAAGCAGCAGCAGTAGAATGCATGATCTATGCCCTGTGAATCCCTTCTGCTAAAGTATAGCCATCTAAATCTAGTGGCGGACTCTGCCAGTTGTACCACACAAAAAACACAGTAAATAGAAACATACTTACTGAATGGAAATACATTGACTGGCTGTTTTAGAAAATCTTAAGAATTCTAACTTGAAAGGCTCCAGTCCCACAGTAGGCTGTTTTACTTCTGAAGTTTGCAGTTTGCAGTTCTGAGAAGCACCTGATTCAGCTGCACACTGCTGAAAGATTCACAGAGAACCCTTTTTACAAAGGTGCGAGGTTGTTCGTTTTTAATATCCATTTTTGTGAGAAATAATTGTAGATCCTAATTATTTGGGGAAAAGGCCATAAATGCATCAATTGTAGCTATGCTTGCTTGCTGTGATGTCTCAAAGACCTGTGGAGCCAAATCCAAGGCCTGACTGTGACCTCATAAAGAACGTACAAGCCTGGGGATAAATTGCTTCGATCTATCAGCCTTTTCAAACTTTCTTTTCTTTGGTTTCTCCAGTCGCTCTTTAAGAAGGACGCCATCGGCTGAAAAGTAGTTGTGGAAGGCCATGTTCTACTGGCAGCTCAGTGGATTTAAAACTACGTGTCGGAAATGTGTCATTCACAGTGTCTCGTCCTCGGATATGTTCACCATTATTGTCAGTTGCACAGAGAAGCCCATTTCTTTGTTCTCTGTTCATGTCAAGGTTGCCAAAAGCAGAGCAGGATTTACTGATGTGTCAGCCACTGCAAATATAAAAGCCATGTGATCTCTGAATAAGTGACTTGCTAAACTTTTGTGCTTACTTTAATGACACTGGTTTATTTTCCATTGCTTATCTGGCCTTCTGGCAGACTCTTCCACAAATCTCACAGACATTCTTTCTCCATCCTCATAATTATTTGTTTATAGCCTTGTGGCATTGATTATTTCTCCTGCTCTGCCTCAGTGCTGTCCTCCTACAATGATCAAATAGTTAGAGGATAGACAACCACACAGGCCTTATTCACCAGCCTATCATGATTATCCACAAACCTGTGTAGAGGCAGCACAAAGCAGCCTGATTACCACCTGACCGTGGGCTGTTTCTGCACAATATGGATGGCTCTGATGGAACTGGATGGACTTTAATTGTCTTTAAAGTCACTGAGAATCCCACGTGTTACCATCCTTTTTTTTTTTTTCATCCATCAAATAGTTGTGTTCTTGGATATAGCTCGTTAAATGAGGTTTCCAGACCTTTAGTCTCATTAAAAGGGGAAGTCAAGCTCCTCTCTGTTGCCAAATGTTATCTTGTTTCAGTCAGATGCTTTGAATGTGACTTAACACTCAAGCTCATTAAAAAGATTTTTTTTTTAATTAATTGGCTTTTTCTTTTTTCCAGTCAGATTCAGTTACACTGAAACTGACGTTAGTTTTAAGGGTTGAATGAGGATTTGGGCTTTGGTGTATGCCTAGAGCAGGCGTCCATGTTTGAAGTACAGAGATACTTGCGTTGAGGAACTGCTAAGACCTTTAAGATTTGCAGCATCTGAGGGATTTTGTTCATTTTTACACCCAATGACTGCCTCTTATGGTCACTGTGTCACATCAAAGGCTGATAGCTCTGAGGAGAAAAATCCAATTCTTCAGGACTACTGTACCAGAAGAGCAGCAGAAAACAGATGGCTACTTGTCAGCTTTTGATTTTTCGAAACACATACCTACGCCTGCTGATTGAAACCTGAGAAACGTGACACTTCATTTGTCTGTTTCCCCATATCTGTTACTTTTTTTAAACACCCCAACCCTCTTAAGGTTTTATGTTTGCTAATATATCGTGACTTATGTACATAAATCCTAGAAAGCAGTCTCACTTCAAAAAAATCAATGCAATGACGGCAGCCATGTAGGATTCAGAACACACTGTCCTTATTTTCATTAATTTAAATGGCCATTGCCATATTCACGTGGTCATGTGGTCAGCCAGTTATTATTAGCACTCAGTGGCCAACAAAAAACACAAGCTGTGGATGTTTGTTTCTATGTCAATACATGTTAGAGTCTAAGATAGCTGACATTTTTTCATTAAATTTTTTTTAAACATTTGGATATATTTATGTTCATTCGTATATCTTGTATGTGTAGAGCTGCAAAGATTAATCGATTAGTTGTCAACTATTAAATAAATCAGCAACTATTTTTATAATCGACTTGTTACTTTTTATGAAAAAAAGTTTAAAAAAAACTCTGATTCTTAAATGTGAATATTTTCTAGTTTCTTCACTCCTCCATGGAAGTAAACTGAATATATTTGAGTTAGGAACAAGACAAGACATTTGAGGACATTTACATCTTCTTGGGCTTTGGAAAGCAGTGATCAACATTTTTTTCATCATTTTCTGACATTTTTTAGACCAAACAACTAATTGACTAATCGAGAAAATAATCGACAGATTAATCGACAATGAAAATAAGTTGCAGCCGTGTTGGGGTGAACCCGAATAGTCGATGATTTGATTTAGGAGGCCTGATTCGACTACCAATCTCGTCTCGTCGGATCGTCGCAGTGTCTGTAAAGATCATTCCATTTGGGCTATATGGGAGTGCTGAATGTCTGATTTTCCATAGAAATGTTTGCTTCTTTTATAATAAATCGTGAATTATAACCTATTTCGGTATCAATCAGCCTATTAATAATACTGTTAATAACAATAAGAAGTAAGGGTACTCGTGTGGACAAAAATCTGAAGTGCCGGTACTCCTGGGTGCCTGGGTAGCTCACCTGGTAGAGCGCGTGCCCATATATAGAGGTGTACTCCTGGATGCAGCGGCCGCAGTTTTGACTGCGGCCCTTTGCTGCATGTCATTCCCCCTCTTAAGCCAGGTCTTAACAGGCACCCTAAAATACAAAAGTCAATACAAATACACTTCAAATTTAAGAAATACAGTAGCAATGTAATAAATACAGCAGAAATTTTAAAACAATATGAATATACCCTCAAACAGACAATATATTGCTCAACTCATCTAATCCTCAACTTAATTACAGTATAAAGTACAGTATAAATAAGGAAACAAAATAAAAATAAAAGCAAAATATGTTCATGAGCTTAAGTATGTGGTGTATGGTTACAATTGTAATTGTCCCTAATCCAAGCTTTAAGATGTTTTTTAAAAGAGGAGAGACCATTACACTCCCTTAACTCATTGGGCAGACTATTCCAAAAAATTGTGGCTCTGATAGAAAAGGCTGTGCTTCCAATCCTACTTTTTCTAAATTGAACTATACAGTCCCCTCTGGTGGTTGCTCTGGTTACTCTATTGACTTTATCTCTCTGTTTTATAAACTGGCACAGTGGTGGTGGAGCAAGCCCACGGAGTACCTTGCTCCACACATGTGGAGCAAGGTACACATGTAATGCTATAAACATGTGTCCTTATAATCAATTATGGAACTTTTATTGTACTTCCCTAGACATGTGGTTACTTAAAATTAATTGTCTGCCCTATTATAAAAATAAAACACCATGAGAACAAGTGGTCATGTTGTGGTTTTGTTAACCCACAAGTATGTGTGCCAAAGTTGCCCATTTTATACCAAAGTAAGTCTCAGTTTAAAGTTCCATTTCACAAAGACAGCAAAAGTAAACAGACCTTTTTAAGCCACAGCTGTAGCTAACCTCATTTCACAAAGCTTGTCTAAAGCTTAAGCAGGCAGTAGGGAGCAGTTATATTACTGGAGTGGGCCCATCACAGCGCCTGGTGGAGCAAGGTCACCTCCTTTCTGCCCTGTCTCCAATGCCAGTTGACAAGAGAAAAACATGCCTTCCCTTCTCCGATAGTTTAGAGAGTTACTGCTCCTTTTTGATGATGCAACACTGAGTCAATACTTTTGCACCTCAGAAAACATTTTCTATACCACTGGAACATTTTTTGTGTAAGCCTGCATGGCCACATGCTCGGTCTTTATGCATATTCAGTACGCTCATTGTTGAGTAATACTAATCAGAAATATTAATGATTAATTAATTAGGAACACTGATGCAAGACAATATAAATGATTTACAAAAGATGGAATATTAAACTGACAACTATCAATGGTTGATCACTGAATCACTTCATGGTTTCCTTAACATGAGTCATAATTAATAAGATGTCAAATCATTAACACCCTTAAATGGAAATGTTGCAGTACAGTACATGTGAAATGTGAGGTCCTGCTTGTCCTCATATGCTCCACAATGGATCAGTGGAGGGATTGTATTTGTATGGAAGATGGCAACAGTGACATTTCCAGGTGGCTTCAGTGATGGAGGAAAGACAGCAAAGAAAAGGGATTTTAAAACGTATTAGAATCGGTCCTATTTATATGCTAAGGACACACCGATTTATAGGCCACAGATTTTGCCTATGACTTCTTCTGAAGATTTTTCATTTCTGTTAACATTTCTCAGATGCATTCTCATGACAGTGATGGTTTATCTATTAACTTAATCTTCCATCTTTTCTCACCATACTGACTTTACCGTGTTAGCCGCAGTAAGCTATTTCCAAACCACCTAAGTGCCAGAGAGCTGAAATGGGTGACTTTTTGCAACATTAACTATTTATTGGAATTCTGTGCTGCACCTTCAAAATTCGACCCCCCCCCCCCCCCCCCCCCCCCCTCCCAAGCCATCCATTATCCTTGAGGAAGAACAATGCATGGATGTGAACACAAATTCCAAGAGAGGTGAGAGATGAATTTAAGTCCATTTTTCTAACCTGGCAATTCATTTGTCATCCTCACAGGCCGAGGAGCTGCTACCTCCCAGGTCTCTGATTAAACAGGAGAGAATTGATAACAGGTGTCTGAGGAAGAGGAGGCTCTGCCTATTGGAAAAAAAAAAAATTCTCAGAAGGAAAGGCCACGCAATAAGCCACAATCTGCAATTAAAGCAAAGGAGCAGCAGTTATCTTTAGCCAGAGTGTATTTGCTGTCACTTCACCCAATACCTTTAGGTCCTATATTTAATAAGTAATACAGTATGGCTAGACAGAGCCAGATGGTATTTTTAGAAATGTAAGAGTAAAAAGGAGGCTGCTATTCAGTGAACAATGGCCCGATACAGTCACAGTGAAATATCTCTCTAAATTGCCACAAAGGAAAGACACTGTATCAGTTACATGTCTTTCACAATAGATCTACATTAAATCCATAATTTATGCCTGTCCCTAACGTGCCCTTTAAATGCATCCGAGATGGGGGGGGAAAATAGAACACTCGAGGTGCTCGCTGGAAACCAAGGTAACAAATTCAGAAGAATCTTTGATTACCTCTAATGTGGTTATAGGTAATGGTGACCTGTCTCTAAGGAGCCAAGCCAGAGCTAAATTATATTTCAAATCCATTAAACCTTAGCTCAGATCCATGATTTGCTTCCAGCAAGCAGCTACCCAGGGCAGCGGATAATTGAATTTCAAACCTGAAGCCAGGATGCAGATAGGCCTCTGAGCAAAGTCCTCTGCATGAGGCGGAATACTTATATGCATAAAGTCATGATTTATTTGTGCCTATCAAATCTTGTAATGTGCTGCCCTCTGCCATGGAGAGGGCTAAACCCATTTGTTGAAACAACACGTCCGTGAAAAAATTAGATTGCTATGACCAACAGACATAAGCAGTTATTAAATTTAGGCATTTAACCTGACTCCCGCTGCAAAGGAAACTTCAACGGGACAAAGGGACATGCTTAATTACATAGACATGAAAGTCTGAACAAGACAACTTTCTGCTACACAGGTTAGGATCATCAGGCCCCGAGGCTGTTCACTTTATACATTTTTGAATGTAAATTGCAACTGTTACATCCCATCATTACGCACCGCATTTCTAAATCAGTTATGGGATGGTAGTAATGGATCAAAAACAGAGGTAATAAAAAAAAAATCGTCAAATAAAAATGTAAGATCCTATTCAGTGGGTGTTGAAACCGAAACCCCTTTTTCATAAGCAGCTTTAATTCAGCCTGGTGACAGCCAGACTGAGCCGTAACCTTGATCTTTCTAATTGCTTACAGTGGACTGAACTCTCAGGGAGACTCTGGGCTGTTAATAGTAGGATCATGCACTCAGGGGAAAGCAAAGGCTCCCCTTTCTTTTTGCTGTCATCCCTGCTATTTCGAGACATCCCTCACTGCGGAGTCAAGACAGACTACACCAAACTCAATAGTGAATCAATCATTAGAGCAATTTACCAATTAGGCTCATTGTACTCTATAAATAAACATATCACAGCCTTCCAATGCTCTGCCCCTCGAGATGTAGGCGACCGTCTCAACATCCAGTCTGACGATCAGGGCACATGGGCAAAGACATGGCATCGATCAGGGACCTCTGTTATACTGTCTCTTTCTTTGGCAGGGAAATCGTCTCCTCATGAGTTGTCATGATGCAAACAGACTAAATATAGCTCAGCATTACGTCTGCGCCATTTTTTTGGTTGTTTTTTAACTGCAAACTGAGATATGGCTAATGAGCGTTTAACAGAAATAATTACCCAAGCGCTCACCATTATTAATAATGCAAGGATTCCCCGGGGTTTCTTATCAGTTTCATTTTAGCTAATTACAAAATCACACAAAAATATCCTGGATTAAGCTACAATGAGTGTGGCAATTTACCCAGGTGACATTTAAACTGTTTGGAAACACCAGAGTTAAGATTTCAAGACGTAATGTATAATTTATAGTGGAAAGAGAGGCTTTGTAATGATACAACAGCTCTTGGCATCATCACCTCCCCTGGCAGGCAGTCTCCTGTTCTCAGCCTCAATGCTGGAGCTGCCACTGCTGCTGCTGCTGCTTGTGCACAGGCTGCCAAAGCTCCAGCATGCTCTACCCACCTGTCAGGCGAAGAAAAACATTTCATTCACACCGAAGATACATGTCACGAGCTCTCACCGACAACCGCAAGCATTTACAATAACTGTCAAATCACTGGGTTTTGGGGTAAAATATCTATGGCTTTTCCTGATATGCGTATCTGACTTTCAAGCATACAGCGGATGTCAGAGCCAGGATCACTTTATTTAGCAAGTACAGCAACATTTTCAGGGATTGTCCGGGTGGTTTGTAGGTGCAGAGACATGTCGGAATACATACTGAAGTACAGTACATTGTATGGGGATGAGAGCAGCAAGTTTAGAATAGCAGTGCATGCCTATATACTGTATATACATTATATTAAGCACTCAAATGCATAGCTCTAAGCAGACAGCATTCATATCAGTACCTGTTATGTATGACAATCTGTTGCACAAGGTTTTCTTGATAGTATTGCCTGACTGTTAACTTATATAACAGTCTACACAGTGCACCACAGAGTGCACCACAGAGTAGAAGTACTCTGAGCGTTACTGTGAGTCGTTCCAGTGTTGCTTCAGTGGACGACCTCCCAGAAACTGAGTGCATTCCCAGAATGGAAAAAGAACTGGTTATTGACTCTGCAGTACGCCCAAGTGGGCTTTATGATTTAGTGCAGTGAGGCGTCAACTCTCAGAGCAATGTGCGGCAAACAAAAAACATTTTATCAATATTCCATCAGGCGGGAGGCCTCTCCCTGTTAATATAGTGCCCAGATGCATCTTAGCACCCCAGAAGATCGTGCATTCAGGCAGCAGCTCGACTCAGAGACTGCTGCCCATGGGACAGTGTTGAATTAAACGGAATGCCACTGGCCATGTCACTATGTTGGCAAGCATGTGATGTTTTTATTTTATTTTAGTCCTATAGCACTGTGCATTTATTGATGATTTTGTCACTTGCAGATGACTGTTTGAGATCAATGCGCAAGACCCAGATACATGCATGAAAGATTAAAGAAATGTGCAGAATGTTTCCTGATTGCAAACGTGATTGCAAAACCGAATATATCCATTAAAAACATAAATAAGCAAATATATAATTATAATGTATGTTTATCATTCAGTGTATTTCAGTACATTCTGAGGAAATAGACTTTGAAGCTAGTCTGTGGCTTAAGACTAAAGTATAGCTTGTTACTCTGCTAAATCAGTCTGTGTGACAGTCTTTGCCAAAAATAATCATCAAGCCAGAAAGTAAGGCTTTAAACCACAAACCCGTAAAACATTTATTTTCCTCCAAAACTCTCAAAATGAGATTTGAGCAAAGTACCGTCATGTAGTTGCATTGTTTGCAAATTATTCTTTTCCACCTCTCCTGATGGGCCATAATGCTCCTTACGTTGCATCAACATGTGTAATTACCGTCATAGTTACACATATTCATAGTGTCAGGACAGCAACCTAATGTTGCACGGAAAATAATAGATAGCCTCAGTTTCTGAATGTGATTATTTTTGATTAGAGGGAGAAACAATATTGTCACACTTTTGTAAGCTTTATATTATCTGATGCTCTTTCATTTTCAAGAGCTTGTTGAACTCCATACTTAACACATCACAAAACCTGAGGGCCATTGTGGGAGTTAGTCTAGTGTTCAACATAATGTATGTAAATATGAAAATGAAAGCCACTGTATTATACTCTGCAGTCTGACACATACTAGAAATCTAGTTGATTGGTTTGAAAAAGAAAGCACCGTTAAAATGACTGAGGTTTTTATTTGTGAATGCAACCCTGCTTCTGACTGCTGAGAATTGAGGAGGCTGCCATGCTTAAAAGCACTTTTTCCCAGACAAAGGCTTTCTGGGATTGGACCACAGTTTTCACTGGCACTGCTTCAGATTTATTCCCTCTACATTATTCATGTCAGCTATTTAGTTCTTATCCAAACTGACATGAAATGGGTGCACCAGTAGAGGGAGTTTACATTTATAACGTTGCAGCATTACAAGCAACTAATAGTAAAGAGTGCAATGGTGAGATGACAATGTTTAGGCAGAACATGGAATTAAGTTGTTTTTTATTACCTTAAAGCTATAGTGCGTAATTTCTGTCGCCCTCATGAGGAATTCTAAGAAATGACAACAACAATGTTGTTACATCCACATGACACATGCCTTTGGTGATCGCGCACCACCCCCACGCCTCCTCCACACAGTAACTTGCGGCCAAGGAGGACATGGAGGATTCAAAAACATAATTTTGCTTTGCCAGACCTTCCTCCACAGCGCTGCAGAGGAGGGTCTGGCTAGTCCACACAGCATTCCTGGATGGGAGACAAGTGTGCTCTGGTTTATTGGCATTTCTTTAAACCAATCACAATTGTCTTGGGTGGTGCTAAGCACTGCACGGAGCCACGTTGCCTCTGCAAAATAGCCTCGAGAAGGAACTTGTTTTGGTGGAACATGTGTACGTACAAAAGTTGTTTTAGTTGTGCAACAGAAAACGCAGATTGGATAGATAGTCTAGCTAGCTGTCTGGATTTACCCTGCAGAGATCTGAGGAGCAGTTAACCATAGTCCTCAGAAATCCACCGGAGTTTAAAATGACAACACAAAGAAAGCGGAAGGTGACAGACATTCGGCTGAAAAGAGGGACATACAGCGGAATTTGGAAGGTCATGGATATAGACTAAAAAACATGATGGACTCTTCAGAAGAGGCAACTATCTTCACTCAAGCCTCTGCATATAAAGTCGCTGGACTACACCATTTTGTAAACGTAGCCATACTGAGAAACAGACAGAGTTTTGTGGAGCTGATAGTCTTAATTTGCTTTGTCTCAACTTATTTGGCAATGGCTTGACTGTAACACACGTCCATTAATATAAAATAGTTGCACACTATAGCTTTAATTTTGGAGAGAATGAGAACACAAATGTTACTCCAGTAAGCAGCACACAACAGGACAGTAATGCAGTAAACTGGCTTAGCAAAAGACGTGTTCTTTACAAGAGGTGAGAAGAATAATGAGAAGATGTGAATGGCTCCTCTAGCACTGCCTCTGTCCTGAGATCCTAAAGTGCAGTCAGTACAGGGTTTACAGGCCCAGTCCTAAGACATTAACTAAATTAAACTGATCTTTATTGCTGCACAAGCTGTGTGCAGCTCAGACGCAGAAGCACTCATTTGCCTCTCAAAAAATATGGAGGCTGTTCTGGAAACATTGTCAAATTACCCCTCTACACTACCATTACTGTTTTACACAAGAATCAGAGTAATTTTATGTAGGACACTTACTTTTGGGAGGTTTTGGTGGTTAAAAACTCCAAGTCATGCCACCATTTAATCCACTTCCAACTGTTTCCCAGACTAAAATGAGATACAGGCTGTCTTTTCAAGGCTAGTACGAAATAAATATATAAGAAATCAAAATATTTCACTTAATCTTTAACCAAAAACATAAATATGTTCTTTTCTCTGTTAGTAACATTACTCTATCATAGTGTCTCTGTCTTGTTAGCTCAAATAATTGATCATACAGGTGGTGTGGACACAATAAAATGAAGACATGTATAGTAAATCATAACACAATTTAATACAAGTGCAGCAATAAATGTGATAATACCGTAAGTTTTGAGGCCATAGTGTGTGTTGCACTATAAAGTGCTGCTGTTAAGTTATTCTATAAACTAAAGCCATGAATGACCATAGAGCTGAATTAACAGCTCTCTTACACATTCTCGATGAAAACTTTAAGCTTCAAAAAGGGATTTATTGCAGGGTTATTGTATTCTATTGCATTGATGGATATTGCACAGGTGGTGCATTGAGTGTGGCCACCCCCTCTATAGCCTAAAGTAACTCTTTTATTGTGCCAGGACTTCAGCTTCCCAATTGAAGCCATGAACTAAAATGAGAAGATTTGATATGACCGCCACACCTTCCCATTGCTCCAGCCAGTTTGAAGCTTACTGCAACTTACCCGCCTGCTCTGTCACAGCTTGATGGTTTTATTTATTGCGCCGAAAGCCCAAAATAATGCACATTTCCAGTGGATTTTATTAGTTATATAGGATTAATTTCAGGAATATTGTAACTCACAGGAATATAGTGCAATTCAGCATTTTTTTCTAGTGTTTAGTGCTGCAAACAGTCTGCGCTAAATGAGGAAGAGCCTCAATATTAAAGCACAAAATGCATCCTGCCTCCCCCCCTTTTTATATATATTTTTAGCGACGACTGTACTGCATGCTGGAATCGAGGAGCCCATGAGGAGGGAGGGCTTTCTGGGGTAAAATCAGCAAGGCGGTGCTCTGTGAAGGGACACAGAATGTGTAGCGCCACTTGTGTTGTGGATTATGATATTCATCACATGGCAGCTTGCCATTAAACATGGTGTGGTAATCCAAACATCCCTCTGTGATAAGTAGATGGTGCCGCAGATGATTGCGGCCCTGAGGAGAGGCGAGTTGAGCTGCTGAACCGGAGCTCAGCAGAGGAGAGGGCCACAGGCTGCACTGAGATGAGCACTCTTAACAGTCATCAGAGAAATAGATGACTCTTTACGCGGAGTGGAAAGCACTAGAGCCATGCCTTACAATCACAGTAATTCACCACTGAACACTTTGCCCAGGATCTTTTTTTCTGATTAGTGCGGCCCAAAATGAGAAGCTTTTTCTGAAAAATGTTAATGAAATTTTTAACTGTTGTGTTGTGTATAAATTGCAGCAATGCTTAAAAATAAGAATAAAGCGAGACACTTGATTGTGATTGTTAAAAAGAATAATCAGAACATATAAATCAGCTCAAGAGGAAAAAAAAAAGGTTTTGTGCAGGAACTTGGTGAGCATTCCTGTCATAGCGTGCAGCCAGTGGTGGAGATACTTTAGTCAGTCCTCCCAGAAAAATGCAGATTTTTTTGTGATTGTTGCGGGCAAAAATCCTTGATCATGAGGCACGTTTTCTTAAAAAATGCGATGGAAATGCGGGATATTTATGCAATTTTATGCGATGAAATTGCGGGAACTTGCAAAAATTGCGGGAACTTGCAAAAGCTGCATTTTCATCAAGGCTTCATCGCGGGGTTTGCAGCTTTTCGATGATGTTCACGTCGCGTAATTACGTCACTTCATAACGTTCCCATGGCAACAAGGGAAAATGGCTGCTCTTGTGTGAAGTGAACGCAACATTTTTCAACTTTCTGCTAAGATGTATGTGACTTTTTTGCAACTAAAATGCGAGGATTATGAAATCATGCAAGCCCCGCATATTTTGCGCGGAAATCGGCAATTTATGCAGCGAAAGTGCGGCGTATTTGAAAAAATGCGGCCCCCGCATAAATATGCAGACTTTGGCTGATTATGCATTGAATTATGCGATCGCATAATCGCGTTTTTCTGGAGGGACTGTTTAGTGTAATGAATTACACCAACAGTTTCAGATTGTGTACCACAGACTCTATAAATCAAATGCTTACTTTTAGACAGTTTAGATTGTTGAGTTTGGGTATAAGGTTGGAAATAGTTTGCTGAGATTTGAGTCTGAAAACAAGTCAGCCTGAAAAGCCAACATAAAGAAAATTGTTCCTTTGGCAGAAGGAGTGTTTGCATGGACGTTACGGCATGGATTTTATTTTTATTTATTTTTGTTTGTTTTCTATGCAAAATTGGCAGCAATTGGAAGTGTTCACTACTATATTACATATTTAACTATTCTTGTGTGGAATAAGGAATGGACAATAACAATGTATTGCACATAATGCCAGGATGGAATAGTATTTAATTAATGTGATGGCAACACTGTAAATGTATAGAAGGACTGACTAAAGGGTACCTATTGTTAAGTGTAGAAGAAGGGATATTATTTATTTCCAATGTCAGTTAAAACCAGGGTTGTATAAGTAACATCCACTCGTCAGGAAGCTTTACTAAAAGCCAGCTGTGAGCCGAGGTTGAAGGCAGACATTCTGGACAGCAACCACATCATAATTCTCTCCTGGCTAAATGAAATCACCCAATGTGTGAATAGGTGACCCCAGCAGAATGCAGAGAAAGCTTTGGGATGTGCAAAACTTGCCGACACAACACATTATATGGTCCTTCAGTCGTGGCACAGTAGCAAATGAGGGATTTGATGGGGAGCACTAGAGCAGTGGCTTGAGTGGCAGAATGCTCCTAAAGCCCCAGCCAGTCCTAATGAGGCAGCTTGATGTAGCAACCAGGTCCACTGGGCGCAGGAAGGACCAGATGTCGCTCCTACACTCACTCATTCCTTCCAGCACAGCCTGCATTCACCGTTCAGCCCATCTGCTGCTATCATGCACAGTCAATATTTAGCCACTGGGAAAAGGACAGACACGCTCTGCACCTGGATCATTATAGTGCCTCTGGTAAATTGGAGATTTTTTATTTTTTTTCTGGAAGCCTAACTATGAAAAAGTAAACAACTCCTTTTCAGCCCACACTCCGTAACCCCTTGGACTCGACATCCTGACGTTTCATATACTTCTTTTCAGTTCCCTTCACAGTGTATACTAATGAGGAGAAAATATAACACATCTCGGTGCTAGATCGCATCCAGAAACAGTTGAATAAGCCTCACAGCTCATGTTGCATGACTCAGCAGTGAATCATTGGTCGCCAAGGCGCCAATGAGCAAAGCTGACAAGCAATATGCCAATTCTCGCCTGAAGATGAGACATTATCAAATTACTGAAAAGAAGAGGAAAATAAGAATCCATTTCCTGCAGAGAAAATTGTTGAATATCTTTATCAGTTTGTCTCTTGCACACTCGGTGTGACAAGTGTCTGTTACACCATAGCTCAAGGCATCATGATCTGCAAGTGTGTTACCAAGGCTGATGGTGAAGTTTAGTTAGAGGTGCAAACGTTATATCACTAAGAGGCTTCCAAAAAGTAGGAAAAGAAAAGAACAAAATCAATTATAACTGCTATAATTGTATCTCTATACCTGGAAGAAAACATATATACATACACAATACTGTTAGTACAGTTTTAATCAAATGGGCTATTTCTTCAAATTTGTAATGGCCTTCTTTGGAGCCTTAGCCTTTCTTGTGGTCATGGAGTCTAAAGTAGCCTCTTAATTGGCTAACAGGGTACCTGTACCAAACCTGTGAACCACAGCATTTAAATGCTGGGAGTAATCCTCTTCCTATCCTACCCTAACCAGCATGCACTGGTAAACACTGAGGATTTAGTTACCTCATCTTGTTGTCACCAGTTAACTTGTATAGCATTAAGAGCAACAGGATCCTAACATCATAAGGCCCAGTTGTAGCAATTCATAATTGCTCTCTGCTGAATGAAACACATGTATTGCATTTATTGTGCAGTAGACGTCTCCATGGGCAATCCAGGACAACTGTGTGCTCTTTCTCAGAGGAGCAAGCATAGTGTTGAACATGATGAAATAACAGTAAAACATCTGTATGCTATTACCCTACTTACAGTGTGCAGAGTTCAAAGAAGGGCAGACATAATTAAAACTTACATTTCGCTCGTCTGAAAAAACTGGCAAAACTCTTTATCCCCTCCACGTGTAGGAGGGTGCTCTTTCACCACTTCATCTCTGCCTCCATTAAACATCTTAAAGGAGTGACAGCCTGTAAAAGCATATAAAACATGTCTTATAATAGTTTACTCCAGCATGCTGTGAGCAGGGGTGGATTTATATTCAAATTGAAAGAATGGCATGCTTTGTCTTGTATGAGGAACTTGAAAGGGTGTGTTCATGTCAGCTTTCTGCCTTAGCTTCCAGGAAAAAAGAGGGCAGTGTTGTTTCACCACCATTTCTTAAGTTATGAATTGGATCTTGGCATTATACCCTGTGTGGCTCCGATGAACTGAGAAGCTCTTATTAGAGTTAATTTGCATTCCGTTGAGCTGTTACTACACAGTATGTGCTTGGCTTGTACTTATGAAAATGAAGGTTAATCAGCAGTCATTGCTTCAAACTTTCCTTTAAAAGAGATATGTGCTAAAATATTTAACACCCCTCTGTGGTTTTTTCAAGTCATTGGTTAAAAGAATAAAAATGCCTTCCCACTCCTGGAATGGTAAGTGCAACAAAGGGTTATCTCATATTACTTCACAGATGCAAAGAAAGTCGAAAACCTTTTAGATTACTTTTGAGAATCAGACTGCTGCACTTAAGCACTAGCTATAAGCAATACATCCAGATACAATTATAAACCTCCGAAACCACATCTAAAAGGTCCGGAATGGCACAATGATGGGTTAAAACTAAAGGAACAGTTTGTGGCTTTGGCTAGATGAATAGTTATAATAAACACTTTATAACAATTTTATAACATACCCTAACCTAGTGCATTACAATTTACTGCTCATGCTGTAGGCCTTCCATTAAAGCACCAGCAAGAATACTACTAACAGGTACATATATTGAGAAATAAATATAGATTATTTTTGATCAACATTTGGAGGGAAAATTTAGTATTTTCCACCTTTGTGGAAAACACAAATACACACATGAACACATGAATAGGTATAACATTTGCTGCAGTTTTCTATAGACTGAAATGTCTGCTCATTTTCACTTCACTGTCGTATGCCACTCAGCACCGCCATTACCTCTACCACAGACCGCATTTCTATGCCAACTTATGGCTTGTGGGTTGTAACTCTGAATGTACTGTGGACATAAGAGTACATGCACTCATGCTATCCATGAGCTCACTGCCATGTCTACATGTCTTGAGATGCACAACTAATGGGGCTGTTGTGAGGCAAATGTGCCTTTGTCAGTTTGCGCTTTTGTAGTCTATTTCAACGACATTCCACTTCCGGGATTGCTCCGGTGCTGCCAGAAATTCCGCCAGGTAGAGCGCTTTTCGCCTGCATGTCCGTTACCTTCCGCTTTCTTTGAGTTGGAATTTTAAACTCCGGTGACTTTATGAGGACTATGGTTAACTGCTCCTCAGATCTCTGCAGGGTAAATTGAGACAAATAACTAGACTATCTGTCCAATCTGAGTTTTTTGTCACATGCCTAAAACAACTTTTGAACGTACACGTTCCACCAAAACAAGTACCTTCCCGAGGCTATTTTACAGTGGCGCCGTAGCTCTGTCCTGTGCTTAGCGCTGCCCATGACGATTGTGATTGGTTTAAAGAAAAGCCAATAAACCACAGCACGTTTGTCTTTCATCCCGGAATGCTGTGTGGACTAGCCAGACACTCCTTCGCAGCGCTGTGGAGGATGGCAAAGCGAGACTAGTGCTTATGTAATTAAAACAGTCGAAAAGACAAAGGAGAAAAGGCTTTAGCAGGATTCATTCCAAGGTGGCCAGGGCGTTCTCATGACTTCATCATGACTGAATGGTAAAATTAGAAGGCTTTCTTGAGTTTGTAGAGAAATTACTTCATCAGAAAATAGCCTCTATTTGAGGAGTATTTTGTTGTGCCCAAGGCTATGTTGTTCTTTAGCAGTGCCTCCTGGTCAATAGTTTCAGGGTAAATTCAGGCCTGTAAGTAGAGTGCTGGGTTGTCTATCTGCTCTGTCAGTTCTGGTGCCCTTCAATCAACAGCATACAAAACGAGTCCCTCTCTCCTTGTAAACACAAGATGATAAGGCGAGCAACCCTAATAATCTCCTCCGATTCCCATGCCCCACTGCTCTGCGCCTCATACACATCTTGGAGGGTTCATTTCCATTTGGATTGGAGGCCCAGTTCAGGGATTTCTTCTGTCGTTTCTGCCAAATGCCTTCAGCAAAGGCAAGCATATTGTCTGCTTTCATCTGAATAAACACCTTCTGCACTGTGCACCATGTTTACTGTCAGAAACGTTTTGGTTTAAATGGTCCGATACAATGTTTATGAAAGTGCATTAAATGAAATAGAGATAGCATCGAAAATGACAGCTTCATTATTTTTTTTCAATCGTTCCCATCAAGCGAATGTGTTGCAAAGGATGTTGTGAGTGAAGGAATACTCTCCTTTGAAAAGTCAAGCACTCTCACACTTGTTGCTGCCATAGCCTGGTTCAGTTTACAGCTTTAATAAGATGCAAATAGTCGTCCACTTTCTTTTTTGTGTTTGTATAGGAAAAAAGAATATTGAGTAAAAAGTTAGGTATTTGATTTTGTGAACTATTCAGTCATCTGCTTTGCTTAAACCAACGCATTATGAAGATACCTTGTCTAGTGTTATTATTTTATAAAGTGATGATGATAAAGTGTAGAGCAATAAGCTTTGATCTATTTTGGTGAACCATGAACTACCAGGGAACATTCTTCTTCTTCCCTCATTCTTTCTTCAGTAGTTCCATCTCCGTCTCCATCCTCCCTCTTCGCCTAAACGGCCTCTGAGCAATCCTGTCTTTAAACGGCTTGTGACCTTTCTGTGATGCTGAGCCGCCACCAGAACTAATAATATCTCATTATAATACAATAGCCAAGTAAAATCCAGCTTCTAAAGCTGTGATAGGAGGATTTACCCAATACCCACAGTACCTGCCAAAATCAGAAAAGGCGAGTTCTCTGTTCATTTAAAAAAATTAAAATAAAGGCCCACTCCCAGCGTACACCACATGGCAGCATACACTTAACTACAGCGTATTTGTTTTCCTTTTTTATAATTATTAAAGCTGACTTCATCAGAGCTTGGAAAAAACGAAAGCTTATGAATGCAACATATGGTGTTTGTTGGCACTTTTTAGGTAAACACTGAAAACATAAAAAGTTTTAATAAAAGTTTTTTGACTGTTAGCTGTTAGTGGGTGGCTCTTGCTTGCATTCACTCATTCTTGAACCCGGTAGCCAAGCCGCCTCCCACCAACAGATGTTGACGCCTACGCTGTGTGCAGTGAGAGCTGCATTAATTCAGCAAAGGGGATAAAAGTTACCTGCAAAGAAAGCAGGGAGAGAAAAAAGAGATGGTTTCGAAGCAGATGGTATCTCATGTGCTCATGCATCTGCAGTTTGTGGAGTGGTGAAAAACAACAAAGAAAGAGGAATAAAAGAGCTCCTCAGGAACAGAAACAACGTTACTTGATGGTTTTTTTCACATGGGTGTTACACCCAGTGAAGATTTCAATATATCTTTAATGATTTCTGATTATTACTTCATGCACTTGGCTTATTTCATAAGACATTTTGTGTTTCCTGACAAACATTATGATAAAGATAAGTCATAGGCCTTTTGTTGATTGCTGAAGCCTTAACTGGCGTTAATCTAAAAGTATATATACACATTATAGTTCTCAAAACCTGCACACTTTACATAGAACACCTATCATCAGCAGGTAACAGTGATAGCAATGAAACAAACAAAATGCTTATGCTACTCTATTACCATGAGGGCTGGAGGAATTAATGAAAGAAACTTGATTAAAAAGCTCATTTCTGTACTTGATAGCAAAAAGAGCTTTTCTCTCAAGCTGAAGAGGGAACATAAGAAGATTGCATCAATCACATTCATTTCTGGTCTCAGATTACCTTGATATACAGTATGCAGTGTAGCCAAGCCTCTTACTGCCAGACACACAAGGAAACAAAGACTCACCACTTTACACATTTGTGGAAAATTATCATTCTTTCTGATATCGTCAAGGTCAGGTTGTTGGTTGCCCTTTGATTGGATGTTTTAAATTTTGTCACGCCTGACCTTTGGCCGGCTAAAACGAACCTAGGGGTTAATAACAGATGTGTACCCACTCTGTTGTTCTCTGGGACATGTTTTCATGCTAATTGATTGTGTTTGTAGCTTGAAAGAAGCTAGCGTGGACTGCTGATTAGCTTACTACGCTAGTATTCGGGGCACAGGGAAAATAAAAATAAATCGCTATTTTGTACCACTAAAAAGGTTAAAAATATCACCAAACTTCAACGGTAGCATAGTGAGGGTCCCTACATGTCTCTCGTAGCCCTTTCATGGAGCTCCCACAGCTCTTCGTTCAATAAACTGTCTGTACAATTACAAAGTTCTCAATGCTTCGGTTAACATATAGGGACCCTCATTATGCTACCGTTGAAGTTTGGTGATATTTTGACCCTTTTTAGTGGTACAAAATAGCGATTTATTTTTACTTTCCCTGTGCCCCGAATACTAGTGTTGTAAGTTCATCAGCGGTCCGCGCTAGCTTGTTTCAAGCTACAAACACAATCAATTAGCATGAAAACATGTCCCAGAGAACGACAGAGTGGGTACATGTCCGTTATTAACCCCTAGGTTCGTTTTGCGCCGGAATTGTCCTTTAAGAGTGCAACTCCAGAAGAGATCTCCTCAAGCAGGAGAATATGCTTTTAGCGCAGAATAAATCAATTGGAAAGAGAGGCTTTAAATCAGCAGAGATGACACTGTTGTCCCATTTTGCCTGGCTCCATCCATGTGGCATTAGGTCAATGTCATCGCTAAGCCCAGACACAGACATTGTCTTGGCGAAGGTGTTTTCATTCCCTGCAATTTCTGAAGATCGATAGAAGCAGTCAGCGACCCGAAAAGCTTGGAGGTTGACTAGGGGTCTAAATAGCAGCCAGTGTGTTTGCTGTACTGACATGGCAATACTGTTCAACCTTTAGTTGTACCGCAAGTTCAGGCTTGTTAGAGAAATAGCGCCGGTGTTAAGCACTCACAGATAATATGGCGCTGCTTGGTTTGGCATTAGTGGTGTTGATGATGGAGGTGGCAGAAGTGTAAAACTTTGACTTGCGAAGTGAGGAAATGAGGTCAGTGGCGCTTCCTCTACGAATGCGTCCAAGAGTTTGTTTATGAGTCGCAGCTGTGAGTTAATGCAAAGTGAATAGGGGTTTCACAGAGTGCACTGCAAAATCCCAAACTGTAATATTAAACTCACATGGTGCGGAAGAGCAAGTAATCAATTACAAGCAAGAAATAAATTGGATGGCAGGCAAGGAAGGGATGGACAGCTGATGACATATTTATCAAGGCACAATCACCACCGAGGAATTTTCCAGCCCCGCGCTCACTGAGTGACAGATGGAGAGTGCTGCCTCTTTAACAGCTTCCCTGGGAGACAGGTTTAAAGGAAATGGGACCATGCAGTACATTTGAGCTATTTGAGGAGGAGACTTATGTTTCAAAGCTGGAAGGCACGTAATAAAGAATTCATCTTTTACCTAAAATAATAAAACGGAGGAGGTTGAATTATGCATCTAATCCCAACGTGTGCATTTCTAACTAGGTGGGAATTGAATATTGCAAAATAAAGCTCATGATTCCAAGACAAT
The DNA here is from genome assembly GCA_023566125.1 of Zingel zingel. Lineage (NCBI taxonomy): Eukaryota > Metazoa > Chordata > Actinopteri > Perciformes > Percidae > Zingel > Zingel zingel. Next base: position 8,568,809 of record CM042315.1, read on the forward strand.
GAGCTCCTTCTCTGAGTGTGCACACCTTATTGCCGCCATATTAATTTGCACAGAAGCCACACACAGAGACTAATTTAGGTGATAAAAGTAGGAAGCCACATTTTTCAGCTTTCAGCTTAGCCCTGCTGTTTTACACTAGGATATTAGCTTCCTCACTGACCAAACAATGCAGTTCCTCAGGCTATGCTCCCTCTCGAAGATGTGATAGCCACGAAGAAGACAGCCACTGTGAGACACAATGCGTGCTCCAAATGAATCACACAAATGTTTATTTAAAGAGATTTATTCCTCTTACAGTGTATTATTCATCATGTTTTTGAGGGCATCCTTGCTTATAATATAGCTTGTCGTTTTCTCCAACTGACTGAAGCACGGCTAAATTGTCCTGAATTATTCAGGGTGCTGGTAAATAAAACAGCAGACACGGCTGGCGTTTGCCTGGATGGAACAGACTGAAAGGACTCCAGGTGAAGCAAGGATTCAAGAGAGAAATGCACATTATTTAAGCTTGGAAACACTGGGCCTTCGTCCAACACAGAATGCTACTGTAGGAGATGGAGGGAAGGAGGAGCAGAGGACGAGCAGTTGGCAGTCCGTAGTTGAGCCTGGAGTGAGAAACAAACAGTACCAGTGAACAGAAGGCAGGACCTCGGAGGAGGGGAAGGCTCGAAGGGCAGGACAGCACAGCATCAGAGCAAATACAACCTGTGGTGGTGGATTCAAGACCTGGGGCACAGTTTAGAAAAATATGGGGGAATCATGTTCCCCTGCCTCCCCCTAGTGGTCCTAATGGCATTTGTTAGTTTCCACTGCCCCCGAAGATTTAACCAATCAGAGCTGAGGAGTCTCTAACGCAGTGTCAATCACTGCTCGTGAACGGCGATCAAACTGTCAAACTAGGCAGCGCTGATAAAATATGAATCAAGGTTCTGTTACTGCATTGCCTATTTCTAGCCTCAAAAGTTAAACATATTTTAGAGTACTGTTTTGCTATAAAATTAGAAAGTTTGAGCCAAACCCAAGCACCGCCAACCGGTCGACTGGCTGGAGCTGTGGAGTGAAGTGTCTGGTGTGTTCAGGCTACTTTCTATCCAGCTCTAAATACATTTTTAATAAACCAGAAAATGTCTGTCCCTGAGTATGCTCCCCACCTTGAATGTTTTCCTGGAACAAGTTAATTTTTAAATGATCTAAGATTAAAGTTATTTATATTAGCATAGGATTCAAAAGAGAATTTCACAGTGGGTTCACCCACTCTACCATCACAAATTCATAGATCAGTCTTTGGGCCCTATTTTAACGATCTAAGCGTGAAGCGCTAGTTTAACGGCAGAAAAAAGGGTCTGTGCGCCAGGCTCATGGTTCAAAAGGGTTGTACTTAGTGTCTTAAAGGGGTGGTTCCGAATTTTGGACATAGGAACTCATTTCCAAGTTAGCCAGTGTGTTATTTATCAGTGGAGACCGGTTTCAACACTTTTCATCCTTACAGTTGCAGAGTTTGCTGGTGCTAGGCTAGCGCAAGTCAACAGTAACTGCAAGTCTGCCATTAAAAACAGTCTTAACCACTCCACAGTACACCTAAGGCAAATAAATAATAATGCCAGACTATGGATGTAAATGTCCGTTGATAGAATAATTTTAGAAATAAAACTACCTTTGCATAGCATTGCAATAGTTATACTTTGTTCGCTGTAGTTGGTAGCGTAAGCTACAGCAGCGGCGGAGTGATATTACCTAGGCTACCGAGAAAGCCGGTTTACATGACTTTTCTGTCAGTAATTACCTCAAGCTAGCGGTTAGCCCAGCCTGGTATCTACCAAGAGTGTAGGTATACCGTTAGATAACGTTGTCACTCTCCACAATGCATTGAATTGTAACGTTATTTTCACTAACGTTGTCAGTCTCAATCTATCAGTAGCAGCTAGGCTAATGTTATGAAAGGGGCTAGCTTTATTAACTAGAGTAGCCTACCTGTTCATCAGTAGCTGCTGGTGCATCTGGAAAGACGGATGGAACCGCATTCATTGTCAGTGACTTGTGGTCCTTTAGATTGTGGGGTTTTTCAAAGTCGTCTGGTCTAAAATGATCACTACAAATTCGCAACTTGATTAGAGTCTCGGCCGGTGTCTTGATGCCCAAGCCAGCAGCAAGAAGCCATAGTTGGTTCCTTTCTGGATCTCACAATGGAAATTTGTGGAAACGTTGTGGTGCCCATCTGTTTGATTTATTTTTACAATTTCTAAATGCACACTGAAACACCATGTTGCCTAGTCCTTAGTTTCCAATCCAATGCTTCAATACCAATGTATTAAGTTACTACTAGGTGTCCCAACTGGAGTGCATTTCTGTTTACTTTTCGGCGCCGTACTACTAACCGGAGCAAAGTAAAATTCCGCCGCTGCTGAGAAACTAGTCCCTGAAAATATAATGCGATCATTGAGATGCAAGGGTAGTTTTAACATTATTCTATCAACAGACATTTACGTCGATAGTCTGGCGTGGAGTACTGTGGAGTGGGTAAGACTGTTTTTAATGGCAGGCTAGCAGTTATTGTTGACTTGCGCTAGCCTAGCACCAGCAAACTCTGCAACTTAAAGGATTGGATGAAAAGTGTCCAAAATTCTGAACCACCCCTTTAATTAATCATATGTGTGTTTTGGGCGTAACATGCAATAAACCAATCAAAAGCCAGGCGCGTTTGTATCGTGGCGCATTGCTATTATGATGGCGGATTTGCTAAGCAGGAAGGAGAGATTTTCAGTAGAAGAAACTGATCTGCTCGTGCGTGAAGTGAAAGCGGGCGAGCAGATCATATCATAATACTATTTCACAATGTAATATTTTTAATCTTTTGCATGTTTGTGTGCTGCTTTTAGACCAGATTTTTGTTGGTAAATGGCGCGATCACTTGCTGCTGCCTAACCCGACAAAAGAGGTGCAACAAAGCTTTCTTACGTTACACAATAAGGGTAACACAATAACAGAATAGCAGTATTGTCTTCCTATCCAAATGTCATAAGCTGTTACTTTCTCTTTCCTGATGCCTGTATTTCTAAATGAGGTGACTTTGTTGTTTAAGTTGAAAAGAAACCTTCCTTTTGTCTCTGTGTTCAACTGATTTTGCCACTTTCCTTTTGAATTATATTGACCTCTGATTTACCTAATGCAATTTCAAGATCTATCTCTGCAAAGTGTGTTACCAAGATTATCCACCTCTTTATTTCCTTTCAGACCAACATAAGCAGGAGCCCACAGCGACAGAATAGATGTACCTTGTTATGCACTGTATGCACTTGTAACACTTTAAGTAAAACCTTATGACAGCAGCAGTTAAAGGATGCCCAGGCTCTTAAGGACTGAAACAGTGTCGGAGCAGATTAAACATGTCCAGGTTTGTTTCCCATTGCAGAGCCATGAGTACTGCCAGCATTTCCAATTCCATTCTATCCCAAGATGAGTCAATGTTCACTTTAACCTCATCATTTTCCTGCCTGGAACTGAGAAAGTAGCCCCTGGAAATCTATTCTTTTGGATCCTTAGAACCATCAGTATAAATTTGTAGATACATGTTTGTACTAGGAAACATGCTCTCTTACATGAACTGAGAATGCTGTTATCAAGTTGTGTCTATTATCAGTCCTCTCTAATAAATGCATGTCAGTCAGTGGTGTTGGATGTACCCATATTGGCTCAACATCTGGGATAACCACTGTTGGACTCAACAGTCTTGAGCATATATTTCTCCAACCCAACCTGAAACTTCCTTTCTTCCCTCTTCCTTGTTCCCAGAACTCCTGTAATGCCACTTTAGCGTAGCATTGTTTCCCATGCCCTTTGACGTTAGCCAAGTAATTGATCATTAGTTGCATTCCTCTGACATCTAGTGGCATTACTCCTTCCAAAACCTGCATGGCTGGAATGGGGGTTGACTTTACTGATACACAGCACTGTCTCGGAGCTTGTGCTTAAATTTCAACACAGCTGTTACACACCAAATCAAAACTACACAGAGAAGCATTCCACTGCGCTTAAACACCTTATGATGTTCAGACATTTCTGACACTTTCCACACTATTTTATTTATGTGGTCTGTCCAAGTTAACTTAGAATCTTAAGACTTTCACCCTCTCCAAACATATTGCATACATTTCAGGCCAATGTCAGAGTTTTTTTTAGTAAAGAATGGAGCCTTGCTGTTGGTTAGGCAGATATGGAAATCATTTTATAGTCTCATATCTATACATGGATGTTGCCTTTAGTTAATTTGATGAGTTGCATTTTGAGATAAAATGTTTCTTTTAGTTGTTTTTTTTATATATTTGTTTTACATGCATACTATGTAGCCTATAGTACCTATAGTAAATCATGTTTTGTAGACTTTGAAAACGTCTCTGATCCTGCCTTCTACCACCTTCCTATAGGCACTCTGGCCATGCCCTCTTTCTGGTCCACATTTATCAAAGAGAGACGCAGCAGGTGAGGTAGTCTAAATACCCTAGCATAATCAGGATGACCGTTGGTTAACAGAAAAACGGCAGAAATCTTATGGAATGAGGAAATTAGAGTGATAATTAACTTTCTGATTGAACTCATGCTAAAACATTCAGGCTTGTTACCAATTAAATAAACCCTCGATTCCAGTTTTACTTGGTTCTTTCAAAGACTTGTGTAATTATCAGCAGGAAAAACGAGTCGGAATTGCTTTTAAAGGACACCCTAAAGCCCTCTAACCAAAGTTATGTGAGGTAAAGGTGCCTGCAAATACCCTCTCCTGAAATCTGGAGTGAGAGTAAGCTCAGAGGAGCTCTTATTTCATTAGCAGCTGGGTTCTGTGAGCATCCCCAGTATAATACAGGCTTTGCAGTCCCCCAGGAGATTCCAGAGTGGCTGTGCCAAAAGTCAGGAAATGAATCACCATCTCTCACTCAAATCCCTTCCATCACCTTCACGTGAGAGAAGTGAGAGACTATACGGCTCTAGACTTCATGTGGGAAAGTACATGTACACAACATTGTCTGGACCATTCTTCATTGTAAATATGCAGCACTGGATTAGTGTCAGTGTCATCCACAGACGCCACCCCAGCAAACCGTCCAGAGCCTCCAGTGGCAGTCACTCACCATTACCCAGCCTAATCACTGAACATGCTGCTGTCTCCCATTAATGGGCCGACAGTGTCGGGCGGCATCTGGAATGGGAATTGAGTAGCACACGGCCTGCTTTACTGAGCACCTTATTGGCCAGTCAGTGCGGAGAGCTGTTTATTGTTCTGATATGTGATCTAAAGTGATATGCTGCCTGGTAGTCACCACGTGAGGAAAAGGGGCGGTTCTCATGCTGGGATGAGCACCGCTGGGGAGAGAAACAACATCAGCCACCTCCACTGTGGCAGTGAATGATGATATCTCTTTCTTCAGCCCTGTTATCATTATAGAATAAACTGAGTCATTTTATTATATGATATGCACAAAGCATGCAAGGCATGAGCCAAAGTAACAGTGAAGGTGGATTTAAATGTACCTTTGTTCCTCCCATCCCCAGATAAGACAATTGTATGCAAGCTGAACCCAATGCCTTTCCAGTACAAACTGTGGCTTTGCTCAAACAGACAGGGACACATGTTAGACAGTTGTGTTTGAGAACTGGTGATTTCAGCTATTACATTATCCCAATTAAAGGTATTTCGCTAAATGCAAAGCTTTTGGGGTAATTCATTATATTAGTTCCTTATACTCCTTTGTGAACAAGGTCAGCATGCTGAACAATTTGAAAAAAAAACTAGAATAAATTATGAATATTTGAATAATAAGTCAATGATGTACTATACTATGTATTTTTCTCTTTTCTCTGTGCATTTATACCAAAGCGGCTTGGAGACCGAGGCTGGGCAGTAATGGAGATCATGCAGAGAACTGATCTCCTCTGATTCACTTACATTGTATGAATTTTATGCGATACCTGTATGTCTTGATATGCTGTAAGAAGTACAATCAACGGAAAATGGTTTACCACAGCATTTCATTTCTTCAAGATTAGTTTAAAAAAAAAAGAAGCTTGTCTGACATGGGTCTCTTGTTTGAGTGGATCATGAGCACAATGCTTGCCAGAATAAGTTCAATAGAGTAAAAAGAATATAACTATATACTATATTGCTACTATAGTAACCCTACATTTTTGATGCAGAGTCCATAACAGCTAGTTAGCCAATCAATATTCAATCACAACATATCACGGACTGAAGTGAGCTACTGCTTTTATAAAAGTTATAGTCACATTCCAATTTAAATAGATTTTAAATAATAAATAATCATGTTTACAATAAAATAGGCTTTCCTTAGCTGGCTGCCTGCACATTACAAGGCAGTTGCTAAGGAACGCAGCGCAGGAAACATTAGCCTACACTAGTAGCTAGCACAGGCTATTTGTTTTGATTAATGCTAAGGAAAGGCACACGATAGCAAACTAACCGATCGAGGCAGAGGTGGAACAGCGTAAGGTAAAATTATGAGGTAAAATTACTGTTTTTGTCAATCTAGTCTGGTGGCTATGAAGAGAGCATGGATAACGGCTTTAGTTCCCTGACGGAAAGGTAAAGCAGTGAATTAAAAGAAAAATTGTGCACACTTAAAGGGATACTTTGCTGATTTTAAACCAGCTCTGTGTCATGTTTTTTTAAGTTGATTCAGTTCACAAAGTACAGTATGTGTGGTTATTACGACTTACATTGTGCATGTATTGAATACGGGACCAGTCAGCCACAGTCAGATCTACTTTTCATTTCTGGCATTGATGTGTTTTAGCTCGTCCCTGCCTGTCAATAATTAAAACGTACTCTCCAAAACATCTTTCTCAAACATCTCTTAATAAGGCACCCTGCGGCAATACTAGGCACTGTGGCGAAGAAAAAAGGAGAATGGCAAGATGTTTTCTGTCTCCCGCCGAGCTCAGAAATCCATAGTAAAAGTAAAGAATTGACTGCAATAGCCATTTTCCTACTGTCCTAGAAATTAGCAATCTAACCAGTCTTCCTCATAGATCGCACAAGATGCTATAAGATGTATTGTTTGTCCTTTTTATTTTCTGTTTCCCAAGGTTTTTCTCTCTCTGTATGTCCATCACAGAAGCGTTACCCATTTTTCTCACCACTGTGTTTACCATACAGTAAAAATAGTATTTGATCCAAAGTGACTGTCTGACCAGACTTTTATTGTAGAAGTCATCACCCAACAAGAAATGGAGGAATTCAAAAGGGTCACAGCTTCTTCACTTGCAAACAAAAAATCAAAGGATCCGATACACTGGCCAAAAAACTATAACAAGAACAATCTACGTTTATCGGTAAAAGAAACACAGACACTGATTTTTGTTGACTTTGCTACTGTCCTATTTGGGGTCTGATCTTGCAGTCTGTGTGTACAGTAGTGTGTGCTTAATAGTGAACATCACCCTCCACACACACACACACACACACACAACCTGGAGGTTGGGCCATGGATCATTTTAGACATTGAAGGTGAGTGCAGCAGCGAGGTGGACGAGAGAATGAGACCAGACAAAAGCTATGAAAGCCTCTGCAGCTGTTCAGTCACAGGCAATGTTTTGAGCCAACAATTAAACCACAACCTAAATGTCCATACCCTCTGCCCCTAAACACATACTCTCAATCTAACCCTCCCTAATTCCAAAACAGAAGCACACTTTAAAATATTAACAATACAAACCATACACTGAGCCTTCACAGTTGTGCTCCAGGCTCAACGCTTAGCAAAAACTGTTGGTGGTATGTAAATATGTCTGATGTAAATAGTCTTGATTAGGAATTAAAATCCCATTAAGTGAAATGGGTTGTTGACCTTCCCTCTGTTAGGAAAAATGATTCAAGCGGTGAACTCTTAAAACTATTATGCAAACACGCTTCTGCCCCATGCAATTTACAAGAGACATTCAACAGGAAATATGAATCATTACCCACCCAAGTAGATAAAAAAACAAACAGCAAACAGAAATATCCTCATATCGTTGCCATGAAATTATTATGCAGTGTCACTTAATGCACTACATCTACATTTGCTGTCACTGAATGTGAGTTGCAGGGAGCAGTGTCAGACAGAGAGATAAAAATGAATCCTGCTGAGGATATTAAATTATGAGGATATTAAAATAGCTCTTCAGGGGGATGTGGGGTACTGGCTATGAAACAGAGGATTTTAATAACAAAATATTGCTTTGGATATTCAGAATAAAAACGGCATGATCTTTTCATACTGATTTCTTTCATTTTGAGAATTATTTATTGGTTTTTGGCGAACTGCAGCTCAATGAAGTAGCATTTTGAAGCTGAGCTTAGCTTCTTTATCCAGCTATCCAATTTACATATAAAGAATATATGTATTTTCAACTTGAGAGAGCCCTGTGATATTAATCCCTGCGTGCAGTGTGCTTCTTTTCATATAGTGCATAATTCATGACATTACAATCGACACATTTCAGTGTCAATATGGATTCATTTAAAATGTAGTTGTGTAACTGTGTAAGGTTGCTGAAGGGCCACACATACAGTACAGTTCTCAATACAAAGTTATCAATACACATGCCTGAACACAAATGAGTTTTGTTTGTCTTGAACTAATGAGTGTTCCATTTATCTGATCTATTTTTTTGTTTTTGTGGTCAACTTCTTGATTTTGAAACCAGCTTTATGTGTGTTATGATTTGTGGATTATTGTTATACAGAACTTCTGTATCTAATAACTAATTGTAGACAAACAGTAAATATCAGCTACATTTTGACACACATGTAGTTGCAAAATAAGTGCTATCAGAGGAGCATTTCTTGCTGTTGGCAAGCCAAGTAAATCTTATCCCCGAGTTTTCTTGTTTACCAATATACATTTAAAAAACGCAGCTATTCCCTCACTAAATATCAAAAGAGTGAAGCCATACCAGCATCAGCAGGTGAAGAAAAGACTTCACCTACAATCTCAAGCTCCTCGTGAATTATTAGTGCTACGGTACAAACCGTAGCATGCAGCCAGTGCTTGCTTTACCATAACTGATGCTTAATCTTCGAACACTACACACATGTACAGTGCATTTTAGTAAAAAGGGTATGTCTAATTACTGAACACAAACGACAGTTTCCCGTGCTGTTTACAGTTATAGTCTAGGTACCACTACATTGTTGTATTTTGTATTTTGTTTCGAGATGTGTGCATTTATAAAACCCAGGTTTGCCACATTCGTTTGCAGCTCTTTATCTGATCCCTTTTATATGTGTGACCCATTGAGACTACTGCATCTTGCAAGCTGTTTAATGTTCCCCTCCATCTTTGTTTTGTTCCTCTCTGTAGACTCTTGTTGATGTCTCGATAAATAGCAGTTGTACAGCTTTGGGAAATCACACACAAATATAAATTTATTCTCTATGACTGAGAATCAGCAGACTCTCATTTAATTTGTCAGGCAGGATAGCATCCATCGATTGGTCAGTCGTGTGCAACCACACATAGACGGCTTTTCAGAAGGTTGACTCAGATCCAACTTTGCCCGGACAGGTCTGCGGCCGGGCCTGTGCCTGAGACAAACACCAGCAAAGTTGTTTCATTAGAATGAGCCCACTCGCTGCTCTTTTCAACACTACTCGTTATTCGTTTATCACTTCTGGGTTGCAATAGCGTGCTATGTGAAGTCTGTTTTCACTACAGTGATGAAATATTCAGCTGTTTTTCTGCCACAAATGCAAATGTTGCATTGTTGCATATTACGCCGCATCTTGCTGGTCTGGTGTGTAGGATGTATCGGGCGGTGGCACACAACTTGCATCTTATGTTGGATCTTCTTACTATTTCAAATTGCACCCACTCTTTAGATTTTTTTCTCCCCAGACATTTACAGTTAAATATTTAAATCCCTGCCACCAAGATGCTCCTCCATCGGTCACGGATCATGGAAAGTGAAATTTAAATCGGTAACACTTTACTTGAAGGTATCTACATAAGAGTGACATGACACTGTCATGAACACATGACACTGTCATGACACATGAACCCTAACCCTAACTCTAACCCTAACCCTAACCATAACTTGTCATGACAAAAACCAAATGACACTTACTAAAAGAAGCATTATGTCATAAACATTTATGACTTGTTTATTATGTTTATGACACGTTCATGATAGTGTCATGTTACTCTTATGTAGATAACTTCAAGTAAAATGTAACCCTTAAATCTTTCATTGGGGCGTTTGCATTTATTCACGCACTTTCAATTTTTTTTTTTTTTTATTAAAAGCTTCTTTCTTTTCACATTTTTATTTACAGCATTAGATGTTGATATTAAATGTATAACATTGAGCACATATAGCCAAAATGGCATGATCCTCGTTTCATAACGCCTCTACGAAGATTCAAAGTCCTTCGTTTGAAGCATCAAATGTTCGACTATTTGGGGTCACCCTTATAAATCACGTCTTTCAGAACAACTGCATGAGTAAAGTTTTGTTAATTTTATAAGACCAAGATAATGGTTGCAACAAATAAGTGTTTACCTCTTTGCCTTGATGAGATTGGATTCGGCTTTACATTTGATGTGGAGTTGCATGTTATCCCTCTGTCTTATTGGACCATGACATGTTTGTAAAACAAGAATACACAAGGCAGATTACAAAATGACCCCTGAACATACAGTATAGATACAAAGGATGTGATCAATGATTGATGTAGGCTTTTGAATAATTATTTGTGTTCTGGGCTTTCTGGAGATACTGCCTTCATCGCTTCATAGCTGTATAGGCCACAAGCATGTACATATAGAACATAGGACCTATTTTGGGCGACAGTCTATTTTTCATTTTCCAATGATAGCTTAAATCAGTATATTTATTTGGTAACATACCCCACAGAAATCAGCTATTTCATTATTTTTTCATGGTGTTATCTTATTTGGAATTTCATCCTGCTCCTTATTTTGTGAGTGTGTTGTGTGTGTGTGTGTGTGTGTGTGTGTGTGTGTGTGTGTGTGTGTGTGTGTGTGTGTGTGTGTGTGTGTGTGTGTGTCTGGTGTGGTGAAGGTGGGGGTACACTGACCTTTGTCTGATGGATTGTTTTCTCCCAAATGAAGACATAAAGGAGGGGGAGGGTGTGATGAGAAGTTTGTGTGTGTGTGTGTGTGTGTGTGTGTGTGTGTGTGTGTGTGTGTGTGTGTGTGTGTGTGTGTGTGTGTGTGTGTGTGTGTGTGTGTGTGTGTGTGTGGAGTACCTAGACTGCCATGTAATTATGTACTCCTCCTCTTTCACCTCCTTCCACTCGCCTCCTTTGCAATACCGCTTTGCCTCTCATTCTGCAGCAGCTCCCAGCTGAGCCGCAGGTGGTGGCAATCTCTCTGTCTGTCCCACTGCTCTGACTGTATACACACAGAGCTGAGAGCTGGAGAGCTGCTGCCCAATAACACAGGCTTTACCTCTCAGACAGCACACCACACTCAATTGCACATGCCTGCAAGAACAGCACAGACACACACACAATAACACGTGCACATAAAAGAGTGCTCTTGCACATATTGCTTAAGCACGGGCACACATGTAAACAAACACACACACACACACACACACACACACACACACACACACACACACACACACACACACACACATCTGTTTGTATGGGGTCCTGTGCAATATCAGATTTGTTTTCTCTCCATAATCCTACTCCTTAACCTCCATTCTCTTCACCACAAGCTTAAAGTTGCACCAGAAAATAATTTGATGTACAAACACATCCATCTCAGCCTAGAAGTGTCCCATCCACACTCAGCATTTATTCAACCAGTTGAAAATAAAATGCTGGTGACAATATCTTCATGCAAACAAAACAAAAGAGGCTACACATTTCTGCAAAGTGACAAAGTATTCCAGGACTCCAAAGTAATCATTTTAACATTAACCAACAAAACTGGGGCTGCATGTGTTTTAAAGAAAGGCAATTTTGCAAAGTGAGAGATGTTCCCAGTTACAGTATGTAATCAGATTTCCTTTAATTAATCAGTGTGCCTGACACTTTATCACTCTCTCGTAGTTTGCATGCAGTTTCATCACCCTGTTTTAAAGTGACATTTATTTTCCTCATCCTTAAATGTATCTCTTGATTTGGATACCTCCACACTTCCTGTGCATGCCTCCAACAACAATTTTGTTGTTTAAATGATAAATGGTTTAGGGTAGAACGTGCTGATGTGTAAAAGGGGCTCCGTTTTTTTAGTTTTTTTTTTCAAAAGAGCTATATTTGAATCATATAATCTTTTGAGTAATCAAATCATGAATCTAATCGCATGACAATATCTTATTTAAATTTAAAATGTCCATGCTTTTTTAATCAACATTGCATGCTTTTCGTCAGATCTATTTCTAATTTAAGTACACAGTCATAACCAGAAGCAGTTTTGATGTGACTGTGTCCATATCGTTCCATTACTATGTATCCAACAGGAAGCATGTTGTTATGAGGATTCTTTTTCTCTTCTTATGGGAACTTACAACTCTTTCTTTCCCTTTTTGTTCTTTTCTCATGCTCTCTCTATAATACACACACATCTCTTTATGGAATTAGCTCTTTTTTTATGGGGGACTGGGTTCATTGTATATGACGGTGGCCTTTCATTTTGCTAATGTAGGTGATTTTCTCCCCATGAAAGCAATGTAATCCATCTCCTGCTCGCAGGGGGGTGGCGATTTATTGGGCGCACTGGGCGTTAACACACCACGCTAAGAACAGATGCAGTGCTTTAACAGATAACACGCTGGAATAAGATAGAGCATTCAGATTAGCTGTGGTGTCAAATAAATTGCATGCTATTGGAGTAACCCCGGAGTTCTAAAGCAGTATCCTCTATATCAGATCTGCCGTAGGTCTTGCCATAACAGAGACTAAATGAAGCATAGTTTTGCATGGGTTGCTTTCACACAGGATTTTTCTTATACACGCACATACTGTACACACATGCATACATATGCAAACCCAAATGTCTCTAATCAAACACTCTCTTTTGTCAGTCTTATGCTAATATTTGCTCTCAGCAGTTTTATTGAAAACATATGTTAACCTATGATATGTGCAAAGAGGATCAGATGAATTAATTAATTAATTTTTAAAAACCTAGATTCTCTTTGGTGGATCCTTACGAACTAATAACTTACTTTATGGCCTTTCATCAGGGTTTGACGGGCGTAACCCAAAGAGCAAGAGCATATCATTTGATACTTTTTTCTGGGAAATTCAATTCCATTCTAATATCCTGGTATTAATGTCTAATTTTCTGCACCATGACCATGTTCACTAGGAAATCCATTTTTGCCTTAGAATGAAAACATTTAGGACTTAAATTATCTAAGGGGTAATTACAAATGCATGCTTGTAGCTGCATTAATGTTGTAATGATGTGCTTAATCTGGAAAAGAAAAAGTGGTTTGAAAATGAGATATCACCAACAGCCGGGTTGCTTTAGTTTTCTTGCTGCAGCTCAGATTTTTTTGTCTTTTGCAGCAACTTCTGTGAGACGGCCCTCTTTTTCTTAGGACTGGCAAAATGTGCTGCTTCGTCCTCATTCACACTCCGTTAGGTCTGCAGCTAAACAGCAAAGAGAGCATTTTTATTTTGTTGACGTATGAGAACTATTGATTGAGTGGTGCTGGTCCAAGTCCTGATTCTCTCCTTTAATCACTTAATCAAATTTCCTCAATAAGCAATGTTAATTCTAGATTTGTATAACAGGCATAATTCCACAATTTTTATGTTTTATTGATGCCTCTAAAGCCTTTGATTGTGTAAATCATGAGAAGCTATTCTACAAATTACAAAACAGAGGGGTTCCCAAACATCTAGTGAGAATCTTGGCTTTTTGGTATGCTCATCAGTCGATGTATGTGAAATGGTCTATGTCTGCCCCGTTCAATGTAAGCAATGGAGTTAGGCAGGGAAGCATTTTATCTCCCTTTCTTTTTAATATTTATATGGATGATCTATCAAAGCTGCTAAACAACTGTGGAACAGGCTGTATGGTTGGGAACACTATTATCAACCACCTGATGTACGCAGATGATATGGTGATTCTTTGTCCATATAGTGCTGGCCTTCAACAGTTACTAACAGGGATGTAGTGGAGGCTAAATGCACGTAAACACTGTTTACGCACCTCCCAAAATTCGGAAATAGCGTTTACCCACCTCCAAAGTGTGTTTACCCACCTCTAAATTGCGTTTATCCACCTCTAAATCGTTCCTAAGCCATTCTAAATTAAGCTTATGTTGTTTTAGTTTCATATTGGTCATTATTAGTTTCATAGATTGTTAAACCTAAGACGAATTATACCATATTGCGCTGCATTATGGTATAGACCAATCTCTTGCATAGCCAGCAGGAAGCAGCAGACTGCATCACTAGCCTACACTACATCGCGTCTCATGTAATGAATGGATTTAAAAAATGGATATCCGCCAGTTTTTTAAGCGCTGTCAAGACAGCAGCCCTCCTCCTGATGCCAGCAAACGACCTCGGCTACAAGCCCAAAAGTGAGCGAGCTCGGAAAACAGTACTAAACTTCATGTTTTTGAGGTTAATTTGGTTCACGGTAGATTCATTGCACTGACTCAACAAGCCACGGCGTAGATTAGATTACCCCTTTCAGACACAAAGTTGCAAGTCACCTCTACCTTTTTCCCAAGTAAAATTCAGGATATATTGTCAGATAAATAACTGGATGTAATTTCATGAATTCTCTGGCATTTAAGCCACTCAAAGTTAGTGACAACAAGCTCCCTTTGCAAGTCAGCTATAATAATATTAACCAACTGCTTTGCGGTGTAGCCTGAAATAGAGTTTAATTTATCATAATTAGCTCACCAATAAAACACAATCTAGAGTAAAATGTCTTCACAACTAATTGTGGATGATGCTGTGGCTTCAAATCCCAGACATAATAAAGTCCTTAGAGAAATAACTGGGCTAGTTTATTCTGACTGGCTACCATTTGAAATGATTGACAGGGGAGTGCCCCCTCCCCCTTGCCCTTCTAAAAATGGTACTGGGACAGGGACAGTATTAAGTCAATTAACTTAAAGGGATATTTCACCACTGTAAAGATGAATATGAATTTAATTGGGTCATTTATGTAGTAGAAATGTGAATTTTTTTTTTTGAAGTCGGTTCCTTCTAGACAGAGAAAACACAGAAAATGTATTTTTGGCTCATGTGGATGAAAGATAACAACTCCCAGAATGCACTTGCTTCGCTTCCCTATGAGGCCACTCCCAAGCCACGCCTACCGGTTACAGAGAGGCAGTCAAGTCAACTCAAGTGTGTTTTATTGTCATTTCAACCATATACACGAAACGTGTTCACCGTGGCTCAAGTGGTGTTACACATTTAAAATATATAAAATCGACGTTATATAAAAACGAAACAGGCTACATTTGGTGTACACACATTATAGGCTCCGTAAAGTTCAGCTAACGCATTGGTAGCATTAGCGCTTGGTGGGATGTAAACACCGAGTATAAACACAGCCTTGAATTTGCGTGGAATGTAGAATGGTCGGCATTTAACAGTCACAAACTTTACCAGCGGTGACCAGTAGTTGGATATAAGCACCCCATTTCTGCACCAGTCCGTGTTAACACAGTCCACTTACATGAGTCTTACCGGACAGAGCAGCATCTATCTGCCCGGAAGGCTAACAGCCCTGGTAGCTGGATAGCAGCGTCCGGTACACAGCCATGTTTCCACAAAAACATAGCAGTCTCTGAACTCGCGTTGGGAGTTTCGTTGAAGTTGGATATACTCCAGTTTGTTGTCTAATGAGCAGACACTTGCAAGCAGGATTGATGGAACAGGTAGCCGGCTAGCATTAGCTTTCCACCTAGCTCGAACTCCTGCCCTCGTTCCGCGTTTCCGCTTTCTCGTACACCTCTTTCGTTGTCTTCCTCCCCGGTTAGCCTCCGGTAGCAGGCGAAGCTCGCGTAGTGTGTCGACTATTCCATCTGTAATAAAGTTTCCTGCATATTCTCCGATCTGTACCAATGTATTCCGGTGGTACACATTGCGGTAGTTTGAATGCACATAATTGCTGCTGAAAAGAGAGAGCCTGTTATCTTAGCTTCGAGATGGCTGACACTCGACTCGCATCGGTAGTGACAGTCCCAACCCCTATGGGCGGGTTGAAAACATGCAGAATTAGCTGGCTGTAGACTGCCTCCGATGATGCAAAACAACGTTTTTTTCAGAGGGTTTTTTCCAGACACACAATACAGAGAACTCTCATCTCAGTGGACATTAGGGAAGCACGGTCATTTGAAAATACTACCGGGTTTCTACTGATACAAAGCTTAATGCTGCTCTTTTCTCCATTTTAACTTCATTTTACAGACAGATCTGAGACAGACTATGATGCAGAGTGCACAGAGATAGGAGATATAGAGAGGAGGGAGAGAGAGAGAGGAGATGAGGAAAGAGGAGGAAAAGAGGTAAGACAAACAGAGAATGAAGAAACAGAGACAGGACAATTTAAGAGAGAAGCAACAGAGAGAGGAGAGACCGAGAGAGGAGAAGCTGAGGGAATCTAGCCTGCACCAGGTTAAAGACTTTTCCCTCTACAGGGCTACATACAGTTTAACTTCATGTGAGATGTGAGCCCATGTTCAATTCAACATATTGTATTTGTTTACTTGTTTATCACCTGTGAGAATGTACTTGAACATTTTGCTAGAAAGACAAAGACAGGAGCATAATGCGATATCATTATGTACAAGTGCATTGCATTGGAAGCCCTGGATATGAGCCTCTCTCTCTCTTAAAGAGTTTATTTCTCTCTGTTGTCATTTAGTAAACTTTATAGATTTTAACCATATTATTCCTTCTTGAGTCTTTTTAACAAGAACTTAGATTAATGTATGAACTGAATAGTGATTGTGTGACCTATGAGGGAACAACCAGTGATACCCTTGGTACCATCAATTAATACTTATTTTTGTAACAATCAAGTATCAAAAACTGAGGAGGACACGCTGTTGGATGCTCCTCTCCTACTCTTTCTTCAATGCCTAACAAATCTATCTCTTTCTCTTCCTGACCCTGTCTTTCTGCTTAAGCAGCACTGGTTGAGGCCTTAAAATATTGTAAACAAATTAATAACCGAACTAATTGGTCTGTTTCAGACTGATACCTCCTGTTCAGGCTGGTCCTCAAAACGTGCCTTTTTCAGTCACGGAAAATACTTTTCAATACTCATCTGGATTGAAGCAGCAAACATTCAGTGTAAGAGTAAAGAAATGACATAACATTATTTATAATAATAAGTTTATTTGATTCACAGCTGCTACATATAGAGTTTTGACCTCGACAACCCAGCTGCATTTTACCGCAAACTTGTGACTACTTAACTTTCTAAAACAGGCACAATCGCTTGCTTAAGTCGGGTCAGGACTCCAACATTAACACACTGGCAATATTGTATTCAGAATATAAAATATTTTTATAGCACTTTTTAATGTGTGATTGTGTAAAGGTGTTCACGAGATACCAACCTTTTGTGAACTTGTGAATTTCGCCAGCCGTCTTCTCTCGTTTTCATGGAGACAGACGCTGTGTGCACGGAGGGGAGGGGCTGTGTGTGTGTGTGTGTGTGTGTGTGTAGCCTATGTGAGAGAGATGCGTGAGTGACCGAGAGACGGAGGAGAGCAGGGAAAGGAAATGCAGCTGAACGAATACGCTGCGTGTTTTAAATAGCGTTAAAAAAAAGGGGACACGAGCGAACACAGGGATGCATTTTGCCAAGCCCAATACACACAGTGCATTGGTGAATGGAGCTTCATAATCAATGGCCATGAAGTACCCATTTGCTCTTGAATATTGTGGGAGAGGTGGCAACAACCATTCACCCAGCCGCACTGCCAACCTTTTTTCCTTTCAGACTCACGGCCATTAGAACCTTCTGTGTGGTGGTGAGGTGACAACTGTAGGTTTTCTTTATTGATGGGAATGTTTATGAATATTTGAAGGCCCTTTAAACTTGGCATTAGAGGAAATAGGGAAACGGCAACCTTTGTGGGTGGCATTTATCCTGCTGCAGTACAATGCGTGCCTCTTCTTAAAAGCCCTTTATAACAGCTGTGTGAATCCCTTTCTGTGGTGAAATGTCAGTCTCACCCAAAGGCCCATCAGCCACGCCCACTACAAGGGTGTAATTGACATCACCCCTCCTTTCTTTCTTTCTTTTTTCTCTTTCTTTATCTATTTAATGTGAATGATTTCCCAAGAAATCAAACAAATATGGCTACTTCTTTCTTTGTCTTTCTTTCTTTCTTTCTTTGTCTTTCTTTCTTTCTTTGTGTCTTTCTTTCTTTCTTTCTTTCCCTCTATCTATTTAATATGAATGATTTCCCAAGAAATCAGACAAAGATGGCTACAGTGGGAGGAGGTAAATCCAGAATTATTGCTCCACTTATTC
Organism: Zingel zingel; assembly: GCA_023566125.1. Classification (NCBI taxonomy): domain Eukaryota; kingdom Metazoa; phylum Chordata; class Actinopteri; order Perciformes; family Percidae; genus Zingel; species Zingel zingel. Next base: position 8,587,303 of record CM042315.1, read on the forward strand.
ATCTTACAGCAGATGGCCTCCTTTGTGTGAGCGTGCCCGTGTATTTGTGTGCATTATAAACAGCATCCGTATTAGAGCTGTGAAGGGAGGCATACAGAGAAATGGAAGAAAAGATGAGCAGAGATAGTGGGAGGCGCCCACACAGCGGGGGTTGCTGCCAGGTCAGGATGTTCGCCTTTCACCAGCTCTCTCCACACCAGTTGCTTTGGAGTCAATCCAGCTCCAGCCACCTCGGGTGAAAACAGAGCTGACCTTTTCCAGCACTCAGAGCTGCAGGATATGGACTCTGAAAGGGTTGTGATCCTCATCTTGGCATCACTCTTGCTGAACTTTATTGCTTTCTCATGTTATAGACTGATTCAAATTTCAAAAGGAATTTGTGTCCTTGCATATTTTTCTGATCCAGGCATGTTAGCGTTTCACCAATGGGGTCGGACTGCAGGGCTAAGCCTCCTCTATCCAGGTGCGGATTAAGGTGGTCAGGGGCCCCTAGGGTGCTCTTTGTGTGAGCCCCCCCCTTAATCATTGTGCTTTACTGCAAAAATGTATTTAGTGCCATACATGGTCCACACGCAAATAAGGTGAACTGACACACACACGCACACACACACACACACACACACACACACACACACACACAGACAGACAGCCAACAATTACAATTACCAACACACCACATAGGTAAAATGAGAAATTAAACATTACAAACAAAACACAAATACAAACAAGCATAAGGCCCAGTGCTTAGAAGCAGCCCTTTAATTATGATCAAGAAACACTGGCAGTACAACCAAAACTAACATCAACAGAGGTGTATGTGGAAAGAATACCAGATATTATCCTCTGTCACCACAGCACCAAATCAATAACAATGGAAGTGTAACTATAAACAGCAAAGCAGCAGAATTCCCTGGATTCACAGTTCAACAGCAAGCAATAACCTTTAGCTTTATAAACCAACAGGTAGGCTACAGCATCTGCATCAGTGCAGAACGCCATGTTTTACTGAGGCAAAATCACAACATCATTACCACTAGTGGAAATGGATCTTTTACTTCAGTAAAAGTACTAATACCACACTGTCCTTCATTGAAAATGTTGCTTAAGTAAAACTATGCAAGTATCATCAGGAAAATGTACTTGAAGTATTCAAAGTGAAAGCACTGAATGTCGAAAAATCCTCAATTTTTTTAAACAAACCAAACAGTTCTGTCAATCAACTAAGTGTTTAATAAGCTAAACATTTCAGGTGGACTTGTAGGCCAAAATATTATTATACAGCAATAATGAAACAGCAGCACAATAATACATATGTAGACTACATATTGTTGCATAATCATCCTACCTTTAGAATTTTTTCTTTCTTGATTTTCACCACCTCAACCACCCTCTTTAAAACCTCGGTCCAATATTCGCATTCACTGTCAACTTGTCAACTCTAAATCTATCCGCCCACCATCAGCACAGCGTGTAACATGCGTGAGCATTGCCTATCTGTGACACTCGGATCCTTCATGTTCAACTAGGTGTGCAGCTGCATTTTTCCAGTCACTTGAATATCACTGCTCCCAAATAATTTGCGCAACATAACACAATGCCTTTTGAGGGTTTTTTTGGAAAAGTAGCCTACCTCTTTTGGTGTTTATGTTGTCTTTCTGAGGCAGCACCATCTGCGTCTTTGTTCTGGAAACTTTTAGTTCCCATTTTAATCCAATATGCCCTCATGTATTCATCAATTTTATGCCAACAGGCAGGATCCGAGCTATCGGTAGCAGGATTTTTTCTGCCTCTTTTTGTGTCCTCTCATCCGCAGTAACAGGTGGAGGGGGGGGCGGGGATTCCCTCCATCTCTGCAGGGGTCGCGGCTGACCCACGAGCAGGTGAACTGTGTCTGCAGCATCGCACCTCGGGTGGCTGGAGTCTCTGACCCGGCCCCTCTGTCTCAGACTCCCTCCTATGATTGGATCTAGATGTGACCCAAGTCACATCTAGATCCAATCACCTGCTTGTTTTTTGTTTTTTTAAATGTTTCTTATGGGCCAATTAGGGTCTTTTTTTTGTTCGCACTGAAATAAATTTAAAATAATAGTAAATTGTCTGGCCAATCAGGGGCCCCTAGGCTGCAGCCTACGCAAGCCAATGCAGCCTGCCTCTATCCTCTATTGGACAGCTTTGGGTTCAGATTTTGCTGTTATCACTCTCCACAAACTCACCTATGTCACTCCTCCTACACGGCTCCTTCTGGCTGCTTCTCTCAAACTCAGAACTCTGGCATTGGCATACGAGGCTAGGATACCGGTGATGTAGGAATTGAAGCTATTTCTTTTTTTTGCTGCACTCACTGTACCAACCGTAAGTTACTCAGAGCTAGCACATTAACTAAATGACTGTAATGAAAATGTGACACAGGAGACAGCAGGATGTTTTCTACAGCCCACACAACTGTCTCCTAAAAAGATGATTAATTTTGTTTAAAACCACCAATATCAAAAGCTGTCCATCATCTTGGAGACGGCTTGCTAATGTTAATATTGTCCCTTTATCTGTCTCACATTTGGCATGACAAAGCAAACAGAAAAGAAAAAGAAGCTGATGGTGTGTTCAATGTCTTTTGATCGTGACACAGTCTGTCCAACTCTGCTCCCCAACGGATATAATATAGCTTCATGTTTTTTACTTGATATGAGGCCAAAACTTGGATGGATGCCAATGTTTTCTTGAGGATGTGCAGGGAAGACACTCAGTATACACTTAATGAAATATCCCAATGCAGGTAAAACAGAAAACAGGAGCAAATCCCAGTATCAAACAAGTTATTAGACGAATAATGAGGCAAAGTCATTTTGATGAACTCTGAGAACTTATGAAGATGATTGTATTTCTCCCCTGTTTTATCCTAACTTTGAAATACCTCACTTATAGTGGCAGAGCACCTTCTGGCTGCTTTCATTTTTTCACATTATGATCCCTGGGTGTTGGTGACAGACCGTCTCTCAGGAGCCAATCTCCCCTCTAATACTACATTTCAGCAGCCAAGGAAATTGGAACTAGATGTGAATAGCTGACATATAAGGAGAGCATCTCCCCACTGCGCTGTTTGTCACAGGCTGAAACATCTGAATTGAGCTCCAGGTATTTGCCGCTGTAATGAATGATGCCTCCCAGGTTTCATTTGCAATTAAGGTTATTTAGCAGATGTCCAGTCACCTTTAATATGTGCTAGCTGTGGATTGTTGGGCCTCTGTATTACAGAAGGACACCCTATGGACTGGTACTCAACACACACTGAAGGTGAACTAATGGCAATACTGGTAATTAGCTTACGTTAGGCCAAATGCTTCATGTCATTCAGCACTGCAGAAAGTGCCAATTGCTTGTTAAGATGACACTGCTGTAGCTATGTGCTGTGGTAGGGTGTATAGTGTGCCTTTACCACTGACACGCTGTCAAATAATCACAGAGTGTGAAGACAAGGACAGGAGTGTTAGGTGGTTCTATTACAGCACAGCTGCTCCAGCTTCCAGTTATATACCAAAATATTCGTGGCCATTAACTGCAGTTTGTACTCATGTAAACCACCAACTCTGGATCATATCTGATGGCTCTATTTTTATCAAATAATAAAATGCTGCCGCAGCAGTTTATTCCAGTTTCGGGCTGTGTGTAAATTTGTAGATGGTTCGCTAAAATAGAAGTTGCAACTAATTGCTTTTTGTAATTTACTATAATGCAATCTTTCTGGCACTCACAGTATTATCTGTGTTATGCGTTAACAGTTACATTAATAACAAATTATTCACATTTGATGATGGGCACGGCTCTGATACAGTTTGACGGCTGCTGTCTGGTTCTGTAGCATAAAAATCAGCAGAATGTAAATCGGTGTGCATATCCAACAAAAGAGGAAATCCCTTTGAGCCAAATAAAACAGATAAGATAAAAAAGTACTTATACATTAAATTACCATATTATGGACACTAGTTTATTTCTAATAACTCATATTTTTTGTCACATTATTAATTTGTGATTAAATCTTCTTGCATTGCAATTACATCACCTGTGATCATCTGTAGCTTGACACTGCACAGTAGCTTTTCTACCTATACACTGGTTAGACGGATAAACATTTCATCTATAACTGTAGCTGTAACCCATAACCATGAAAGGTAAGCTCTGCATAAAAGCCATTAACTTCTGACAGCCTGTTCTCATGAACCAAACATTCGAAAAGCTACAAAAAGATAAGCACTGTAATTTGTTTGTCACATTTACTGCTGCTGTGTAAGAACGCGGCTGGCCACGTAGTGAGGTGGTCGGGTTGGATGGGTGGGCGTCAACACACAGGACTTTAAAGCATAGACAGTATATAAGAATGGACCAACACATCCCGTTGCTCTGGACGGACACCAGTGAAGGCCATTAGAAGCACTTTTCCGGTGATAGCCGAGCGTTACTGAGCAGCCTCCAACTGAGAGAGACGACGTAAATGTGATGTGAGAAACCTGTCTGAAAGTTGGAAGTCTTCTGGTAGCTGTGCCGAGAGAAATCTCAATCATTCCGAATCTTGCAGAGACGGAGAGCGTAGGTATATGTAAGGAGATAACATAGGCACAGGCTAATTATTGCTAACTAAAATGCTAGTTAACATTAGTAATTACACTTAAACAGATCATGTAAGTTGAAACTCTACTGTACGACAGTAAGTCCCGTGGTTATGACACAATCGTTAGCCTATTTTTACAAAAACGTCTGCTACGGAGCCATAACGTGAGGTACAAGGTAAAGGAGCCTTTTATACATTGTCGTGTTTCTTTAGAAATAAACAATGGACAAATACAGTCTTTAAACGCTTCAGATATAAAGTTATTCGCTGTCAAAGTGACAAATGAATGGCAGTCAATGGAATGCTAACGGGGGTGAGTGCTTATTAGCATCAAAATGGCGCCATAGGAGGTTTGGGTTGTGAGGAGACGCTTACCCCCTTGCTTTAAAGCCAAGGAGCGGAGTTCGCTTCCTGGGGAAAACAAAAGGCTTTCACCCAGGAAATGTGTTTTCCTTGGGAGTGTGTTAATACAAATGGTCTTTTTCCTAAACGTCACAAAGCTCTGTAGCGGCCTAAACAACTAGTAACTGTCACTCTGTAGCATGGAGCTCTGTAGCCAATGTCACGTGACCAGCTGGCGGTCTACTAGTTTTCGTATTATATCATATTTTTTAGAGTGCATAACTTTTGGTACGATATCATATGAACCCGTTAATGAGAATGTGTTGCTTCTGATAACGGATCACTTTTTACCACTTTCATAAAGCGCACTCCCGTTCCCGTTCAGTTTACTTATTATGCCGTTTCATGCATTACATGGGGGACTAAGGGTGCGATCTAGCACAAACAACGCTTAAAACCTGTTTCCTCGCTGACAGCTGGTGCAGTTTTAGTTCTGCTAAATGTATTCTAAAATCCATGTAACTGGGTTGGATAGAGAATGGTTGTGAAGGTTTCACTGGCAGAAACACTCTAATGGTGTCAATTGGGGATTTAGGAATTGAAGGGAAGGCAAGTGTGTATGTATAGCACCTTTCACCAAGTCTAACAACTTTGATAATCCTCCGAGATCATCATCGCTTTACACATAATTAGACATATTGTTAATATGAAAATATTGATTTGTGCAGCTTTAAAAAAATAAAAATAAAAAAAGGCATTAAAAGGGCTAATTTTAGTTAAGTCCACCTCTGACATTAGCTCACTCTCTTTGGACAGCTGATAGAATTACTCATCCATGTTCTGTGCAACCATTGTGAAGATTAATGACAGTCTACAGCCGTATCATGCTTCAGCCATTTAAGTTCCTTTGAATATAAGACTTGGCCATGGGGAATAACATTATCACATCAGCTCATATCTCACCTGCTCATTGTTGCTGTCTGACAGCCATTATTGTGGCTGCCGGTTCTTGGAAGCTGTGATTTGTACAAACTGTAGACTGTAGGCTGCTCTTTCACTTTTATAAACTTCCTCCTTTCCTTTCTGGTATTAATGTAGTGCAATGTTATTTTGGTGGAATGGTTAAGCGTGTCATTTATTCATTATCAGGCCAATCCCCACCAGGCTGAACCTCCGAGCCGTCAAGCGTACCCACAAGCCGAGGCTATAATAAGGTTTTAAGTGTCTGTCGTTAATAATGCTGCGCTGACACGATGCAAGGCTGATCTATCCTGGTATGTGGGTTTGTGGGCCGCCATCATTAGGCGGGATGACTCCCTCCTTTCTCTTCTCAGTGAGCAATCGGCTGTTTCCTTCTAGCTTTCAGCGGCTGTGAGTCCCTTTCAAGTCTGTCAATCACCTGACTGACAGCTCATCTTCTGTTGTTCACTTAAGGCCACCACGGACAGCTCGCTATTACACTGATGCCCAGGACAGATTAATGGCTTAAGTAGCGTGACAAGATGCTTCCCGATGCACGGGCATGAAGCTCATTCTGATGTTCAAACCCTGCTGGGACACTTCCAGCACAGTTTATTTGATCTCCAGAGATTAAACCTAAATTATATAAATAAAATTACAAATTTAAAACCTCACTGCAAATAATAACTATCTTTGTATTCTTAATCCTTAAAATCTGGAACTTTAAAGTAATTCTCTGACGAAGACAATTCTCATTAATTATTTAGACTTGAGCGCATCGAGATAATCCTGCACGTAAAAAAGCTGATCAGTTGCTCTAATTTCCTGTTGTGGCATGAGTTTGAAATGGGAAGCTGAAATTGAACCGGACATGTTAATAAAGAGAGTTTCCTAGAAATTACATTCATATACTATTTATTTTGAAGGAAATGTAATTGCTGCAATTTAGTTTTTCTATGCATGGAGTTGCTACATTCTGGCACTGCACAGAAGTCACCAGGCAGTGGTAAAGATGAATGGTGAGCCTACAAAGTCAAATGTTTGACACTGCAGACAAGGTGTCTGAAAAACCCAGATGTGCTCCTGGTAGATGATTGGAAGTTGATGATTGGAAGTTGATGTATTCTTTAAATGTGAAACATGAGAGCATTTGTCTAAAATACAAAAAAGGGTGTGAAAAAAAGGAGAAGAACAGGTGTAACTGATACCAGATCAGCATGTGGTCAACATGCACTCCATGATATGAAAGATTGACCTCAGTTCATGAATAATTATAGTTTGAGAGCCTGGGGAGAGTTTCTCATGTTTACCCACTTCTCTTTCTATTTCTTTGCCATATCTGGGTCACATATTGTTCTGTTGCGCTCCACTGGTGTTATGTTTTTGTGTCTTCTGCTTCTGTGCTTTTTGTTTCTCTCTTTCTCCACTGTCTTATTCTCTGTTTCTCTCTCTGCGCCACTCTGCACCATTTTTTCACTTCGTCTCTCTCACTCTGCTCTCCATATCTTTCTGGGTTTTTTTCTTTTGCCTTAATTTTTTTGTGTTTACGCCCCACGTACAGCCCACCAGGGGTTCTGCCCTTTCTGTCGACGTTGCACAAACTAAGGAACTGTACATGTGTTATAAGTCCATTGTTAACCACTGAGCGAGACGCAGAGTTCAAAGTGAGCCCCTTTCAATAGCACAGTTTTCCCAAACAGCCGTCACTCTCGCAACGCACCGCCGGCCAAACTCCCGCTCAGCCGGAGCCCTCATCAGTCGAACCTGCTTTTCATGCAACATCAGAGCTGTCAGATGATCGACCCGCTGAGGGTAGAAACCGGCCCAGTTCTGCAACACAGTCTCATAGCACAACACGCTACAAAACAAGACAACAAGACTGCTATGAAAGCAAGCAGCCACAGCGGGGGGAAAGAATAGCTACTTTCTCTTTGTCATTGTAGGCATTTCACTGATGCTGTGAGTGCAATGATAAAATAAGCTTAAAGTTTTAGGTCAGCAACATCAAACAGCCAGCAGCACAATAACCGTGTTGGGGAAGCTCCATAGTTTTAACCTAAGATGACTGGGCATGGAGCTGAAGTGAACACATTTTGCAAAAAACAGTAACACAAACTGAAGCTCAGCTGCCTATCAGAGCTGCAGTCCTCTACTGTTCACCAGCAAATATGCTTCTCTAAAGCTGTGGAGTACAGTTAAGGAAAACTTCATCCTCACAGCAGTCCGCTATTATGTCTCATCAGTCTGTAATATTTATCACAAGAGTTGTTTTCAGTTCAATGAAGTGCTTGTAATGTGCCTTTCCAAACCTCAACCTGCCTTAACTTTAATACTACTTTATAAGATGATTTAATTTTTATATAATGAGACATTTTCATAAGACTTAGAGTCAAGTTAATTGGACTTGCAGCAATACAGTTTTGCACATATATGGACAGTGAGTTTTTTCCCTGTATGAAATAGCAGATTATACCCATTCATTTTATAGCACAATGCATCCCCAATTTTGTAGCACGTACCACTTTCAGTAAATCAGCTTTTCCTGGCTGCAGCCTTTGCCCTTAGTTTTGACAACAAGACTCAAAAATGTGAAACATGTTAAAACTTAAAATTATTTTTTAATTTTTTTATTTGTGAAGGCAGTTTAACAGCTGTGACATACAAGATAAATATACACTATAGATTACATAGTTAATTTAGAGCGACAGACTCAGGAGGTGCAAATCTATTCTGAGGCCATTACAAGTGTTGATGAATGCATGTTTGTTGAAGGAAATACACAATTTAACTACAACTGATCTAAAGTACCTTCTCTCTTTGTAATGAATCATCAGATACTTAACCCAACATGCTGTCATCACTACTAGTGCAGCAATCTAAACAGTATGTTAACATTGGATCATGTGACTTTCAATTCATTGTTTTGAGTTAATTGTCCGTATATAACCTTCCTCCTTTAACTCAGGTTTACTCTTCTTCAAATTCTGTTTGTATTACATTTTCTAATCTTGCTCTAATCAATTGCAATTTCGGAGATATTCAAGAGATTGTTTTAGTAGTTGGCTGCTCCACCTCCCTCTTCTCCCCCTCCCCTCTTTCCATCACATTTGTCTGTCTTCTCTTTCTCTCTCTCAATATATTAGTCTCTATTTGCCTCTGCTCCCCCTGTTCTCGCTTTGTTTTCTTCCTGTATTTTTCTCATCTTATTTCACTTTTCCTTTTTCATTGTCAAGATATATGTTTCCCCTTCCACCCTCATTCACACGTGCGTGCATGCACACACGCCCCGATGCACATATCCCCTTCTCTCTTTCTTTCTGTCCATCTTATCCGGATCTGTACCAGCCTGGCAGTTCTGGCCCGTTGCCTGCCCTCCTCGGGGGAACACAGCTGAGCGGAGAGAAAAGAGGAGCAACGCCTAAACCGCAGCCTCCTTAGCCTTATCATACACACACACACACACACACACACACACACACACACACACACACACACTGTCGTATGCTCAACCCACCAAACATGTATGGAGTTATAAATGAGCACCAGTGTCCTTTCAACTTGATTAAATTGCAATTCTCATGGGTACATTTCTTGATCAATGACAGTTTTCACAGCAATTTAAATTGCATTATGTTTTCCTACTACCGGAGCTTTGGATTTTACGAACAATTATAACAAACTGGCCTTGCAGAAATGTCAAGGTGTATATAGCACTGGTAAAAGAAGGGAGCAATGTGCCTCAGCCCTCCCGATAGCATGACAGAGCGGACAGCTACCTTCTAAAAGGTGACATTTTTTAGTGAAGTGCTGTTTAGCAGATCGCTTGCAGACAAAATCAGAAAGACCTTTGCTTATACTGGCTGACAAGCAAGGTTTTGACATTGTCTACCCGTAAATGAAGAGAGACAACAAGTATTTGCAAGTTAATACATCTTGTTGTGACCTTGCTGCGATGCTTTTGTTTCATGGAATTTACTTAAAAAAACAACATATGGATGCAAATAATGGTGTTCAAAAATCAAACAAAAAGAAAACACACCAGGACTATCTCACAAAAGGACATGTTTGGTGTTTCTTTGCTTTTGATCCACTCACTGTCATTTAATTTGTATTAAATCTTATTTTTGCCTTATTCTGCCTCTGATTGTCTTACCCTGTTATTCTTATCCTAACCCTAACCAATCCTCACTCCTCATGCCTAAACCTAACTACGTCAACACGTCTAGCACATCTGATCTAGCATTTACCCATTTAAGTTGCCAAATGATGGTGTCTTGAAATTACCACTTTGGCCACTTTGGTCACTGTGGCTGCTGTCGAGCAAAAGTTACTTACTTTTGTCTCACTAAAAATCACACTCATGTTCTTTATTCAACATATCTTCATCATCATCTAATAAAAATAGTTAAAGGGTATAACATTTGGGGGGCGATGCCACATCTTACTGGTCTGTAATTTTGTAATAATTCCCTAAGATATTTTCTGGAAAGAACTATGTAATTTGGTATGAATCAAAAGAAAAAGATTGGTACACTTCTAATTAATTAATAGCTGGCTTCTTGCTAACTAAGGAGTGTTTTTATACATTAACTGAACATACGAAAATGTGAAATGTGTCAACAGTAATGCATATAATTCAATATCTGATAAAGTCTATAATATAATTGAATAATTCATATTTAATTTAATTAAATATTTAAATAGAGCTTTTTCCCCCCTATAATTAGTACTAAATTGTATGGTTATTTCCGGTGAACATCTAAGGATATCATAAGGACATTATTTTAAAAATGACGGACCCATATTAATAAAGCATTACTGGGAAAATAATCATTTTCCATCATGTAAATGCAGAACTGCAATAAAAAAACACATTGACTGCCATCCTCCCAGAACCCAGCAAGTGGTTTATCTTTTTTATTTTTATCAGTTTGAATTGTCTTAATAGAGGCTTTGTTACTGCTATATCTGTTACTGCATTACCATGGCTACAACAATCATGGCAGAAAATCTGCCCACTATCAGCAGCCTGCAGGGCAAACACTAACCTCAAGTGTGTACTCGAAGAGTGCAATGTGAACAAACACACACACAAACATACGTACAAGACATACACATGCACCTGTGCATAGAGCACACACACTACTCACACATGCCAGCAGCAGCAGTGGGCGGTCCCCGGCGAGGCAGAAACACACTAATGGATAATGACAGGGTTTGACAGCAGGAGAGTGAGCTGAGTCACTCTGGGCGCACAGGCAATGAATAAAAGAACGCGGGTGCTGTCTGAATATCCCTCACTGACTGGATTTCCTTTGATACCATACTATTCCTGCCAGTCTCCCTTGGTAATCCTGCTCATTACACTGTGCTGTCCTTCTATTGTGAGACTGGCAGCAGCAGCCATTATGAGAACAGAACAGGAGGGACACTTGCTATCCAGCACCAGAGAGAGACTGTAACCAGTATTTATACTGTCTTGTCTTTGTCTATATGATTACATCCTTCACTGTAGACCTTTCTTTGGCCGACATGCAAACACAAACTGATAAATGAATACGTACAGCATTTCTTCAACATGGCAGCCTCTATTGTCCAAGATGTACAAAAGCACCGGTGCTGCTGAAATTTGTGTGAACTACAGACTCATGCTGTTTTGCTCCTGTGTCATTTGCTAAAAGGAAAATGTACTCTTTTTTACATTGGAAGATGGGAGTCTGCACTGTTCTGTTGAAGGAAGCAAAAGATCTGTGACACCTGCCAGTCTATCATTATCCTGCTTTTTTAATTTTGGTTGACAGACACACACTTTCAGACAAAAATGACTTGCTGTTTCACTTCTTGCATCAGTTGATAACAGGAAGATTGGCTCTCTGAAAAATATCAGTGAAAAGCTGGCAGCCATATCATCCTATTGTTTTTGGAAGCATCTGCCCCACTGAGTTTGGTCCAGGTATAACCATCAACAAGCCCCAGCATTGGCTTGTTGTTCACAAGACCGCAGTCGGCCAAACTCACAATTTGTGACAGTGTGATCTCCCAGAGCCTCAGACACAAATAGCTCTGACAAAAGGCCAGATATCTAGTTTGTTTGATTAACCCACCGCTTCTTTAGCTAGACAACTTGTGAAATCTATTTCAGGAATCTCAGACTTGCATTTTATTCGCCTCTCTCCGATTCCAATCGGACGTGTTAAATGTTGAGCTCTCTCCGTCAGTGTCACATTGACACATAAATGCTATCCCAATTATTCTGCACCTTCTCTACTCGCTGTCAAATTACCAGCGCTGGAAGCGGAGCATGGCTCTCACTGCACCTCTCTGGCATTTTCCCTGACAGGGAGAAGAAAGGAGCCTGAGATAGCAGAACGAGGGAGGGCTTGGGGCTCAATGAGCACTTTAAATGCTGAAGCCAGGTAATCAGACAGACTCAGTGAGACCAGGAGAGAACTGTGCGATCGAAGGTTTTCAGCTGATTTTCCAGGCAAGGCTGTATTTTATTAACCAGGTGCTTCACATAGACAAAAATAAATAAATAAACAAATAAATAAAAAAAAGAAAGAAGTTCATGCTCCCTTATGAAAAGGCTTTTTCTTTTTTCTGGGTTTGTTTTCACAAAGTAGGCAGCAATAAGCTAAGGCTAACATAGCATGTGAACAGAAGGCTGCTAGATTGGATCCCTGGACTGGCAAAGCAAATCAGAACAGAGAAAAACCTTATTGTTTATCAAAACCTGGACGACATAAAAGTAATAAGAAATTAAGTAAGATTGATGTATTTGGCTGCAGATTTCAAACATTCTTTGGTCATATTCAAGGTCAGTATCTGCCCAGGCATTGTTGCATTTATATCGGTTAATTTCTTTGGTTTTGTTTTCCTCCAGAATGAGCAGAGCAATGGGCTGGCAGTCAGCAGCATGTAAGCTGCAGCAAAAACAAACTGTTTCTTAAATGACACCTCAGCTCTTGGGACCTTGGGGCAACAGCCACCTGACGGGAGTTATTTCAGGCATAAGGGAGTGTCAGTCAGTGCAAAATCACACACACACACACACACACACACACATACACACACACACACACACACACACACACACACACACACACACACACACACACACACACACACACCTCATTAGCACAGAGCTGTAGAGAAGTTGAGTAAGTGCTGCTGTGTTCAGATGTTCACACACACACACTTTACTGGCTGTCAGAGCCCAACCACACAGAGCACTGTGGGACAAGAGGCTGCTGTCTGAGAAAGAAACTTTTACCATCTTTATTTCCAGCATTATTAATAGTGCAGTGCCGAAGACGGAGAGAAACCTTCCGTAGTCACAGGAGTTGTAATAGCACAGATTTAGTAGGCGTGTTGTTGTGGGTTTTTTATATTGTTTTGCTGGTTATCAAGAATGTGGCTGGAGAGTGAGGCAGAGGGCACAGACGGAGGCAAGAGGAAATTATAGGTTGGAAACTGGAGGTCAGAGGTGATGCGCTGGAGAAGAGCAGAGTTGTGGGAAGAGGAGAGATAAGACACTTAGGGGAGGATAGAGTAAAAGACCAGTGGAATGAATGATAATGGAGTGAATGCAGAGGAAAACAGAGGCGAGACCAGAGGCAAGGATAGAAAACAGAATAAAGTGCTCAAGGCTAATCAGGAATTGCTAAGGCCTGGAATGGTCTTGTTTGTGGGGTGGTTGGAGCACAGAGGTGAGTTAGCAGGCATGCTAGGAATGCATAGCTTCAGGGCCACTGACAGACAAATAAGGCTGCTTGGAGGAGTAAACTCAGGTCATGTTCTTTCCAACTCATAATGTGCGTTTGCTTATGACAGCTTATCAATCATCTACAGTATCTCTCTGAGCTGGATTGGTTTTCCTGGGAGGGTTATATGCCATTTTTATTAGCACAGTGTGTGTAATCCCAGGTTTAAGGAACCTTGTGATTTCACTCAAATGACTGCTGGTTTACCAGATTTGCAAGGTTACGGTCCACTCTTCATTCTGTATGTTGACTCTCACTTAACAAGCACGGCCACTAAAAACATAAAACTATTCATTGCTAAATGACAGGCGAGACACTGCAGCACTGCTGCAACGGACAATCTGATAGCTGCCAAAAGTATCACAAATTACATGTCAATCACAGCTCCAGTTTTGATCAAATCATAAGGTAATTTGCATGTTCAGAAAGTTTACTTTCGAAACTCATTAAAAGTGTTGACAATTCTGTATCTCTCTATAGTTAAAAACTTTTGACTAGTCATAATGAAACTAATGTAGTTCAAATAGAGCTTAAGCCCTGTTAGCAAAGAACTAATATTGGCCAGGATTGTTCAGTGAGTTGTAAAATCTGCAGAGATTCTCAGTGACTTTAATTGGTGTGAATCAGCTTCCTCCTTAATAATTACCACATTGTATTAAAGGCTCGTGCTCGTCTGTGATTTTTTTATGATGCGATTTCTTTTTCATCATATTTCCACAAAATCCATCTCCATCAGTTTGGTATCTAAAGTTTTAAAGAGCCCCCATTATGCTTTTTTGTATATTTCACTCCAAATGGAGCTTTCGCTCCTACAGAGAGCACTTTTTCTCACCTAAAATATCTTGTCCACATTCCTGTTTGAAATTCTTCAATTAGTGATGTCATTGATTGAGAAAGCCAGCCCAGTTTTTCATATGTGCTGCCCATAGGTGCTATCTGAGCAAGCACAGTGGCTTGTTTGAATTTGGTTGACCAATCACAACAGAGTGAGCCAGCTGACCAATCAGAGCAGACTGGGCTTTTCAGGAAGGCGGGCCAAGAGCTCATATAATAACATGATGTGTTTATTGAACATCAAGATTACAAATATGACTGGAAAAGTAGAGAGTAGATTACAATTGGGGCCCTTTAAATATCTTTTTGTTGCAAAAAGTCTAGTTTTTCAGAAATCTTTGAATAGGTTTCATGAAATACAGGATATATGTAGACTACATAAGGTATATCCTGTATTTCATGAAACCTAATGTAGTAGTATTTCATTGATTGCATTTGGCTCTAAATCCTCTTTCTGCATGTTCTACAGAGGGTGAGTGCTGACGTGTTGGTATTCAGACGTGGTCCCTGTGCTTTACTCACATGTCCGGACTCATCAGTTTCTGCTGTAATCAGTAGTGCTCTGACAGGAAAACAAGGGGTGTGTAGGGGAACGTGAAGCTAACTCAAATCAGAGGCCAGGGTAAACAGTGACAGGCCCAATTCCAGTTCCCAATCTCAGTGCAAATAGAGGTGAACAGGGGAGTACAGAGGCTTAACGAAGACATAGCAGCATCTGATCACAGCACCTCAGCGCGACGCCAGTGCACCAACTGGTCACAATAAAAGGATTTGGCACTGACTTTAATCTACAAGAAATGAAAAATTGTGGAGAAAAAAAGACTTAAAAGAGGTCATCAAACAACTCATTTAATCCCTCCCAAAAGCCAAAGCACAAAGCCTTAAATGGCTTTTTGAAAAGAAAGAAAAAATGATTAATAAAAACACAGCACTATGCGCAATTTTGTTGAAGTGATGTTGAATTCTTTTATTTGTTTGAAGGGTACGTTCAAAGTCAGCACCCCTTTTCCAATAAAAGCCATCAGGGCACTCTCAAATCAAAGAAGAAACACGGTGGATAATGAAACTGTAGTTTTACTATAGAAGGATGAGAGAATGATTTCCCTACCCTTTTTAGCCAATTCCAGACGGGTGTCTTTACAGTAGCTATCGCTTTTAGCAAATACTATAAGCTCTTTTGATATAATACTAAAACATTTTTATGGTATTGTTTAACTAATTTAGTTGGGGATTTTTTTTCAGGTAATTGTAGCCCTTAATTTAAGCGCCGTAAGTTGTCAATGGCCCAACTGTGTGAAGTCACCATCCTCACCCTTGTCAAACTAGTGTGTTCAAACTTTTCAAATTTGCTGCGTATGTATTCATTTAGAATGTAACACGTAGCGGGGATAAGGGGAAGAAAACTTTTACAGAAGCAGGCCCTCCTGTACATGATTATCCTGTATTATCAAATGGGAGGGAAGGCGAGTAAAGCCATAGTAGATCAAGTAGTCAGTCAGTCACAATTGTGTGTGCTTTCCATGTTAGGGCAGTTTGAAGCAAATAGTAGTGATAGTAATCAGTAACTGTATAACATGACTGGATTGGGTGACAGGAGGATGTGGCTGCACTGGCTCTTTATAGAAAACTTTAGAGGACTAGAATGAGGTCGCAGCCCTGTATGCACTTGTGTTGGTGATGACAGTGGTGATGAGTGTGTTGTCAATCCTTACTGATCTTGGGTGTGTTGCTTAAACGTATAATAATTGACTTAGAACAGAGCTGAAATCAATGAAGGGTAGTCTGGGGTGGTTCCTGTGACTGCACAAGTCAGATCAATTTTATTTCTGGCCCAATATCACAAATTACAAATTTGCTTCAAGGGACTTTATAATCCATACAGCATTCAACACCCTCTGTATTGGATCAGCATTAAATTGTACAAGCTTGTGTACATCAAAGCTTCAAGGTAAATACATGGACTTTGACTCCCAAGGTGCATTTTGACATAAAACATACGACTACTGAACTTATAATTCTGTGACATACACCGCTAATGGTGGATGGAAGCTAAAGATGTCAGTGTTGAGAAAACAAAAAAAAATGCATTCTGCAGCTTAAATCAGTCCACTTTTAAATTCTGCTACAATTGTGGGTGAATTATGCAACTATGGCGCTGTGTATTGTCCTCAACTGTAACGTTGAAGCGTTTAGAATTTGCCACCACTCTGATTCACACCTCGAAGCTCATGGGTTTTGTAGTATTTAGACCTGTCCACCAAAATGACGAACAGAATATGATTTTTCAGAAAATAAATTTCAATTGGTGGCCATAACATAAACTTATAGGGTTTTTACATCATCCGGGAGAGTCCTGTGTTCCTAAAGTCAAATTTAAGGATATTGTTTAAAGAAACAATTGAAATGGATATACAGAATTAGGAAATGGGGAACTTCCAAGATCAGTGGCTACTCTCAATTGGCAACTTTATGTTGTGTATACAAAATGGGGGACTAAAATAATATAAAGAATAGAATTGCAAGAAATGCATTCTTAGTAAGGACGTTAAGAGCTTCATATCTGTGATTTAGCTCTATCTTGTTTTTATTTAATTAATTAATTAATAATTAATATGACATTGTTGTCCATAATATGACATGTTACACCAGCTTTTGCATGAGAAAACTAAAATGGACAATATCATTATATTGTTACAGCTTAAGTGAATTTGTGGAACATGGCTAAAAGTTTTGATGTCCAACAAAGAAACTTACAAAACAAAACAAAACAAATTATCTTTGTGGAGGACCAGATTTGGGGTTATTGAGTATTACTCCAATATACATAATGTCGTTGCCAAATCTTTTTCACAGTCATCCTTCTATTTCACTGACTGCTTTGTTCACCCAGCCGCCCGTAGAGTTTGTCAGAATTGCAGCTCTTTTCACAGTGCATCTGTGGCACTCTGCACTCAGGCTATGTATACATGAGCACATCCCTCCTCTCGTGTCATCAGCAGCTCTGTTTATCCAGCAGTGCCTGTGCAAGTTCCAGGACAGCATACAGCAGCTCCACCTGCACCACATTTGACTGTGTGAACTCCTCTCACACATTTCTGGCTTCAAACCAGAAAAACTTTACAAAATCTCCACACACTGTGTGGACTTTTTGGATCATATCGGCTTGCCATTTTCATCAGCAGGGGAGTGTCTCACAAAGGGAGTACTGCAGTGAGTACTTGCCTAGGTCAAGAGCTATGCAGAATCTGAATAAGACAGGTGCCAATAAACGACTCCTGCTCCTCGTCTCGGCCGAGATAATTCACTTAACCCTGGACTCGCAGGTAACAGGTAGCATTTGCTTGCACATCCCTCCTTATGCAAGCTGCCAGAACTTGTCCTCTACGTGGTATTAAAACAAGTTGCATCCCACCACCACATTGCCAACATGTAGCTCTCTGAGTCTCTGTTTCCATGGAAATCTGCCCTGGGAAGTCTTTCCATCTCGTAACCTTGAAAGTACCCCAGTAGCATCAACTGTAAGAATATATTGTTGTCAAAATGAATTCTCATAACGGTAATCAGTGCCACATTTGATACCCCCTTTCAGCAGCTTCCTATCTGTATAGTTCATTATTTACCCTCCTGCTGTTTTCAGTGCCCAGCGTTCTCAGCATGAGAAAATCATTTGAAGATTGCACAGAAAAAGAAGCCCAAGATTGGAGCAAATCAAAAACTTGAGGCTGATTTTTATAGCTACCCACTTTATTGCCCCACAGAGGCAGTTTCTCTTTATCATTACATGCAGTTTCTCATGTTTTGGGCTCTGTATAGAGGGTTTTATTCCTAAAGCAATATACAGCATGTCCATTTAAAGGGGAAAAATCCCATTGCCTCAGCTTCATTTAATAGCTTTGAGATATAGCAGAGCCTTTCTGTGAAACGTCTTCAAAACATTATAAAAGATAACCCCAGTGCTTTTCGAAGTGTCATAGTTCAATCACACAATTTTATACATTTTAAATTATATCTTTACAGAACATATTTAATCCAGTACTATATATATATACATATATATATACCACTTTGTAATGAACATTTTAACTCATACATTGGAGGGATGATGAAAGTGACGATGCATGAGCCATGCAGCTGCACTGCCTCAGAGAAATGAAAGCAAAGCGCTCTGAAAATAGTGCAAATGTGTCAATGCAGCACCACAGACTCACGTCATGAATATAGTCTTCTACTCAGCTCAGTTTTTAATCTCACTGAATGTTGATGCAGTCTTTGTATGCTTAGCCTGCGCTCTGCCACAGACAATCATGAGCCAAACCATGTGTTATTTATGGTGCATATACACATGCGAGGCATTTAATGTGGCCGGTGGTTGGAGAAAGTGTGCTCTTTTTCATTTGAATTTCAACTAATGAGAGAGCTCATCCCTGCTGAGTCTTCCCAACACATGACCATATGGGGTCAGAGGTGTAAGGGGAACCAATACATGGCATTGTGAACCTCATGTAATTTATGGATTTCACTAATAACTTTATCCTTGTGTGCACCCTCTGAGGGGCAGTAAAAAGGAATTGCGTTGAGGAGGTCAGGAGAATGTCATGATGGGGTTAAGGAGGGGAGCTCGAGAGGCAGGTTAACACACCGCTGGTTAGCAAGCCATTGTTTATAAAATTACATTGTCTTTTATCATAAAAATGACCACACGTAACATTATTTTTTTCATTTCAAGCTACACAAGCTTTGAATACAGCACTGATCTACACTAAACAAAATGTCCTTAAACTGTTATTGTCAACAACTCACATCTCACACCCTCTCCCACTTCACATCAGGCTCTCATAAATGTACTATAAAGTAGAAATCATATGCATCGGGATTTTTTTTTTCAACGATTTTTTCAAAATTGATTATTTTCCCTAGAATCAATATTTTTAGTTTGTTTGTTTTTTACCAATGAGTCACCTAAATATTTTCTGTTTATACGGTACCGCTGACTACATCACTACTACTAAATCATATACGTTTCCAGCAAAACAGACCGAAAGCAGAAAATGCAGAAAACCCATGTTATGTACTTCTTTACAAATGAAATAAATGTCAGACTGACTGACTGACTGACTGACATTTGATGTGCATTCTTCTTAGAAAACAATTTGTTTTTAGAAATGTCTCATGATATATTGTCCCTAGAAGTGTATTATTCAACCTTTGTTTTTGTTAAAGAAGAAAAAGAAAATGGCAACACTCAATACTATTGAATCGCAATACAGATTGAATCGGCAATCATGTATTGTAAAAGAATAGGACATAGAGCTAGACACAAAAATGTCAAATGAATACAGAAGGTGCCACCATGCAAAATGCAGCAATAATGAAACGGCTTTGTCATCTGGCCTGAGAAAAGACATTTCAGCTTTGACGCTTTGTAACCTTTGTAGGTGGCATGTCTTCTGATTGCTCAGGGCACTGTGCTCCGTCAAAGATTAGTTTAGTAGGTAGGAGGAGGAGAGTGGGAATTCCAGTGACTGATGAGTCCTTTATTGGAAATAATGTAGTGAAAAGTTTTCATTGCCAGATATCTCATCACCTGGAGAAACAAGACTACCAACTCCCCTTTAGATATATTCCAGTAAGTTTGTGCTGTGTGTTAAAAAGACATAGCTAACACAGTATTATCAGCAAAATGTACTTACAGTAAAGTTATTATGAATAGTTTTGTATTGACAATTGATCACATGACTACTTGTATATGAAAAAGATTGCTCACAGTAACAACCCCCCAGGGATTTACCACCTAAAAAAGATTTATATTTTAGCATTGTTTTGGTTTTTAACTTTAGTGTCACTGCTCTAATGCAGCTATTTTCAGGAGAAAAAAAATCTCAAAAAGCCACTGTACACTATACCTGGCCAGCAAGGGACCGTGGACAGACACAGTTAGTGACTAGCTGGTGAACACAGTGGAGCATTTATCAGCTAAAGAGCCAGTTATTTCCCTCAGGAGTTGGCGAAGGAGTGTAGAAGGGAGTGAATATTGGACTTAAATTCATCAGAGGGCCAGAAACCCAACTTCAAATGATAATAATGCTGCTCTGTATCTGCTGGATGTGTAAATAAGCACCTGATTGCTAACAAGTTTGCCATATCAACTTAAAAGGTGGTAATTATGTCAGTGTTGTGTTAACAGCTTATTTTAGCTGCCCCCAAGTGGACAGAAAAAATTCAGTTATGGCAGGTTTAAAGTATACAAGTATCATTAACGTAAAGGTTATCACTCATTCAGTATCCAAATGGCCCCTGTGTGTGTTATAATATTATATGTTGTATTATTATGATGATGATACATTAATGTGATTAATGTAAGCAGCATTTCAATGTCATACTTGGTCCAGATGGAGCTCATATCAGTAACTTCACTGTTGAGTAGTTAAACCAATGCATCATTTTTTATAAGCTGATCACATGTTTTGTTTTTAAAATGTTAATCTGCAAAGTAGTGACTACAGCTTTCACAGACATTTAATAGGGTAAAAAGTGCAATATTCTTTCAAAGATTTAGTGGAGTAAAAGTATAAGCTAGCATGAAACAGATATTGTGAGGCATCCCTGTAGTTTAGTGGTTAAAATGCTGATGATGAACCTCAGAGTTCGAGTCTGGCGGAGGACATTTGTTGATTGACTTTCAACCTAATTTGCTGTTGTCTCTCTTCTGTCTGTAATAAAGGCATACAAATGCAGAAGAAAGTCTGCACTCAACTACAGTACTTGAGTAAGTAAGTACTTAGTTACTTTTCACCACTGGTAAATCGTGGCTTGCAGGATTGTCCAATATGGACTTAATTCCTACGATCATGGGCTTAAGTCAGTGCATTGTTTTGCATTGCCAGACCCTCCTCCACAGCGATACGGAGGAGGGTCTGGCGAGCCCACACAGTATTCCAGGATGGGAGAAAAACAAGCTCTGGTTTATTGGCATTTCTTTAAACCAATCACAATAGTCTTGGGCGGCACTAAGCGCCAGACAGAGCCACGGTGCCGCTGCAAAATAGCCTCTGGAAGGAACTTGTTTTGGTGGAACTTTGGTGGATTTACCCTGCAGAGATCTGAGGAGCAGTTAACCATAGTCCTCAGAAATCCGCCAGAGTTTAAAATTCCAACACAAAGAAAGCGGAATGTAACTGACATCCGGCCGAAAGAGGGACATCCGGCGGAATTTCCGTCGGCACCGGAGCAATCCCGGAAGTGGAACGTTGTGGATATGGACTAGTCAGCGCATGACCCTGTGTAATTGACTCCTAGGCCTCTGATTGGAGAGTTTTTTATGCAGCCGTTCAGATTTAGTGCGTAAAACTGTGATTAGTCAAATTAAAGAACAATGTCTATTGGCATTAATCTCTTCTAATATAAATCCTACTGATTGACTGAGTCTGGTATGGCATCATGGTTCCTACTACTGAAACAGTGCGAAGAATCTGTTTGTCCTGTTTTGTTTGTTTCATTTACAGATCAAAGATGCGTTATTGATTCATTCTTGGCCAAATCTGTGCTTGTGTGAGTTGTGAACACTTAAGAAAGCCTCAAAGCTTCCGAGCCTGCCTTAGCAACACAAGACAGCCCTCAAATGAGGATACACACAAGTTTTAGATGGACCGTGTTTGCTGTTTCAAGAGCCTCAGCAGGCATGTCTTCAATCCCGAATCACTGATTCCTCACCCATCTCCTCCTCCCCCTCCCCAGCACCTGCTCTATCTGCCCAGTCCTGGAGGATTTCAGCACCAACTGAAACATTGTTTTATCTCTTACCACAACAAGTTAAGACATCAATGGACCAGAGATTAAAACCTAATACCGCCATTCTCAAGTGTTTTTCCTCTGATAAACTACCCCAGCATGCCACAGCCCTCTATTCCCACACAGAGTCAAGTGGAGGAGGAGCATGTGTGCAGAGTGCAGGTGTGGGTGGTGTGTTGGGAGAGGGAAGTGCAGCTGGTTGGGGTCACAGTGGCTCAGTGTGTTGCATGACTAATGAAAGTTTTATGGTGGTGCAGCGATGGCTGCCTAGTCGCAGTAGTGGGCTAGAGGAGGACACGCCTTGTCTGGTTTCTAGCACCCTCCTGGGCTGTCTCCGGTTAACACCAGGCGTTTGCCGTTTTTTCGCAGAACATAGGGCCCACAATCCTTTACTTAATAAGCTCATTATTTCACGATGTTTTTATCATTTGTTCCTCCTCGGCGGCAGTGGCTGGGAAAAGGATGTTTGATGTTTGAAAAAGTTGTACAAGGGTCTTTGAGAGGGAAGGATGATAATGGATTCGCTAATGATGTGGCCCTTGCTTATATGGATCCTTGCAGTAATGCTGGGTCGTCTGCATGAATATTCAGAGGCTTTGTCTCCGAGAGGGAGGTGGAGGATCAAGGTTACTTTAGAGGGCAACAGAGGACGATGAGGCTCGAGAGCCGATTCTGCTTTTAATCAGCTTCCGTCATCAGCAAAATGAAAGGGAAATACCTGAAAATCAAAGCAGGAGTTATCAGAGGACAATACACATTAATCAACATTTCTGTAAATGTGCCAGTGTTAGCCAGCTGGCTAATTTTCAACTGTAGTCCTTTGGCCAGATGTTTGGAGACCAGAGCAACACGAAACAACGAGACATTAACACAGGTTAAAATGTACAGACAGAAGTCAATAAGAGATCAAAAAGGCAGCAAGAGCAACAAAACAAGCTTTCTCAAGAAGTATTGCAGAGTGACAGGAAGCAGCAAGACATAGTAAAGACAAGTAAAGTTACACATCAACAGTACCCACATTCAGTACATGAAGCCGTGCAAGCAACACAATACACCCAAGCATTAGAGATTATAGCCATTTTCTTGAAACATGCAACCATGCAAAGCAGTAATAAGCAATGACACACCAAAAAATAAAATAAAATACATTATTCATCATGATGGAGATCTTGATACAATATTAAACAGTACAGTACAGGTTAATAAGATGGTGAAATACAAGTGAATCTTTTATACATACAGAGCTTTTAAATAATGTTACCAAATCAGTTTGACATTTAGTGCCTGGGGATAAAAACATCGGCTTTATTGGTTGAGTGTTTTCTTCCCATTACAATATTTATATTGCATTATTAGATTATTTACAAAAGTATTTCTTAAAAACGTGGCTACTGTAGCTACTACATCTATATGTGGAATCACAGTGATTAATTGTCTGCATCTCACAGGATGAAACCTCAGTCTTTACAATTTATCACTGTTTCAGCATGCAGCAGTAAAAATCAATACCATAGTTATACTGAGTGGAATTGATTGAGTGTGAAATTGCAATCAAACAGCAACTATTACCCTCAACCAAAGAGATACTACAGAGAAAATTATGTTTACAAATCCCCCTGAAATTCAGTTTACATTGTTATATTACTTGTTTCAGTTGTCCTTTACAAGACACAGTTGTCACAGAACAAATGAGTGTCCTGTATTCTCAGTTCAATGCCTTGGGCTTAAATCTAATTTAACCTTTTTCCTGTTCCTTAAAGCCTTTCCCTTTGAATAAATGATTTTAAATACATATACATACATATTCAACTAAATACATGTATTGCATCAAACATTTGTACTAACATTTTAAACATTTTAAACATTTTGTTGTGCCAGGTCTGCTGAACTTCAGCAGACCTGGCACAACAAAATGTTTAAAACGTTAGTCTGCTTGAAGGTGTGACATGGTACTGATACAAACTTGTAACAACGGCCAGACAAAACACCTCTTAGAAGGAACCAATTAAACCTTTGGAGATTTCAATTACCACCTTGAATGGGCTTTTCAAGATCAATAACTAAGCGTGTATCTTGACAAGATAGTCAGGGCTACAAGGGGCTCACGTGCCGCTCCATCAGTTTAGAACAGCAGACACTGACCGTTGCTGCTGTGGACGCGTTTCCCTGGAAATGGCATCTGTGTGTGTTGTGATAACTATTCATGTGTTTCACATGATGTACAAATGTAAACTGATATCAAAAGATGCACATCCTACATGAGTTATCATTTGGAGGTTAGGAGATCAAATAGCAAAGCAACACCCAAACAAGATTAGAAAATGTCACACACCACCTCTTTAGCCCACTCCCCTTTCGTTTTCCTCCTCCGCCTCTTCCTCCCGTGTCTCGTTCAGAAGAATGGAGACAAGAAAAAGATTCCCCACACAGAGCCAGACAGCAACACAGAGCTCTCCAGCGCATACTAATCTAAAACAACATTGCATCTGGGCAACGTGTTCTATTCCCTCCCCACTGAGGCGTGTTTAAGTGTGAGATAGGGCTCTGCAGATCTCATCACTTAGGCAAGGTTGTAGCCTGCATCAACAGCCCTCCCCCGCACCCCGTGTGCAGGTTCCAATCACTTCCACCCTCAAATTGGAAGTGACAGGCCACTCAGGCAGAGGTGTCTTCACTCCCCCCATCAGCAGCCATGCAGCCCCACTCAGAGCTGTCAGCCTGATTATATATCAGCAGGATGGGGGGACCCAAGTAAAGGAGATGTCCAGCTGCAGACAGACAACTAAACACGTCATCTGTCCGGCTGCCGCACATCTGCCAATACCTACTACCTGTCCCCAAGGCTGCCAGTCTGCCACAAAACCAATATGTATGTCTCTATCACTCTTTTGCTGTCCTCTATAAATTTAGCAAACTGCATCTTTCTCTTGCTCTGTCTTCCTGTCTTTCCTCTGGTCTGCAAACTACATCTTCTCTGTTTGCTGGTTTGCTGGCTCTGTTTCTTTCATTTCTCTTTCCTTCCTTGCTTCTTTGCATCTCGTTTTCCCTCTCTTTCTTGTGCTGTTTCCCCTCTCTCGTCCTCACTGCTTGCTACTGGGAGCACAACTCATTTACCAACTTTTTATGCTTGTGGAGCCTCATTATACATATAGAGCTACCTGTCTTTCCTCTGTGAACTAGTAGAGCAGCGGTGGTTATCCTGGGGATCAAAAGCAGTCTACTAAGTGATAGGAAGTGTTAAATAATTGGGAGCCTCTGATGCAACGGAGGCGCCTAACTCTTTTCTACAAGGACAAAAATACATGTTGTTTACTTAAGTGCTGATTTTCGTGTCTCTTTTCTCTTCTCTTTCCCCAGGCGTGAAGCTTGGAAGCACTCAACGGCAGTCCAGAGAGGTAAATGTTTACTCCAATTCTCCCAAAACACAGATCCGCAGGTTGCTCCCAACTGTTATCTATTGCAAAAAAAGTGATTGTCAGCCTTGTACCTCTCAGTGTGTCTGATAGTATCTGTGTAGAGAGGCTGACCTCACACTGTGCATTCAGCCAGTCAGACTTTACTGAGTAAACGGTCCAAGTCGAACCAGGCCTAAGTTCTTCAAAGTGTAATCACACCTAGTTTATTTTATTTTTTTTTTTTTTTTTTATCTTCCACAGTTGAAGCTTCCTTTCTTGTATTTATCTTGTTGGCTAGTTTATATCCATTATTGAAGAATGACGAACCAGCACGTATAAACAAACGACACATGTATTTTAAGAATCTCATTTATTACATTAGGCTTTTCCAGCATTAGTAGCTACTGGATAACAGTAACTAACTAACTATGATTATCCATCCCTTGGTACCCGTTCAGCTCTGCATTTTGAAGCCAGTTCCTGTATTGTTAGACAGTTATTTGCACAAGAACAAATTTGTAGGGAATTGTTCTCTTGTGCCCGAACAGAACTAAATTAAAGCTTCAAGGTTTGAATAAACACTTGCAGGGGTTAAAATGTGTCCTAAATTGCCACACAGCATTAGTCATGGATAGCTAGGGTCAGATAGATGAGATTAGAAGAGAGAGCAACATCTTGTTTGACTCCAAGACAATCCATAAACAAGGTTTCTATGTCAGACATGCAGCGAACATACTACCGTATCTGCTCTCAGCTGACCCCTGCTTGCACTCGTCTCTGCTGTGATCATCAGCACCAAGGAGAGACTTGTGCAAACCCTGAGGAACATGGTGTCTGGTGTATAGGTTGCTGCCCCGTTCTCGCCTTGCACATTAAATAGACAGGGAGGAACCACCCCCTCCTGCAGTTGTCCCTGCAGATGAACGAATATGGCCATTTAAGTCAGGAGGGGGATGAGCCAGGATTCATAATGGTCTCATCACCTTGTCTGTTGTAAAATTAAAATTATACATCCAGTCCATTGGCTTTATGATGCCATTACAGCATTTAATTGAAATAAAATGTCAGAATGCATAATGGCCTTGGGCATCATCTGATGGTAATTAGACAGTAGATGATTCTAATTTACATTCCCCATTAAGTGTTTATAAGACATGTATTTGATGTTACAGCTCAGTTTATTGATAGGTCATGGATGGCATTGGGTAGTGTGTGACATTTGTGTGTAACAAAGTTAGAACTTTTTTAAGGTGTAGTGAAACAGCACCATCAAGTGGCCTATGTGACTACTGAAGACAGCATGTGGTGGTTTCTGGCAATACAGCTCAGATTTACCACCCCATTAGGTACAAAGCATAAATTCTATTTTCTTGCACATATATCCTCGTTATCATCTGAAAATGTTGCTGTTTGTTTGGTCTGAACACATATTTACTACTGTTTACTACAACCTATCTTGTTGTTGTTTTGTAGACTCTTTCTATGCAAGACAGAGAGAGAGGCAAATCTGAGAATTATCAGCACCAACAAGAAATAGAAGGCATCTTGTCCAGCCCAATCCCTCCAATGCAGTTCCCACACTTTGAGGAGAGTAGACAGGCAGCCACCCTTGGGTCTCGGGAGCAGAGTAGACAGACGACCATCCCTGGGTCTCGAGAGCAGAATAGACAGATGCTCACCACTTGGTCTCGGGAACAGGACATAACCTCCCTTCATGTCTCCAAAAGACACCGCAAACTGCTGAAAACAAGTCCCCCAATCCATCACACCACCAAAAAGGATTCCTCATCCTCTTCTTCTCCCTCGTCCTCTTCTTCTTCCTCCTCCTCATCCTCAGTTTCCTCCCCTTCTGTCTCTGGCTCTTCCATCCTTGACAGGTGGAAAAAGCTTGCTGATATTCAGGTTGCACGCCGGCAACTGATGAAGGAGATCTGTGCCAAGTACAAAAGCAACATCTCCAAGACCATCACAGGTCATCATGTGAAAAACCTGTTTGTGGAGGACAAGTACAAGTTGTTGTACTGCCAGGTGCCGAAGGCAGGCTGTTCCAACTGGAAGAGGACCCTAATGGTGCTGGCAGGCATGGCCCCCAATGCTCAGAGCATTAAACACGACACAGTCCACGACGGCAACCATCTCAGGGAGCTTAGAACCTTTGACCACAAGGGAGTCATGCACCGTCTGGAGACCTACACCAAAGTCATGTTTGTCCGAGAGCCTTTAGAGAGAATAGTGTCAGCTTACAGGGACAAGTTTGAAAATCCTAACGACTACTACCACAACCTGTTTGGGAAACCCATCATCTCCAAGTACAGGGCGAACCCATCTGTTGAAGCCCTAAAGACAGGCAATGGGGTCACGTTCAAGGAGTTTGTCCAGTACCTGCTGGATGTCCACCGGCCCGTGGGAATGGACATCCACTGGGAGCAGACAAACCAGCTCTGCAACCCTTGTCTCATAGACTATGACTTCATCGGCAAGTTTGAGAGCATGGAGGAAGAGTCCAACTTTCTCCTGCGATTGACTGGGGCACCACCCAACGTCAAGCTGCCCAGTTTTAAAGATAGGAACCCAGCTGACAAGAGAACCTCTACGGAGATCACAGAAAAATACTTTTCACAGGTCAGCACGTTGGAGAGACAGCGAATCTATGACTTCTACTACACAGACTATCTTATGTTTAACTACACCAAGCCTTTTAAAGATTTATATTGACTGACTCTAATCAACTCTTGAATCACAGTCCCATTTCACGTCTACATCTCTACCATGATAGTAATAACATCAAGATGCTAACTCGCATGCTCACATGGATCTCTGCATCGAAGCAAGACAGATCAGAGACTAAACTTCCTCTGATTTTGCTTTTTATGGATACATTTCTACCAGATAATCTTCATTTTCAGACAAATATGAGATGAGATGAAAAGGTTCATGTGATACCAAATATTTTAAATTGGCCTGAAATGGTAATTAGTTATTTATTCAATGCTAGCACATGGTGAGGTAGAATATTAAAATTATAAATGTTATGCTTCTAAAAATAAAAGTGTATTATTGTTCAACTGGCTTTAAATGACGGTATGCCTTACTGTAAGTCAAATAGGATTAGCAAATGTGTTTTATGGTTTGATTTAACATAGGCACCAACTGTGTGCAATTTAATATAGGTTTGAATCACATTGCTAAAGCCAGAAGTGATTTCACTATACAGAACAGTATGTTATGTAAGTCCCTATAACCTACCTTTAGAATAATGATATCACAACATTTATAAATAGTTTCTCTAGTCCTTGGTTGACCTCAGATAAAGATCAAGTAATGATCACCACCATGTACTGCGATTTGTTCATCTGGACTTGCTGCATTTTAATTGTACAGTAATATATTTGATATATTTGCATTTACTATTTGACTTACACCAGGTTAGGCATCATATACCTCTATGTATCAGTGCATACTAATGCACGCAATTTAGTAAATGGTTTTACTAAACATAAACCATAGCAAAATTAAAAACTATATATAGTATAAATCTTTCAAATGTGTCAAGTGTTGCCCACTCTAAAGCTGTGTGCACTTATTGTAGCATTTTTGTATTTCTAACTTTGTTGGTTAGGTTTGTTGGGAGGACATCCAGGTATTTGCAGGGTACAAAGTGTTGCTGACAAGGCCTCCTAATGCCTGTCAATGTTAAATACTTACTAATCATTCAGCTTTAGAGCCTGTTGATGGAGTTGGCAAGCAAATTGGTAAAAGTCAACAAAAAACAACACAAAAACAGATGTTAAGACTTTGTATTATGACAAACACTGTACAATGTATGGTTTGGACATTTTGAGGATGAGAAAATGAAAAGAGTGTGCCCAAACTACTCCATCTATCACACTAAACCCCCCTGAACTGCTATCATGTACAAATCTCAAACTTTCAGTAACTCCATAGCTTCTGTACTTATCACATCTATTCGACACCACCATATACGTTTTTTTTCTGACACTACTGTGTACAATTGTACAAAGTATAACGGGCATTCAGATGACTATATATTTTTCTATGTATTTCTAAAATATATATTCAGTGCTTATGGTGAAAGTATGTTTATTTTCTTTTTTGATGTAATTTGTTCTGTAATAACTGTGTAGAGTTGTTGTGTAACAGAAGAGTTACTTTCCAAAATAAAATATCCACCAGCTGAAAACCAGAAGTATTACTGTCAAGAAACTAAATGACTGAAAAACCTTTGCGATGCCATTTAAAGTGCAGAAGATAACTGAAATAGTTTGATTGATGAAATGATACCAGTCGGTGCTTTAGAGGTAGTTAAATATTGTTTTTAATGAAAATGGATGTATACATTTTTGGAAATTAGCTCTTCAATTAATTCTGTTTGGTCTCTCTATATGATAATAGACCCTGTACAGATGAGCTGCATTCCACCTAGTTACTTTATTGCTATATTTCCAAGACACCACCCAGCTGGTACTAAAGTCAGAAAAGCTTTTTTCTTAAGTACGACTTGGTGCAGGTCAGAACAAGGTCAGAGCTCTAGTGAAAACTGTACAGAGACTGGCACTTCTTACTTCCGGAGCACTCAAACCTTTTTTAAATTGGGGCTCTACTGTATAATAACCCTTTCTAACATTAAACATGTCCAAGATACAAAAAACTATAATATTGGATAAAAAGGAATGGACCCATTCATTAGATAATCACGTACAGAAAATCTCCAAGATTATATTGAAAATAGAGACCTCAGACAGAAAGTTAGGTTTAAGTGAATACACATGATAACTGTGACACCAAAATAGTTGTTGCAAATAAATACTTACATTTACACAGAAATACCTTTTAATAAACAAAATACAGAGTAAAACCAATTTAAATCAAGATAACAAGTCTGGCTACAACCAAAGTGGGTAGCTGTGTATTTTTAAAGAGGGCGCGTTGCAAAGATAAACTTTATTTATTTTGATGCTACAACAACCTAGTCTCCTATAAAGTCACTATTCAGCTACACACTTTGCAGCTCACTGAAAATGTGTTTTATGTAACAAAATACTTTATAAAGAGACATATTTGCCTATGAGTAAGGGGAAATTTATATTATTTAAATCTATACGCACTATAACCAATTTTTGAACACCTTTAACAATGTTGGTGGTAGTAACGTTTCACAATGATGGTAATTGTCTGAACTTTGTCAGTATACTGTGTTGGCTTTTGCAATTCCAAAATCTTTGTTTAGGTTGTGGTCGGATTCTATGTAGGTATAGCCAATATCTGGCCAAAACAGCTACTGCATTATGCTGAGTATTACTCTGCTAAAACTCTGTCCATCCCTGCCCCCCCCTGCTAATAAAGTTTTCTTGGTATGTGGGTGTATGGACAGATTTATCAAAAGCGTAATTACAGTAACAAGTGAATGTATAACTGTTTATTGTTGGTGTAAAAGTGTATGATCTTAAGCCCTTTGCCTTATTTTACACTGCCAATCAAATGGTGTATTTCAGGAAGACATTCTTCAGGAGATTATTATTTCTGACTAATGAGTGTCTACTAATAAATTGTCTTTAGCATTTCAATGAGTGTTTTCTTGCAGTTGCATTGTTAGTTTGGTTATCTTAAGTTCAGTGTAGTTTCTGAACTCTGGAGAGTCAGTTAATGACCTAATGAGATCAAGGCTATAGTGCAATGCTTTGCCTTTAGCTCATTGTTTGTGGGTACATTTGTATTTGACTTTTTCATTCTTATGTTTTTAAATGCATAACAAAAAAACAAGACTAATCATCTGCAGCAGTGCTTTGGGCTCCGGGAGCCTGTAGGCAACGCAGCATTTTGAGTTAAAGGCTAATGCCAGCATGCTAACATGCTCACAATGACACAATGTGAACTCGCTGATGTCAGGTATAATGTTTACCATGTTCAGCACATAGTGCAGCTGATGGGATGCCTACGGTGGCCGACGATGGCAAACGCCCTGAACTTACGTAAAATAGGTAAGTAAACATACGTAAATAGACAAAACACAAGCAAATTAAGAAAACAACTTCATCAATTTGACAACACATGTGCAGCATTCAGCAAACGCTCTGCAAATGCACACAACACATTTGGATTCTTATCGTTTATAGAAAATGTGTATTGTATTTGGATATACAATTTGTTTAAAATGAAAGTTAAGAAAGTGAAATGAAAAATGAATGTGATATTTTATGTGATGTGATATTTTATGTGATGTTTTTTTTTAGCAGAATTACATTCTGTTGTTCTATCCCATACAATATTTCTTATATTTCTAAGCAGATTTTTTTATGCTGTATTCTGTAGAAATGCTAACCACTTTAGCTAATATCACATCAGCTAGCTGTTTCTCCAACTTCGGTCAGTACAAGGCAGGATTAGCCGGGGAGACTTCTTCTAAACGAGGACGCACTTCCAACTTTGCGTGGGATACCTGCAGACGAGGGACATGTTGAGTTCTATGCAATATATTTTGTAGATTAGGGTGAACTCGTGTGTGTTGTAGCAGTGTTTTGCCATTGAGAACGAGGTGGCTAACCGCT
Source organism: Zingel zingel (assembly GCA_023566125.1). Lineage (NCBI taxonomy): Eukaryota > Metazoa > Chordata > Actinopteri > Perciformes > Percidae > Zingel > Zingel zingel. The sequence goes on from CM042315.1 coordinate 8,619,554, forward strand.
AGTTAATTTTTTGAAAATTAAACCATGTAAACCTATTCTGGTACAACCTGAAAATACAATTATGAACCTGAAAATGAGCATAATATGGGCACTTTAAAAGATTGTTATGTGTCATCAGTCTGTGTTGTTTGCCGGGGGTGATTTTGTGATAATTTGCACCCGGTTCCTTCAGTCTGCCTCACCTACTTCTACTTCATGTTGTGGTTTCCAACATTTCCCAGGATGGCCTTTAAAGAATCCCAGATAATTACTTCTTTCATCCAGCTGTTGGTTTTATATGAGGGAGCAAAGAGAAGCAACAATAGCAGCAGAGTTTTCAATTTTCCAGTTCTGCTTCTAACTATTACGTTTTATAGTCACAACAAAGACAGTGTTGACTAAGACTCAACGTTGTAACTGCCTGCTCTGTGATTGATTCCTCAGTGAATGATTCCTTAGCATTGGTGCTAACCCTAGCCTTTTATGATCATCATTTCGAGATCTTATGATGACTAACATGTTAGCAGACACTTGTTTAATGTTACTCATACATCCAGCAGAATCAAAGCAACATGAGCATCCCATTAGAGTCCTTTTTGTCCATTCACTGAGCAAAGAAGGCCAGATATTTTTTGCTTGCTAGATGTTCGACTGTTGCAGGCTCCTTTACTTTCACTCTTCCCTAATCATCAGTTTACAGTTAGCGTTAATCAAATGTGGGTGTCAAGCAACTCAACCAGACAAATTGGGAAGCAACAACAATGAGCAGATGCATGAGCAAGTGGCTGAGAGGTACAGAGCTGCAGACTTACAGGGTTGATTCTCACTGGGATCAGCAGTACAAATAAGTGTTTCACATAACAGGGAGTCCTAAAATAGTGAAACTTATAGTAAAGCTTAATGGAGTTTTTATTGACTTTGTTACGTGTATTAAACCACAACATAAGCAAGGCAGAAAACAGCTCGACTACATGATTTAGTCAGCAAAAAGCATGTGAAACAACTCGACTTTAGAGGTATTTCATAACCATTTTAAAACCACTGTAGCACCAGGTAAGAGTCACTAACCACAATTACTCATCACATTTAACATTGTGCAGTTACAGTATCTTATATATATATCATTTACATTGTCTTTTTTTTGCTATATATATATATATATATATATATATATATATATATATATATATATAGATAGACAGATAGATAGATAGATAGATAGATAGATAGATAGATAGATAGATAGATAGATAGATAGATAGATAGATAGATAGATACAGTACTTTATTAATCCCTGCAGGGAATTTTAACCTTTCAGCAGCTTAGAGCAAAAAAAAAGACAATGTAAATGAGAGAAGAAAACTATACAATACTTATCAACAGTATACACTTATCAACAATAACTCAAATAAGTGGGATCATTTGTACTGTACATGTGCTACCTTGGTAACTATATGTATATATCCATAAATGTCCTTCTTTCTGGTTGTGCTTGAATTGAATATCATGTCATTTTAACCAGTAGAAATGCTTCACTGATTTAACCTAACATTTTCAGTAGTTCACTATGTTACCTTGTTCACCGAAAACTGGTCTGTCAGCCTAGCATGACATGTCTTTTTCACAGCACCACTGCAAAACTACTTGACTTTACGCATTATCACCAGGAATTCACACTTGTCTTCTTACACTGAGGTATGTGCATCATATCTGGAGAAATATTAACCCACCTGTGTTTACGAACAAGAAGTCTTTAGCTTGATTTCAGCTACTGCAGGATTTATTCTGATCTATAGTTCCATAATGAAGTGAACTATGACTTTTTCACCTTTGTTGCATATTATTTATGTCCTGTTTTTTTCTAAACTTTACATTTACTTGTTAACATGTACATAAAAAGAAGCCAGTTGGTAGTAACCTCACATCACTTCACAAACCCACACATTTGGAAATAACTGTCAGCGCCATTTCATGTGTAGAAGTGAAACTTTTCATTTTGAGATCTAAGTGCCTTTCAAATTGGTGCTTTTATTCTTCCATCCTACGCAGCCAAGTGGTGCCTATTCTGAAAGAAATGATTTGCTTACTTTCCATTCTGCGATTAGATCAGAGTAGAGAACGTACAGTGCCTGAATATGCACTAATTTGTATGATTCTCACACGCTCTACCTACACCTAAAAGGGAGACAGAAATCTGTCAAAGTACCATTTTTTTCATACTAGCATTTTGCCTTCCAAAATAATTATGAACAGATTATTAAGTTTGTCAACTTCTTTTGTTGGTGTGTGTGTGTGTGTGTGTGTGTGTGTGTGTGTGTGTGTGTGTGTGTGTGTGTGTGTGTGTGTGTGTGTGTGTGTGTGTGTGTGTGTGTGTGTGCGTTTGTGAACATGACGATTATGTTTATGTTTGTGTGGCAGATGAATATTGCAGCACAAATTGATCACTCTGTAGAGTTATAAATTTGATTAAATGCTCAAGGCTGATTTCCACAACAGCTCTTGTATAAGTCATGAGAGCACTTTGGGGGAAGTTAAAACTGTGAAGAAAACAAAAGCCATCCATTTACCTCATTAGTGTGCGTGGAAAATCTTGACATGCTTTGAAGAGAACGTGCTTGTGTAGCTAAATCAGCTTAAGGGCCCAAAGCAGACGTACAAGGCAGGCAACCAAACATCTTCCCAGAGTGATAAACAACCTCGCCTTGGTTGGAAGGACTGTAAAAAAAGAGACTTTGCTCCATTTTTTCAAGTATACTATTATAGGTTCCTCAGTTAATCTTCATGTTTGCCTTCGAGCCAGCATTAACATGGCTGATGACAGGTTTCTGCTGATTCTCTGACGACAGAGCTCTATCACACAAACATTCACAGGCGCACACACGCCATGCATATAGTACAAAGATACTCAGCTGCTTACACACACTCACGCGGTCTAGAATAGCAACAACTGCATCTATGTCATTAGCAGAACAAAACCAATTTGAGGCGTTGACTCCTGCATTCATTGGGGCAACATTTTAGAGGCAGGAAATATGTCCTCAAGCGTCAAATACAAAACTTCTCTGATTCACATTCATGCCAGGTTAATTCTTACCCTTTCACATGATATCCTTGTTTGTTTTGGCACAGCGCTGCAGCTCGCTCCAGACACATCTCTCAGTGATACAAACCTCATTAAAATGATTTGCTGGAGCTTTGTTATTAATCAAGCAAAGCAAAATGACAAGTGGGAAATAATTTTAGGGGGAAAATCTCAAAGTCCTGTTGACGACATGTTCTTCCCGAACATCTCATTTGATTAACTAGCCTGGCCCCTTTCATCGACACGCTGCTCATGCTGGAAACAAGCACTTATGTAGCTATAATTTGGCAGGATGGAGCCGGTGATAATATCAAGTGTGTTCAGAGAAATTAAATCTCAATCTGTCATTATTTCATTTTTTTTCCCTTATGTGCTCCAGCAGCAGGAACTTCCAATGCCATAAATCGCTTCCATTTGTACACTGTTTGTATTTAACTGCTCCAAACTTGGAGACTCTGTAAGAATGATTTAAATGTACTGTTATTGCATACTCACACTTCACACAATTCAGATGTGTGTCTCTGAGGTAAACCTTTTACAAAATGCAGTTGTGTTATTACTGTATATTGAAAAAAGCTGTAAAAAAACCCTGCTGTGTATTGTATCATACTGTAGACATATTGTAGATAACCACATGATGGCAGTACTGTATCTGAAATATTATAAAACCTATCACTGGTTTTGCTTTCGGAAGAACGATGCCCCCTTTCATGCACATGGAGGTGTAATATAGTAATCTGCACTTTGGTACACAATCTGCTGCCGCCACATGTCATGCTTCTGTTTTGACATTAAAACACCCATGAAAGCCACTGCACGTCTTCTAATTAAGCTATAAGCTGGTATTGACATGAATTATGCAGCAGCTTTAATGAACTCCAATCAATAAACACAGGATCTATAATGAAGCTAGTCACACAAGCTGCTGTGGGCAGAGTGGTTCTTTAACCTTGGGGCTATATCGCTACCTGGCTGACACAACTAGCGGGAATGGCTCGGCTTTTTCACCAACTGTAATGACAGCACATTGTGGATGTATTTTTTTTATCTAAAAACACATCAAACGTTGAGGGGAACATCTGGGTGGTGATGCTGATAGACAGGAGGAAGACGGAGATATGAAGAGGTGAGTGTTAAAAGCAGACAAGAAAATGCAAACATATACCATATTCAGTAAAACATGTTTTTTTAAACACACACACACACACATCCATAACACCTTGATCTGGAAAAGACTGTTACTTACACAAACAATAATGAACTATGTGTATATGTAATTGTTGAAGAGGTTATATATCAACTATTCACAGACCTAATAATAATAATAACATTTTTGTCATTTCTTTTTTGGCATGAGAACAAGGTGCGTGTTGTGTTGCATCGCTGGTCACTTGTTCTTAACAATGCCTTGCAACACTGAGTGAGCAGCGTTCCAATGTTGAAAACAACGTTGCCAACTCTCTTGGCTGAGCAAGAAAAGTCAGATGACATTACACACCAGTTGGTAATTTAGTATGTTTCCTATGCACAATGATCTGACTTGTTTGTATTAGAAGAGCAAATGATCCGCATGAATAATACCAATTTGCCTCCCAAAAGGTGCAACAGCCAAGATATCAGAATTTTCCCTCATGGTCTGAAAAAAGGTAGTTGTTACTTCTTGCTTTTGAGTATTTAAGTTGCCAAGAACTGTGAGAAATCCACTGACATTCTCTCTATTTTGCAACTGTGTCTGAAACTTAAAGAGGAAACTAATGCATGGCAGAAAAGAAGATTAGTCTACATCCTTCGCGTTCCACTTCCGGGATTGCTCCGGTGCTGCGGGAAATTCCGCCAGATGCATGTATTTTCTGTTTCATTCCGCTTTCTTTGTGTTGGAATTTTAAATTTGGTGGATTTATGAGGACTATTGTTGACTTCTCCTCAAATTCTGCATGGTAAACTGAGACAGCTAGCTAGACTATCTGTCCAATCTGAGTTTTCTCTCGCTCAACTATTTTGCAGCGGCTCTGTGCAGAGCTTAGCTAGATTCTGATTGGCTTAAACAAATGCCATTAAACCAGAGCACGTTTTCCTCGGATCCCCAAATGCTATGTGGAGTAGCCAGACCCTCCTTCAGCGCACTTTGGAGAAGGGTCTGGCCAGTCAGTTTGATGCTAAGCAAAAACCTTCAAATGTAAGCATATGGAAAAAAATAGGTATTCCATTAACACATTTGGCCATTTAGTTGCATTTGACCGGTAGATATGTTCGTACAGTATGTTTATAATGATAGACAGATACCCAAATGCAACATCAAGTAACACCACAAATAAAATAAAAAAACTCAAATTTCCTTTCATGTCTTAATCCCCATTTGTGAACAGGCCTCAAAGCACTCCAACCAACAGAGTTTTGGAGTCTTTTTTAACAAGAACACCGCTGTCCTAACGCCACAGTCTCCTTCACCTATTCCTAACCACACAGTGTTGCTTCTCAAACAAAAACGACAAACACGTAGGAGGAAAACACTTTGCTCGCCTCCGTAAATCGGCTGGGATCCCCCGCTGGTTTAGAACAGCTTGGGTTCTTTATCAATAAAGGAGCATCACACATCAGAGAACGCATCAACCTCTCAAGTTTTATTCACTTTGGAGCAACTCTCAGAGCTTCAGCAATATTGAAAGCACATTTTCAGTTTCTCCTCTCATTTCCTCGTTGCTGGCAGCTCTCACAAACAACCCCCCTTTCCCCCCCCAAAAAAGGCAGCCACCGTTTCTCTCTTTCCCTTTCAAGGAGAGAGGCGAGCTTTCAATGAATCACCGCCCTGCTCCCACCGTGTTCTGAACTGTGTCTTCCCTTCGTCAAGCAGCGTGAGTGATGGAAGTGACAGAGACGACACCTGCCCTGAACCACCGCTGACAGAGAGGGAGGGAAAAAGAAAGAGAGAAGTGGAGGGAGGGAGGCACACTGCCTGATGGGAGAAACACACAACGAGGCAACAAACTTGCAGAGACTATCACTTATAGTGACAGGCCAGGAGGTGCCGTGCTATTAGCAGGCCGTAGGGTTGGCCCGGGGCGCGGCCCGTCCTCCCTACGATGGATGGGCCTCTCTCTCGGGACTAAATTAATACTGGGAGTCTAGTGAATTGCTTTTGGAACAATGTCCTCCTAAGGAGCTAATCAGACAGGAGTTATCTAGAAGTGCCTGTAGGCTGGCTGGCGTGGCTGCAGCTCTGTGGCTGCCTGGCAGAAGGCAGGTGCACCACGTCGACTCACAGCAGTTCATTCCGAGCAGGACACAGTGGTGGTGTTATTCATTAGACTGTGGTGATGATCAATCGCAAGAATTAAGAGTTTCCAAGGAGAGAGGACTTTTCCTGAAAGTACTAATAGTAAAGAAATACGGGAGGGTTTTAACTGAGCTCCAGTAACAAAATAAAAAATATTGAAATCGATATTTCATTGTAAATGGACTGTATTTATATAGCACCTTTCTAGTCTTTTGTGTTGACCTCGGGTCACACTGACCCGTTTTAAATTTTTGTTTTATATCAGAAAATATGGGACGTAGAAATAAGCGCTGAAAATGTGTAGAAGAAAAATTTCACAAAAAACAAATTGTGAAAAAAAGGCATCGAGGCTGCCATACAAGATGCCACCTGCTCATCAGATAAACATTCAGACCGGTCCGATCAGGAGCAATTTGGGGTTAAGTGTTTTGCCCAAGGACAATTCTACATGGAACTGCAGGGCCTGGGATTGAACCACCAACCTTCCAATTTGTAGGTAACTGCTCTACCACCTCAGCCACAGCTGCCCCAATTATGTGAAATTGTATGAAAAATGTAAAACTAATTTCAACAATATACCTTTTTAAACATGCAGAAAATAATTATTCAGCCATGAGACTAGAGATCAAGCTGTAGAAAGACCTTTGACATATAGTCACCTTATAAAGTTGGTATTGTAAATGCGTTGATAAGCAATGGCCACAGAGCAACATTAGATTTTACGGTATTTATGTTTATGTTTCTGGACAATATTCACTCTCCTTTTAGCTGCGTTTTTATTTCCACTGACTCTTGAGGAAAATAGCTTGCTGTTTAGCTGCTAAATGCTCCACTATGTTCACCAGCTAGTCACTAACTTGGATTGTTTTCATTTTGTGACGAGCAGGTTGTGAACTGTGGATTTATCAGAGCTTTTTCCGCTGAAAACCGTCTGCTATGGTGTTGATGAGAGTGGTGAGAGTGAACCCAAAGACCCAGAGGCCAGAACAAATTGTCAACACATTACAAAATTGCTAATCACAAACTAAAACCACAAACATTTTCCAATACAAAGTGTTCAAAATAATGTTGCTTAAGCAAAAGCAAAATGCCACAACATAACTTTCAAGCCTGAGTTACGCAAATCTGGTTTAAAAACTGTAGCAGCTACACCACTGGACTTCTCGGTACAGGTTCTCCTGAGGGTTTGTCCTTCCATTCATTTAGGCTTTTGAGCATGAGGTGTCTCTAAAGGCCAGCTGCTCCAGCTGCGCCTACATGCATAGCGCATGGACCGACGGTGGTCAGAGAAGACATTCCTCAAAACTGAGAGTGAGTTTTCTCTCACTTCCAAGATCATCTGGAGGCTGAAGTCACACTCAATCCGCAAACTGATGACAGCGGCGGGGCTCCAGCCGCAGGGCTAATGTTAGCTTGGCCTTCTATTGTGATTTTGTCTCCTCCTCCTCCTCCCACAACTTGTCCGTCTTCCCAGGCTGGACGTTACATTAGGGTCTTTTCTTATATCCAAGACCACCAACCATACATTACTATTTGCTCATTTTAGCTCTCAAAATTATTTGTGTGGCGCGTTTCTCCCTTAGGTGGGTGGGTACGAGGTGGATGATGGGGGACGGGGGGGTTATGGGGGGAAAGGAGGGTATTGCTAAAACGCTTCGTACGACAAGGGAACTGCAGAGTCAGGTGATAACTGTGTGTTTGTCACCACAATATTTCATCCAGTTAATATAAAAAGATTGATTAGTGTAGCTTCAACTACATATTGGATAATTTATGGTTTTTAATTTTCAGGAAACAATGTAGCATGTGGCATCTGTGGAATCAAAGCTTACGTGTTTAATATTTTCACATCAGTTAACAGTAAAACCCATTCTAATTCAAACTGAGACACAGTAAGCGCAGGAAACTGACTTTTGAATCTTGGATTTATACTTCCAGACAAAGAAGATCTAAACTATCTCATGGCTGACAGTGCTTTTCTAGTCATCTACACAGTGGCTTCACAGAAGTGGAGTAACGCTCCATATCAGAGGTATAAACTGACAGGATGAGGTCAGAGCTGAAACAGAGAGGAAAGCAACACTGAGACACACACACACACACACACACACACACACACACACTTACGAGTGAACTATGATGATGTGTGAGAGAATAAACTCTCTGGTTGCATGCACAATGGTAACCCAGTGTTACTTATGGCCACTTAACACAAAGTGTTGGTGAGAGAAAGCGATGTCTGCAGGGCTCTGGCATCTCAGCCTGTATCAGGCCAACCTGGGAGAGATCAGTGCCTCTGGCGAGCCAGCCTCGGCTGTGTCTTACCCTCTGGAGGACGGCAAACACATTCAGACTGTAATTCACTGCACCAAACAGATATATCATAGGTTAACAGGCCTGTAACACCATATTCAACAAAAACCAAGATGTTGGCTCTGGTTGTTATATGGAAATGATGCAGATAAATGCTACTTATAGGATGTGGTGCTGTATTATATCAACCACTGGTACATTACATTAGTTTATAGCCAGTGATGGAAGAAGTACTCAGATAGTTTACTTAAACATAATGTATAATTTTCTGCTGCTAGGGGTCTTTATATGGGTCTCTAAATGATTAATCATGTGAAGTTGCGTAGGATCATGGGAGTTGTTGTCTTCATTGTTAAACACCATTGCAGATGAAAATGTATCTGTTCATGGACGAGTTAATGTATTAAAGTTATATTCATGTTACGTTTGATAACATGTATTCATGTCATTCTAATGAAATAGCTGCAGTGTTTCCAACATAATTCATTTGATTCTATTTGTGGTGGTAGCTAACCGGTTAGCGAGCAAGCAAGCTTACATTGGCCAGCAGCTTGAACCACAATATCATATTTTACGTCAGTGCGTCTCCTCTCGGATTTTTCAGTAACAGGGGAAAAGGCAGCTGTGGCGGCCTCGATTTCTCCTCGACAGATCAGCAAACTTTCAGTTAATGCCGTTAGCATCATGCCCGGATTATCCATAAGGGCACCTGGGCCAGTGCCCAGGGGCACCAACCATTCACAACCAGTGGGGGGGGGGGGCACCATATGACACAAGCTTTAACAATATTTTCCGTAAATGGTTATATTATTCACTTAAAATTGTTGAAAGACCATATATTACTCGTTTATGAACACTAATTTCACAATAATAATAATAATAATAATAATACATTATAAATCAATATTACATGACCACTATCACTCCCCTCACTAATCTGTCAGAGTTGAGTTGGTCCAAAGGGACGCACAAATGTATCATTTAGGGGGGGGGGGGGTTAACAATAATCAAAAGTGGCCAGTTTAACCCCAGTTAAAAAAATTATCATAATGATGAATGTAAAATATTGACTGTTATAAAAATGATAAGTGGTTGGCTTTCTTGATTTAATGTAATTGGCAAGCAAAGAAAAACATTTTTCACAACCCCCCCCCCCCCACACACACACACACACACACACCTCTGGGTGAGACTTGGTTGCGCCCAACGTTCCATAGCACGGCACTTCATGAGTATGTAACGCTAGAGAAGTAAAAGACCGGTCCAAATTCTGCGCTTCTTTTCCTAGAATTCGTATTTCTTTCAGAGGACTTTGTGCAATAAATCCATATTTTTAGAGCTAATATTGATAGTCTTTTATCCATATCTTATTCATTTTAGGTCCTTTTATTGTCGTTAGCTGTGATGCTAAAGCGGTTTTAGCTTTCCCTTGATGCTTTTGAAAGTCTTTGACTAGAGGAGTTGCTTTCAGGGCCCTTGAAATAAAGTTGGAAAAATACATATTTGACCTACACACAATGGTGCAATACATAGTATTGATTTTGGCTTTTTGAATTGAGAAAGTTTGAATATAGTGCTCACTGCTCATATGCCTACATGTATGTAGTTGGATGAGTTAGTACATTATATTTGAGAAATCCCCTTGATTATGTCTGATATTTTTGGCAGGGGGAAAGCAAGTGTTGGTTTCTCTTTGCATAATGAAAATGCTTTGTTTTTTGTTAGTTTTTTCGGCTTGTCTGCTGGGCTGATGTACTGATGTGTATTGATTTTGACATTTTGAATTGAGTGCTGTGCTTTTTGAATTCGACATTTTGAATTGAGACATTTGAATATAGTGCTCACTGCTCATATGCCTACATGTGTGTAGGCTAGTTGGACAAGTTAGTAAATTACATTTGAGAAATCCCCTTGATTATGTTTGATATTTTTGCCAGGAGGACAGCACGGGTAAAGGGGGTGGTGGACGGGGGGGTGGGGGACCTTTGAGGTATAGTGCCCAGGGGCACCACGTTGTCTTAATACGGGCCTGGTTAGCATTGTTAGCACCCGGTGCTGAGGTTTGTGTTGGCTGGGGCTAGCTGTGGCTGTGTCCCCGGGGGCTGATGTCCGCTCTCATCCTAACTGAAGTCTCTTAGCACCAGGGAGTAAGGCAGACGGCGTGCCGTAGCTGGCTAACTTAGATCAATCGACTACCTATACAGCTAACGTTACGTGGCAAATTTAATCGTGGGTTAGCCCAGCACTGTTAAACATTCAAAACAATCATACTAAAAATAACTTTATAAGCGTGTTGAACATTGTTGTAACCTAAAAACGTTATGGTCCGGTTTAGCCACCAAGCATTAGCATGAGCCACTTGTCAATGTAGTACATTGTAGTAAGCTGAATCAATATTGAAATATCATATCAATAAATTAGGTCTCTACAGTATCACTGTGTTGCAAAGTAGCATGCAATTAATGAAAAAAAAAGTATGTATAACTGTTAATGAGAATAATTATTTGACGTTGACGCATGATTTACAATTACTCTCAAATTTATCATCTGGTGTTTCCCATGTTTTTCCAGAAGTTAGAGCAACTAGAGGGGTCAAAGGTTATACAATACCATTGCCATGTCATTGATTAAAATGACAGATGTCTCTGGGTTTGAACATTGTTGGAAACATTTGATACAATGTAAGTACACAACAACAAAATATATATAACTTGGGTAAAATCGTTTTCCGACATGTTAATCCATAAATATTACATATTATATCTTTAAAGCGTAACTCACGCCAAAATGCAACCTAGGGTCTTTTTGTGAATGTACCCGAGTCAAATTTTCGTTTAAAAGCATATTTAGGACGGAAGAGCCACTTTTAAGATGTACCGTATTTTTTTGTTTTTCGGTCAAATGGCCTTTTGAATGGGAGTAATAGGGGCACTTTTATGCTAGCCTCAAAGTAGTTATTTTTAAAACACTAAGAAGGCTCGACACAACATGAAACTTTGCTCGAAGTATCACCAGGGTCTCTACACCTTAACTACACCGGTGCACTAAATCTGTGGCTACTTGTTTTGATATCGACTCGTTTTGACTGCCGAGGTGGTAGCAGCCGGAAACAATGTTCTCAATGCAACAAGTTCATGTGTAGAGACCCTGGTGATACTTGGAGAAAAGTTTCATGTTACGGCGAGCCTTCTTAGTGTTTTAAAAATAGCTATTTTGAGGCTAGCATAAAAGTGCCCCTATTACTCCCATTCAAAAGGCCATTTGACTGAAAAACGAAAATACGGTACATCTTAAAAGTGGCACTTCCGTCCTAAATATGCTTTTAAAACGAAAGTTTGACTCGGGTACATTCACAAAAAGACCCTAGGTTGCATTTTGGCAAGTAAATACAACATTGTCAAAATACTCCATTACAAGTAAAAGTCTTGCATTCAAACAAAAGTAAAAGACAGAAGTAAAAGTACTCATTCTGTAGAAAAATGGCCCGTTACTAATATGTTTCTGTATATTGCATTCTTCGATTGTTTATACTGTTGCATCAATGCATAAGTAGCACTACGTTGTAGCTGCAATAAGGTTGTAAACCACTAGTGTAATCTTTAACAGTGTATTGTATTTTTAATTGTAAGTTTTAAACCTATATTTATTTTTTTTATGTGGTTTTTTTTTCTGTAAAATCTTAATCTGAAAAGTAACTAGTAACCATATTGTAGCTGTCAGATGACTGTAGTGGAGTAAAAGTACAAACATTAAATGAAAATACTTAACTTTTATCCATTAAGCACAGATTATACCTTCATTTATCAACAATAACGGTCTACATTCCACAATTAGGTGCAATTAAAAGCTTACAAGTAACTTATGTGCAGTGATTTTTAAGCTCTTGTGTTTGCTAAATAAAAGCTACACAACTATTTCAATAAAAGTCTATTGTCCCTCCATATGGTATGACTTTAGAAATGATTTTACCACACACTGTTCTGTTTACCGTAAAATAAGTAAAACTCAAACGACATGACGACATACAAAACTGCGTCATTCTTTGTGTGGCTGTAACAACAACAAAAAACACTACTGTTCAGTGTATGAAAACTGGATTTTGGGTGGGATTGCATGTTGTGACCATAAAATGTCATCAGCCAGCAGCCTCAGTCCCTATCAGGCAGTCTGCTGCACAGAGCACTCTACTCCAGCCTTGGGCGCTGGCCGCACTAGCTGGCACCCTTCCCCCCGTCGCCTCTCTTTCTCTCTCTCCCTGTCTCTGTCTGTCTCTCTTTCTCTCTGTCTCTCTTTTACCAGGGTGCAGTGACCCACTCCTCCCTTCCCTCCCTTCCCTGTCACCCTGAGGCGCTCAGCTTCCATAGTGTCAGTGCGGAGGCCTCAGTGTTGACAAAGCAGCAGGCCTTCAGAAGACACATCAAACCCTGTCCCTCCTCAGTGTTGTTAGGGAGCTCAGTGCCCAACAAAAGGACAGGGACTCCAGTTTAAGTCTAACAGGCCATTACTAGTCTCAACAACATGGCTACAGACAGAAGAAGGCCCTTGAGGATGCTGTATGTATCACGAGTTACAAACACGAGCCCGATCAGCTCAAACCGTTCAAAACGGGATCCATGTTTTCTGACTGTTGTGATGACAGTGTTGTGATGGATGATTGTAAATGTAAAGCATAAGTCAAGGCTGCGGTTGATGCCATCATGACACATGCACTCTAATGAGGACTGTGGGTGCTCCGCAGTGCCAGGGACTACCCCCAAGGCACGTTGAGCAGGGGGAATAGTATGTGATGCATACCAGATGTGATTGGAGACATCACACTGTTCACGTTGTTACTGCTAACCAAATAGTAGCAGCAACAAAAGCAAAAGACCATTTTTCCTCTGTTCACACATTCAAAGTGTGTTGCTGGATATGTGTAAGACTGGTTTGAGCCAGAAGCACAATAATACATTTCAGAAGATATTTTTTTAAAGAATTTCAGAGTATATTGCAATTAGAATAAGTACCTGTTAGGAAAGTTTGGTGAAGGATATGACAATGGACAAAAAACTAAGTCACAGTATCACCTCTCCTTTGCTGATTAAACACAAAAAAATGCTTAATTTGTTGGCATTTTTGTGAATAAATGCGTCATATTTTAACCCTTCATCCACAAACAGATATTTGATGGCAAATTGGCAATTATCCTCCAAACATGAATGGCCTCTATTACCTGAAGGCTTTCTTCTTTCTTCACAGGTACCAAGCAGTTATTTACAGCTTGTATATATTCTGTGATTAGAGCCTCAGACCACATGATGGCAGCAAAAGAGATTCTTTAGCCAAATCTCAATTACAGTAAGTACAGTAACTTTATTTAAGGGGATGTGAGATGAGTAAAGGAATAAAAAAAGAACATTTCTGCTACACTAAATTCTGTTTATTTTTCAGATATTGCTCTAATCTTTGTTTGTTGTTCTTATCAAATATTGAATATTTTACCCCCTCAGGCCTATAGTTTATTAACTATGTAGGATAAGCAAAGGTGTTTCTGGTTGAACCGCTCACAACTTATAGACATACTTATATATTAAGATTCTTGACTTAAGCAAAAGTAGCAATACCAAAAAATAGAAATACTAAATTACATTTAAAAGTCCTGCATTGCAAACATTACTTAAGTAAAAGTATGGAAGTATCATCAGTTAAATGGTTTTAAAGTATAAAAAGTAAAAAAATATACAATACAGGAAAATGGCCCCTGTTGTAGTTGGTTGAGTAGCTGATTTTAAGTAATTTATTTAGTAACAACAGATGTCAAATAAATCTATAAAAATATATATATATATATATATATATATATATATATATATATATATATATATATATATATATATATATATATATATATATATATATTCCCTCTTAGTGGGGTAGAAGTATGAAGTAGAATGAAATGGAACTGTCTAAAGAACTAGGTGCATGCTAAGTAATACTAAGTAAAGTACCGTAAATGAATACTAAAGTACAGTAATTGAGTAAATGTACTTAGTTCCTTTCCACTACTGCATACCGGTATGCAAACTGTGACAATGTCTACTGCTTTTTTAAGGGGTGAACATCTACTGGGTTAGGGGTTAATTTTTACTAAATAAACAAACACATATGAAGAGTGAATTAAAGAGAGTTTTACCTGTAAAAGTGAGAATTGACTTATAACAGCAACTCTCAGAAGTACAGTACACAAAAACACACTTTTTTTGCTTAGCTTTTTTGGAAACTTAATTGCTAGCATTAAGCACTTGAGGGAATTCAGCACTGTGCTTGTTAGGTGTTTGTGTGCAACGCAACCACACACGTTCTATTAATAAACTGACACCCTCTTACTCCCTCTCTCTCTCTGTCTCTCTCTCTCTCTCTCTCTGAAATAACGTGTCGCTGCTGCACCTCAGACACCCACCAACATCAAGCAGAATGTCAAATGGCTGGAAGAACAGAGCGATTGACAGCAACCGGGCTCCACAAGGCATGCAGATTACTAAAAGCAAGTTCTGAATGTTCTTTTCAAACTTTCTCCACATGCCAGAGGGGAAAGCAGGAGTGTTGATCTGATGTGAAATGCTTGAAAGAGATTCTTGCAAATGCCCGCATTTAGAAGGGTGGATGTGACTGTATTTTGTCTACTGTTTTCACCTCCGAGCATAAGTACAGTGTGCAGGTGACTTGGGTTATGTGGATCACAAATGGACGTCCGTCGGCCAGGTGCCCTTTGGGCTTTAATGGAAATCACCTGAATGTGAGAGTTTAAGAAAACATATGAATATGATTATGAAAAGGATAATAAACAGGTTTTATAAAATGATTATAAAACAGTATGTTATACATATTTAGTGATACCACAAAAATTGTAATGTGCCATTTTGGGCAACTAACAAGCACCGGTAAATATATGTTTTTAAGAACATTTGGGCCAAGGTGGTAACTGAACTTTCAAACCCAGACACACATAATCTTCAACCAACCTCTACCTATAAATCTACATGAGTGCATCCAGCAGGGATCTTTCAGTATGGTGGTTCAGGCACACTGTTGCTGCTAACCAGCAGATGGTACTATAATGTCCCAACTTCATGTGATCCAGCATTATTATGTATAGATTAAGCAGAATATTGATTCTTCAGTGTGGGACCCTGACCCAAAAGACACAAAAGCACAAATTTAGTTCAACAAACCACTGCTTTTAATTCTAATGAAGTGTTAAATTGTGTTTATAATAATTGAATGTGCAAAATAATCTTGTAGCTTGGACTAATAATGTGTGTTTTACCAAAAGATTACTTCATATTTTGACAAAGTAAATGTGTTAAGGGATTATTTTTGAGGATTTTTTAGTAGAATATAGCATTGATTATACTCAGAGGAAGCATGTAGCTACATGCTTTAATTTAAGAGTAATTCATTCATTAGAAATGGTTTGAAAGTCAAATATCATCCTCTGGTAAAAAGACAAAGCTACTATCATGGGGAAAGGCACAATATTGCCTTCCTCTGTGCCACTTTAGCACCTGCCTTTGAACCTACAGGCAAAGTTATTATTCTTATAGGGTCATTAATTCAAGTCATTAGCATATGATGACGTCTGAAGAAGACTGAAATTTGGACTGATTTCCAGTTGTCCCAGTTGAATCTGTCTTATTGTAGCTGAAACATCTTAACTCAAAATTAAGTACAGTATAATATCTATATTGATTTGACTTTCAAAGGCAAACAAATGAAATTGTGGGGAAATCGTGTGGGAAAAATGCTTTAATGAAAACAAGAACAGAGCTGTTATCTCTGTCTGCGTGTGCATCAGGGAGACCAAACATTAATAATCTCATTACTTGGGTCAAATATTACAGTCAGATCGGCATTTTTCTTCCCTGAACACGAAAAGTTTAGAATCATGGCGACGTGTTGTGTCAGTACAGTTAAAGAGATTTAAAAAAATTAAAAATTAAAAATAAATAGAAAAAGAAGAAGAAGCTTGGAGTGTCCTTTCACCTGATACTGGTCAGGAGGGCAAATCTTTGTATCTGTTGAGAAATCTCAAAGCTGCATGCAAATCCTCAAGATGACCTACTTCCTCCCTTCGACATAGACATTCCGCTAAAATCCATAAATTAAGGAAATTAACTGTTGGGGCCCGGGGCCACTTTGTAAGCTATTTAAATCTTTAAATTTACAACATCCCTGCATACTTCATGTAATTGAAGTAACTCCAGGCTTGTTTCCTTTAATGAGAAAAAAATCCAGTTCCCCCTCCGGTTTGCACCTCTGGAAACAACAAATCTGTGCCAGAGGGGGAAACGGGTTCGCTCTGAGGCGCGTTGAGCTCTGTCTAATTACGAAGACAGAGAGAAGCATTCTCCCACTCCCACTAGTCCTGCTGCTGTCAAATCACCAGCATAACGGTTTTATTTCCCGTTTAAATACTTGCAATTTTATATTTACTTTATGCAGAAAAAAAAACATTAGGACGATACTGGAAGTCCCTATAGGAGTCAAAGGAGATGTCATGGGTGTGTTATGGTGATACCAGATACCAGACAAAAATAGGACCATTTAAAGTTTCCCAGGATCAATAAGAAATAATGTTTTTTTTCGTCTGGGCGATAAACAATAGAAGCGGTTCCCAAAAGGTCAGACTATATTTTGGACCAATAATAAGTTCCTACACTGGTTGGCGCCAAATGTCAAGAAACGAATATCACCTCTCTCAGGATGCTGGTACAGAGTAATTACTGGGCTCAATGTTGCATCAATTATTCACAGTTATTTACCCGCAAATAAACAAACATGCAAATAAATAAATAATCGTCTCCTTGGTGTGAGCACCTGCTTGACTCTCTCTCTCTCTCTCTCTCCCCTTCACTCCGTGCAAAATTGGCGCACCACTTCAGCGCTTCATCACCTGCGTTGTGTCTTTCACATGTTGAAAAAATAACAAGTATCATCCAGAATCTTTTTTTCAAAAAAGTCTGCAGGCTGCCTGCTTTCATTGGAGAGTGAAGAGGGGGGGGGCGGTTGTTCTGGGCAGATATCTCCATCTAAGCCCTGCGCTATAATTGAAATGGCGCATTTGGCTGCAGGCATGTTGCGAGGGCGCTTTCTGCAGCAGCATGCATGCATGTCCATAGACGTCATTTGATTTTAATGGCCTGCAGGAAATTTGGCGTTACAACTCCAGACATTAAGGCAAGAGAGAGAGGGAGAGAAAGAGAGAGCGGGGACACGGGGGGGGGGAATCACCGCGTGAAAGATATTGGTTCAAGGATATCTCTTCATTTTCAACATATTTTTCTACTGGGACTTTATCAACAAGTTACTGCGCCTTTATTGCATGTTGGCTGAGTGAGGGACTATGGCAGCTCGTCTGGTTTTAAACTTTAGATTTAGGCTGAAAATGGAAATGTATGCCTACTAGCTGGAACTGCCTGGGGAACTATTACATCAGACGAAATGATGACAGTGATCAAAATCTGCTTTTTGCTGCTCTAAATCTATTGAGCGACAGTTGCCTGTTAGGTTTCCTACCCCCTCTAAATCACAAGTTCACACCGTTAAGGGGAACGGTCTACTTTAACCGGGAAAAAAATAGATAAGTTATTATATCTGTGCAGTCATATAATTTCGGGAACAGGGGGGTATCACGTTTTCTTCTTTGAGAAAATTGCCTGGGCGAGAGAGCGGAGTTGAGCTAATTGTAGCCTAATCCCTGGCCCAAAGGCGCTTGGGCTGCCCGGAGCAAGAATTTTCTTTTTTAGCTCTGCTCTGTTATTTAGAGACGGATTATTGGCTTTCTTCTTTTCATAACAAACAACAGGGGCAGTTTCATTTAGACAAAAAAAGCAGACAAGAAGCCGAAATACGAAGCAGGATTCCAAAAAGAGCGCACATTTTTACGCGTATTCAAATAAGAGAAGGGGAAGGAGATCATCTCATCTATGTACAAGGTAAGGACGCTTCCTGTGCGCTTTGGTACAAAGAAGCTTGGTGAGGACAGGTCGAGCCAGCCTTGCAATAGAGCTTTTAAAGCCACAGAGTCTCTTTGCAAGCAGTCCATCCCGACCACAGCCTATAGCCTAGTGTCTTTTAGAAGGCAGTTTTGTGTGGGATACAGAGCAAAGATCTGGCTTTTCCGTATAGGTTCGTGTTGGAGCTGGACAGTGGCGAGGTTGTACCACAAACGCGGGGGCATTCGGAGAAAATATTTGAAAATTTTGGGGGTTACGCGGACAGCAGCTGGGACTGAGCGCCGGCACGGATTTCCTCTGGATTCCCTACAATGTTTGAAACGGTAGGGTGACAAATGAAATATTACAGAATCCAATGTTTTTACGCACAGTGCAGGCTTAGCCTGTACAGTTTTCGGGGAGTACAGTCGCACTGATGCTAAAGAGTAGCGTGGATAGGCTGCTAATGATGTTTTCCTTTTCTCACAGACTGGACAGTTAACACGTATGGGTTTTATCAAGCGGGTGATGAATTACACGTGTGACGGGATATAATTGTACAGCAGGAATAAGACGCCATGTTGGGCAATTGGTAGAATTAAAAGCAGAGCACAGGCTTATAGTGTTCGTGTGGAGTGGGATGTTGTATCGGATTGTTCTCTATTCAAATGTTTCCGTGTCGGTATTATGGTTATTTTAATCGGGGGCTATCAGGATTATTTGTAGGCTATGTGAATGTCATAAGTGTGAAATTGGATACAACGCTTGAACGGGGTCAGTGGAAGGCAGTGGAGGCAGTAGCAGCTCTGATGGGGAAAGTTGATGCCTTTACAGCTGCTGGGATTTTGTGGAGGAATTTATTATTTATTTATTATTATTATGATGTGCATGTGTGTGCGTGCGTGTGTGTGTGTGTGTGTGTGTGTGTGTGTGTGTGGTAGAGAGAGAGTAAGTAATTAGACAGAATGTTGACATGATTGAAATTGGGATTGATTGGAAGAGTGATGGGATGTATGGGTCTATTTCTTTCCATGTGTTCCTTGTTCACGTTAATCGTCATTTAATTGGATTATTTATTGGTTGCTAGAGAGCCAGTGAGAGAGAGAGAGAGAGAGAGAGAGAGAGAGAGAGAGAGAGAGAGAGAGTTACCGGTGCTGGAACAGCCCGGTATTTAGGCCTATGTACCCCGAACTTCTTAAGTCTAAGAAGTTTTTTTTTCTTCTCCTTTTCCTGGGATTTGAAATGTAATCCCGTCCTCTTGTAATCGTATTAAACGAACATGATACTGCTGTAACACCCTGAGAAAAAAAAAGTTCCAGTCTCATTTTGTGGCCACGGGGCTTCTCTCCGAGCCGAAGGGCTGATCTGGCCTTTCAGAACGGCCTTCAGTGTACCAGCCATTACAGTAGCCCATATGTGCAACAACTAACTGATTCATTCTGATGATTTACTGGAGGGTGAAATGATATGATCTAAATCTGTTTAAACACGGCCATGTAATTGTAGCCTATCCAGCGCCACGTATTATTTCAAGTTTTGTTGCAAACTGCGTCAGGTAAGGTCTGCATTTCAACCAAAGCCTGGAGGGTCTACAGATGAGCAATGATAAAGCGGGCAAACTGTGACCTTTAGTCAGTGATCGTTAGGAAAACATACAAAATAAGAACTGGTGCTGTTTTAGAGCAGCATAAAATATCTCTGACGCTCTCTCATTATATTTACTCCTTCTGTGTGTTACACTATGACTTTCTAACAGACAAGTCACATGAATTAAAATGCGGCCAATCTGAGGTTAGGTGGCTTATCTGTGGGGGAACAAAACCGCTCCTGCAGTAAACTGGAGATAAACGCCTCCTCTGTTGTTCTACAAGCGGTGCGGATTTAAATGGCGGCGTATCGAAGTGAATTAAAAATATTTTCTCAAACATTTTAGCAACCAATCAAACTCAGCTGCTGACCTCGGAGTGCACCAGTCTGCTCTCAAGTCAGCTCTCCCAAATCTGCGAATCCGCAGTCTTATTGAGTCGCCCTGTAAGATAGTGAGGCTTTTATTAGGCTATATCGTACAAATCATCTCACACATTATACAGTATACAGTTTGACACTGTCATCTATGGAATGGGACACTTCGTGGTCTGGCCTGTTAATGTGGACATCAGGGTGATGCTTTCGTTGCGTTTTTACGCATGTTCAGTTAAGGCTGCAGCCTATATGTAATTTATCGTGTGCCATAGCTTATAACACAAGTAAGTCACAAGTATTACATGACAAGCCATCACCTTATCTTATTTTGTTTTGAATGTGTGTACGAAGAGGAAAAAGTCCCCCCCCCCGCCGTGTTTTCCTTGCTCTCAGATTGGTGGTTGGTGTCTGGGCGCATCACGTCTAACACATAAGGCGACCTTTAATTAGAATATTGCAGCAGCAGTTTGTTTTATTCCCCTGGAGGCTGACACCTAGCATCCCCCCCTCTCCCTCTCTCTCTCCCCCTCCCTCTGTCATTCTATCTGTCCATCTCTCTCTCTCTCTCTCTCTCTCTCTCTCTCTCTCTCTCTCTCTCTCTCTCTCTCTCTCTCTCTCTCTCTCTCTCTCTCTCTCTCAGGTTCTCTAATAAGCATCATTCTATCCTCGCCTCCGGTGCTGCATGAAAAGATGCAAACATACTTAATTAGAGCGGTGGCAATATTTTCCAGGCTAAATATGCGACCAGACAGACATGGAAGTGATCTGATACCATTCAGAAAGGATACTATCTGCTCCCCTTTGTAGGATCTCTGTGTTGTTGTTTTTTATAGCTTAACTTCTACTCCCATGGCTTTTCTGTACACTTGCTTTCAGGAGGGAAGAAGCATGTCACGGCTGTCTCTGACCCGGTCCCCGGTCTCTCCTCTGGCCACTCAGGGGATCCCTCTGCCGGCTCAGCTGACCAAGGCGAACGCCCCGGTGCACATCGATGTAGGGGGACACATGTACACCAGCAGCCTGGCGACCCTCACCAAGTACCCAGACTCAAGGTAAGACACGTCTCTGGCTTTCTCACGTTGCTCCTCATTGCTGGGTTTAGTTTATTAAATAGCATTTATCGCACTGTTTGAAACTCATTATTAAGGGAATGTTGGCATACTGAGAAGTGAGTGGATTTGCATCTTGTTGCTTTTGTTTTAAATGTGAGACCCTCATTAATTTGTAATCTCTAATTCTACATTATAATGGAAATCTTTTCCTAATTAAATCTTCAAGTCGATTTAAATCAGTTTATATCTCTATTTTTATTTTGTGTTTTAGTCATTAAATCAATTATTAAATGAGTTGACTGATGTTTGTCTTAATTAAGTCCAAATGAATGTGTGCTGTTAACAAGTCATTTAGCTGACTGGCATTAGGACTGCAACTGCACTGCAACTTCTATACAATTACCCTCAGAAGCTAGGTTAATATCTTTTCAAACCATGTGTGGACAACTTTCTTCCCTTCATTATTTCTAAACTCTCGTGGCTTTAAAACGACGCATTTGATTGCTTTTGTTTGTTTTAGCAGTGATTATTTTAATTGTTTAATACATACCTCAAGTTGCTTCCACATATTTAATTCTGATTTGAACAGTGGGGAAATTACACACCACACAAACATTTATGTGTGCACTTCTTCCCTGTTTTTTTGGTCAGATCAGGGTGCTGTTAGGATTTCTTGGAGGAAAATGTGAGGATCCCTGTCATCAAAGCAAAGCACTCACCATAGTTTGACCCTGGCTTTGACATAGATATGTTACAATTGCCTATTGATTTTCTTGACTACCACCATCAGATCTTCTTCATACTGTAGGCTACTCTTTACAGTATTTGTGTTTAAACACAGGGGTTAATTTGTATGTGTTCTAACAATAGTTCTATGACTTCAATACAATATTGTCCTATTTTGTGAGACAACACAATAAAAATAACCTAGGCTTATATTGCAGTGAAAACTTTGGTGTCAACACCTCAGAGAGTGACTTTCAATTCACTGAACATTTGTATGGGCAGAAAAATAAAGGCTCTCCTGCTCTCTCAGGCATCTGAATCTCTCTTAAAGCAAACATATTTTTGATGCATTTCCATGATGATTCAGATTGTGTAAGAGCTGATTGTAATCCAACCTCCCACTTTATTCACGCTTTTAGCTCCATCCACAAACAAGTTGACGCCACCGGAGGTAGCTCTGAAAGGAAACATACAAAAGTAATGATGAAATATTTCTGTTCTCTACTGATTTCCCTTGTATGGATTTTCTCCCTTTAAAACTATGGGATGTTTTAGGTGCACTGCTTTTTTCCTCTAATGCAGTGTGTCATTCACTACATTATACAGTCTTCAATTCTGTCCCATGTGGGCCAAGGTAAACACTCACCAGGTTGTTAGAAAATCTGCCAAATTGGCTACAGGAAACAATCCCCATAATCCCATGGGAATAAAGTCTTGATATTCACAGAGGCCGCAGACAGGAAATCCTTGACAACTCTGCTTTTATTCCTGACATAGCATGTAGCATGAAAAATTAAAGCTCATCCCAGACAAGAATTTATGATTGTTATTAAGGCACTGTTTGGGCGTTATATTGGAGTTATCCAGGGGCAACAAGACAAGATTTATTTTTTAATCAAATGTCCTAATGTTATTCTGATCTTGATGATTTTGAAACAAATCTGTCAATTGAGATTTTCATTTGCTTTAAAGCATGTTTCAGCACATTTCAGATTTCAAAAAAAGCAGCACTATTTTTCTTTTACATGTTTTATTTGGTGTTTAAGTATTGATATAGTGTTTCTTTTTTGTGTGTGCAGCTTTACACTTTACACAGAAGTTATTCATATGGGGAGACACACATTGCACAGAGCACAGAGTCATGTCAGAGCACCCAAACTGTGTTTTCACAGTGACAGTTAAGACCAGATAGCAGTGCTCTCTCTCTCTCTCTCTCTCTGACTCTCTCTCTTTCCCACATGCTCCTTTGCTCCCTCTCCCTCTCTATATCTCTGTCTCTTTTTGTGTCTTTCTCACTCTGGATCACACACTCTCTCACACACACACACACACTCACACACACACACACACACACACACACACACACACACACACATACACACATACACTCTCTCTTTCTCTCTCTCTCTCTTTCTCTTTCTCTTTCTCTCAGCCTCCTCAGTGTACAGTTGGCCTCAGGGCTCCACTTTCTACTGGAGCCATTGGAAGGAGGGGCCCTTTTGTGTGAATTAGGATAATGGCTGACAGCAGAAAGCAAAACAATTACACTGGCACAGCCGCATACGCTGCTGCGTTCAGCCATTTCCGGTCGGGCAGGTCTGAAAATGGGCCGACTAACAGATCAGGGTTGAAGAGTTTAAAGTTGATGATTACTTTTAATAGATTGGCCACTAAATAATGTAGCATGCCGAGAGAAAGTTAGTCTAGTAACTAATGTGTGGTTATTCATCTTCTTCTGCGGGCCATATTAAGGGACAGGGGTCATGAAACATTGATGCACTCTCTGTGTAGCTCTCAAAGAGGACAGTCTCAGCAGTCACTTGAACAGAAGCTGAGGAAATTAGGGGAAATGTTTCAGAGACAAGGGAACTATTTTGAAAGGACCACTGGACATTTTTCTCTTTAAAGACAAGTCTTCTGGGTCTACAGATCATAGATCTGTTCTGGCTTCATGCTCTTTCAATCCTCTGTATCTAATAGTTGACTTTTGCAAGCTGAAATCACCATGATTAACATAGTAAACAATATCTTATCATTTACAGTTAGCATTTGCTTTATTTCTTTTCATTTCTATTCCATTTCATAGTGTAGGCCCCAAGTGTTTTGTGCTTTTTAAAGAGGCTACATAGCACTAACACATCGCCGTGATCTAAAGTAAAAAGAAGTGTGATGAAGTGTTTTAATCACTTAACATGAAATAATAACGAGAGTTAATTGTTGCTCTTGCGCAGGAAAAATTCAAGTTATGTAGCTCGAAAAATAACAAACTACAGATAAAAACTGTGATTGTTAGCAACACATATTGTGAGTATTAGAGTGTGGATGTTTGCCTAAAGCATTCATATAGTCAATGAATCAGTGATTGTGTAATTTAGTACCTTAAAAGAAATGCACATCATAGACCCATGTAGGCAAATATTGGGTGACAGAGCCCTACATGATGACATTTATTCCCAGAGAACCATGTAAGAAGATTTTTGTTGCGGTTGCTGTTTTAATATTGAAATGTAGAAATGTGTAAAGGTAAAAGAAATTACACTGGAACCTGATTTGAACATACTATTCAGCCAAATTCAAAATGTATTCTTTGTTTTGAAACTTTTTTGTCACACATCCTTTGGAAGAGCTTTCTGAGAACTGTCAGTATATATAATGTCTTTAAGCAGGACTCAGCGAATCAGAGCCAGGCACAGTAGCGATCTGGTTTTTAACTTCACCCTCCCTCCCCCCACACTCAAAAGCTATTGTGGGCAGCCCTTGATGTCAGGCTGGACACACTCACCAACATCCCTGGGTGTGTTTGTGTCACTTTGCAGGAAGCTGCTGGTTGTCTTGCATTAATTAGACGTCCATTAGTGTTACAGTTTCCAGATAGCATTTGTGATACTTGCGCTGCGTCCCCCTCCCACCTCCTGCAGACACGTCTCTGGCAGCTCTGAGCCGCTGGCCGGCAGTAACTGCTGCAGTAAGGACCCTGCCAGATTTTGCCCACCTATACTGCCCCGCTGCCTGCCCTCACTTGGCACCGCTGGGGTGGGAGATCTGAGCTGTTCCTGTCCTTGATAACCTCCCACACCCACCACCTCCCTCCCTCTCTCTGACTATATGGAGGTCTGTCATAGCTTTTTTTTATTCTCCCACTCTCTCCATCTCTCTCTCTTGTTTAACTTCCTCTTTTATTTTTTCCATCTTTACTTCTCTGTATTTTTTGTCTTCTGACGTCTTTGTCTACCTTTCCCTATCTTTGCCTTTCCCTCTCTTCTTTCTCCCTGTCAGCCTGCTTGTCTTTTGTCTGTTTGTGTATCTTCTCTTTTAATTTCACTATGTATTCACCCACACACACACACACCCTTTTCTCTCTCCCTACCTGTTAACCCCCCCCCCCCCCCCCCCTCCAATTCGAGGATTTAACTGAAAGGGAAAAAATGACGAGACCAACAGAGAAAGAGAGAGAGAGAGAGAGAGAGAGAGAGAGAGAGAGAGAGAGAGAGAGAGAGAGAGAGAAGGGAGTGGAAGAGAGGGAAAGAAAAAGAAAAACAGGCAGCATTTTAATTGCTTTTTAAAAAAAGTGGAGATGAAAAACAGAGTTAGCCTGGAGGGGTATGGTGAAATTCTAGCTGGAAGAATTGCAAGACCATATGAGAAAGGAACACCTCGGGCAAAACAGGGAGATGAGTATTGGTTTTTTATAAAGCATTTTGCATCGATTTCCAGAGAGAAAGCAAGTAAGGGAGAAGGATGGAGACGGAGGGAGAGAAAGAAAGAAAGAAAGAAAGAGAGGGTGAAAGAGAGAAAGGATGGCAGGAGGGTAGAGAGGGAGGGAGAACCATCTTTGCTCTGCCTCTTTGCTTCTTCACACAGTCAAGTCAAAGAAAAAGAAACGGGGTGAATTTGATGTGTTGGCTTCGGTGTGTCGAGCCGACACATCGGGGTCAGGAGATACCTAATACAACCATTAAATACAAGCTCATACTTTTTTTTTTTACAGTACATGCTTGTAATTGTAAATTCACTGAAATGAGTCTGTGAGTGAAGCCAGCCCTGCTGTTTGTTCATTGACATGCCCACTGCCGCTCCCTTCCAGTATCTTGTAATAGAGTTTGACAACGCCAGTGCTCAGGCAGTGCTGAGTGTATACGGGTGCATTGGTCGGCGCCTTTGCAAATAGATTTTTTTCTTTTCTTTGTCATACAACTTTGTCATCCGACCTAGAAGCCGTTACTGTGATTAAAGAGCCAATTGCATCAAAATGATGATAATAGCAGCAACACAGCGCCCTGTCAAGAGCTGTTTCTCAGAAAGACAATGGAAATGAGCAGAGAAACCATCAAGGAGGTTACGTGCAACAGATTTCTTGTGTAAATCACTCGTACCACTTATTTGCACTGCGAAGGCATTCCAGGTTTTTCTGCTGAGGGAGATGCCAGCTTTGTTTCAAAATTACTCACGAAACTAGACCAAATGTTTGCACTTCAGAGTTACCCACATTTAAGCTTTAGGAGTACAAACGTTTTTAAAAAACTACTTGAAAATACATGTACAAACTGTCTTCTAAATATTTTAGAAATGCTAAAAAAAAAATTTTAATTACTGAATATGGAAATGAACAAATAGATAGAGTAGGTCTGCCCAGATGATATCATTAGACCAGTGAGAGAGGGACCTGCAGGTAAGCTGCAGGAAAACCATACAACGACAAGGGGAAATGAATATATGTCCAAAAGTTTCTCGAGGCACGGCGCCAACATGGTGTGATGAAAGTTTAAAGATAACAGCAATTTCCACTCTTTGCCTTGATAAGCCCCTGTAGCCAACTTCAACTAAACCCTTAAACTTGCAATATAGTGGAAGGGGTTAACTGTGGGACACTATTAGGCAGCAACAAGTGTCTTATTATTACACCAAAGTCTTAACAATATTTGGTGAAAGCTTAAACCTATGCATATTATTCTGTTTCTTAATAATCATTGGGCTTTTTAAATAGGAAAACATTGATGATGTTGATGTAATTTCGGCTAACGTTAATGTTATTTCTTTTTTTTATGACAACAAATGCACATTTTTAGAGGCCACTATGTTGACTTCATTTTCAGTAAGGTTATCAGATTTCACCAAAATATGTATCTGAGTTTAGATTAGAATTCTGAATTGCTACAGATTACAAAAGAATTTAAATATACTTTAAAATGGGCAAAGCAAAAGTCATGAATTGATCCTCAAGCATTCATGTCATTATATCAACAGAATTATGTAGTGAGATTGCAGCTGTCCAAATCCCTTTTACATTTATAAGAAAGTCAAACTGTAACAGTAAAATATATTTGTAGGAATACAAATGTCCTCCTCACATTAGTATGTGGACCTCCACCGTTTCTTACCTCTGTTTCATTTCCATCTGTATGAAATAATAGAGCTGTAATGCTACATTCTTGCTATTAATTTCTGTAAGTACAAGCAGCAAGCGTGTGTGTTGTTGTAATCTCTCCGCAGAAGGGACACTTCAAACAAGTCTGGAATGGAGGAACTGTGCCTTAAGCCCCTTGTTTCAACCTGGGATGCTAATGCATTTCAAGCTTAGTGCTAATAAAATTGAAAAATAAATGGAGGGTAATTGTTTCATGCATTTGAAGGGAACTGGCTCATTCAATTATGTGTGTGTGTGTGTGTGTGTGTGTGTGTGTGTGTGTGTGTGTGTGTGTGTGTGTGTGTGTGTGTGTGTGTATTTCAATTTTCAGAATCAGTCGTCTGTTCAATGGCACCGAGCCCATCGTGTTGGACAGCTTGAAGCAGCACTACTTCATAGATCGGGACGGCGAGATATTCCGCTACATTCTCAGTTTCCTCAGGACCAGCAAATTGCTCCTTCCAGATGACTTCAAGGTATATACCCACACCACAACATACTGCGTTGTTTTTCCTTGTCTGCCCCATCAGTTTGAACAACATAACATAAAAAGCTACGAGTACGTAAAGCCATCTGCCCAAACACCCAGTCGTATGGTGTGAAAGTCTAGATTGTCATCAAGATACAATACACTCAAGTTTCAATATATATTTAGTGATGTTTGCCTGCCCTCTCAGGGATTGCATGTTTCCAAAATAGATCTGATACCACAACAGAGCCGACAGTTTTGTTGGCTCAACAACTAACGTAGACTCACCTTCTTCCCATTCAACACATTAATTACCTGTAGTCTAAGCATAAGCAGTCATTAGGAAAACTTTTGGTTGGGAGGGGTGGGTGTATGGAAGAGATTCAGTTGGAGTTTAGAGCGGTGGAGAGGTAAAAATGCTAACTTGCTAACTGGAGCATGGTCCAGTGATGTGTCTGCCAAAGCCCTGAGCTGTTGTTTTTCACTCAGAGTGGTTTCTATAGAGGTGAGCCCAGGTGAAATAGCCTGTACGCCCCTCTGTTCCCCCACGCTCTGATGACCGACTCCCACTCAGTCAAGGACTCGCTGGGAGAGCTGTGGCATGTTAGGGCAGTTTACATACAAGTATACATACTAATACACTCTGCGCCCATGTATACAAGCATCTGTGCACATACACTTTAATCTTTATGGGCCATTGAAATTGCTTTGGCCTGTATTCAACTACTGAGGCTGCACGCACCTGGCTCCTGTTTTAGCGTTGAAGAACTCTGTTGCAAGTGAATGCATATACAGTACATAATGTCCGTCACCGTACAATATTAAATGATCCAAAGCACATTTCAACAGACAAGTTGATCATTATCTGTCTCTGTCCCAGGTTGATAGAGTAAAATGCTAATATTTTTAATGCTAGGAGTTCTTGAAATTGATGAAGTTGTATGAAGATGATAGGGAGAATGTGTTGCTTATTTATTAGTCTCGCATTGTCAGACCTTCTTCCACAGCCCTGCAAAGGAGGGTCTGGCTACTCCACACAGTATTCCGGGATGGGAGAAAAACGTGCTCTGGTTCATTGGCATTTCTTTAAACCAATCACAATCGTCTTGGGCGGCGCTAAGTGGGAACTTGTTTGGATGGAACGTGTACGTTCAAAATTTGTTTTAGTAGCAACAGAAAACTCAGATTGGCTGTCTGGATTTACCCTGCAGAGATCTGAGGAGCAGTTAACCTCATAAATCCACCGGAGTTTAAAATGCCAACACAAAGAAAGCGGAAGGTAACGGACATCTGGCCAAAAAGAGGGACATCCAGCTGAATTTCCGACGGCACCTGAACATTCCTGGAAGTGGAATATCGTTGATATAGACTACTTATTTATAAGACATGGGGCAACATTAACATTTATTTGAAGTCTGGCAAATGTTTAATATTTGCTTTCCTTCTAGCTCTGGTTTGCTCTTCAACACTTCATTAGAAAAAGTATCTGGCTGTGCAGCTGCTAAATGCTCACTACGTTTGTTAAAGTTGTCTGACTTCCGTTTACTCTTGGGCAGGTAGCGCTCAGTTTGGTTTATCAGTACTTTTATACTGAAAATACAGCTACCTTCTGCTGCTGAAAATGAGATTGACGAGAGCTGAGTTAGTGAACAGTAAGTTGCGGGATGCAAAACCAAAACAATGAGCCGAAAGATGCTAAACGATCCTCTGATGTTCATCCATATGGACAACCTTTCACTTTACAGTCAGGTAATCCATTGTTGATTTAAAAAATATTGATAAGTGCAGCTTTAAACCAAACTGGTTGCATTACGAGTAAGTTAATCTCACCCCCAAAAGTATCCACAGAACTACATGTGGCTTTGTCAAAATTATTATATATTCTGCCTACAGCTCCTTACTGTTCAAGGTTTTTATTCAGTGATACAGTTTCCTAGGTGCATTCTAGTCTTCACTACTCCACCTTAACTTGCGTGACCGTTCCACCGGGCTGGTGCTTGTTCATCATTCTCTACAAGGGAACATAGGGAAGGCGAGGCCAAGCCATTCAGAGCCAGAGGCAAACTCTCCAGGCACCACGCATAGTCTGAACAAGAGCCAAACCTCAGACAACAGAACATGACATGAAAGCCCTGCATATTTTCAGCAAATGATGGCCTGACTCAGTACCGATTAGTTTTTCCCTTCCTTCCTGTGAAGTCTTGACAGTCCAATCAGGCACCACGGTTAAAGAGAATGCATTGGACTTCATTGTTTCAACTCATTATGATCCCCTCGCATAAGCCTGTGTTGATCTGCATACCTTTCAATTTGCTTGAAGCCGGGGAGAAAAAAAAATGCAAATAGTGCGAGGCGGAATTGAGCATGTCCTTATCTGAACACAATCAGGCTTGCCGTCGCCCGAGGGCTGGGTCTGTTCTGCTGCTGGCAGCCACGGCGCTGTGTGTTTTGCTAAATCAATGTGAAAGTCTGAGCAGAATAGGAAAAGAAATTGTTCAGCCTACATCAGTGGAACAAAATATTCACTATTAATATCCTCCCTCTTCTCATTATTCAAACTACAATTAAACACAAGAGTGTAAGCAATGCTCAGTCATATTGAGGGCATGGTTAGAAACCGTTAACAGTTAGTGGTTTCTGTGTTGGTTTATTCCGGCTTTTGTATTGCACTTTAAATCAATAATGCTTTGTTTCTTTAGGTAATAAATGCAAAAAATAAAAGGAAAGAGCTAATGTTTTCATTATTTGTGGGTGCTGTATATTAGATGAGAATTAGATGGATTTTCTGTCAGTGGCCTCTTTAATCAACAACCTGTGAACCTCTACTTGTGTGGCTTTAGTCATGATTTTGTCCAAAACATACAGTAGGTCTTTATCAGTCCTCCGTCTCCCTCGTAGTGACAGTTTCCATCATTTTCTTGCTCTTCTTCTCTTTCTCTGCCTCCCTCTCTGTCTCTCCCTCCCTCTGTCCTTCCCCGAGATGTTGCCTTGCCGGTGGGCGATCAGGTCGGATCATTATTTTGAAGCTCAAACGGGCTGTCTGGACACAGGATTGGGGGATGAATTGTCTCGTAGAGCTGGCAGCAGTAGCAGCAGCCAGGAACGCGCTGTTGGCCCTGTCTCCCTCTTATCCTCACCTCAGCGCTTAGGATTACTCTGTTGTTTTCTGCGCTGCTCAGGATGACTAAAGTGGCTCGAAGACAGACCCCTGTTAAAAACATATCCATCCATGGCTTCAGACCTGTGAAGGATGAGGAGCTACACTTTGATACAGAGAGCTGCCTGAAGGGGAGCGTCTCAGTATGAGTTTTGTCAGCTGCAGCAAGAAGGCCAGGAGAGAAAAAGACAGGGAGAAAGGGAGAGAAAAAGGGAAAAAAGGACCCCCTCCTCCCTTCTTTCGCACTCTGAAATCTTAAATATTAGGCCGTCAGCTTAAGATGTGTTGCGTCAACGCTCGTCCAGATGGAGTTGTATATGGGTGTCGTTCACAAGCCTCAGATGAAGGCACAGTTTAGATGATGTGGTAAACCAGCGAGGAAGAATTTTCAAGGCTAAAGAGCCTGACAGAAGCAGCAGGGTTAATGAATATGCTGTTTGCTGCCATGCTCTGTTTCTATACCCAGCAGTGGTGGGTTAGATCAGGGCTCCCTGGCAGCCACGGCACCCGACACCCACAGCCACCAATGATGCAGACTACATAAAGCATATACTGTATGCTGTTTCCGCAGTACAAACATACAGTGTCTCGTTTTTCTAGGGCATTTAGACTTTGCACCATCATGTGCAACCTCTATCTGTATCTATTAAATGTGTAACCAAATTCACAATGGGTTGTTTGCTGTGGTTTGACAGTGTCCATACACTAAAAACAAACTTTAGCCAGGAGCTAAGGAACATGAACGTCATGTACGAAAAAAACTTAAAAGTTCACAAACTAAGAATGAATTAAGCTGTCATTCTTTGTCGCTGTGAAACAGTAGTCAGAACAGATTTTTTTAATTACTAATTGTTTAGCAGAAAGATTTGCAGCATTTAGGTGTAACCTAATTAAATCTTGTTATAATAGGAGCTTAACATCGGGCCGCAAGCCTCATTAACATAAAATGTGAGGAATACATTAAAATGCTCCTTGGCTGATGATTGTCCTCATGTTCACTTGCACATATCTTTTCCTCACCTCCGTCTGCCTCCAATAGTGAACCTCCACCTCCCTCTACTTTCTATGGTAGCGGTGAATGATAGTGCCATCTGGTCTTGTGGGAAATTAGAGGCAAGAGCACAGGGGCAAATGGCCCCCAGCAAGCCCTGCCCATGAGGGAGAGGCAGGCAATCTGCTGCAGACTGTCTGCACACAGGAATGCACCATCCCACTTCACTGGAGCCCTACTGACGGCCTTTCTGGATTCGGCTCACTGAAACATGCTAAAGGCTAGCACAGCTCTGCCAAGAGCTACTGCGGAGGAGAGCTGCAGCATGGCTATGTTTTGTTTATTGAGAGTGTTGTCCTGCTGGTCGAAGGCAATCCCTGATCTTAGATTATTGTTCTTCTACCCAGAAGATGCATTACATGGTAAAAGTGAAACATTAAACCCTGCTCTGTTTTGGACAAACAAACAAACAAAAGTACTTTTACATTTTGGGTATTTGTTTGATTCTTATCCAGATCAATTTACCATAAGTGCAGGACTTTTATGTTGCTCACATTACAAGAAGCCTCAGTAATGAGTTTATGGGTCAGAAACATGGTGCCTTGACCCTTTGCACTCCTTAGTAATGGTTTCTTGTGACAGCTTTCAGAGGAAGGACACCGGTGGTATCTGACATACACATATACAGAATAAATGTGTTTCCTTAAAATATTCAGATATATTGTGTGACATTTTGGGCATAATCATCACAACGCAATTAGCTATTTGTTCCTCCATGCATGCCTGTACCGCACAGTTAGTGTTTCACTACTGTAGATGGGTCAAAGTGCAGATGCAGCCAGAACAGCACTACTGGAGTAATTAGTGGTTAAGTGTCTTGCTCAAGGACACTTTGTCATTGGTTGCTGTGGGGAAGCCATCAGGATACCCTGTAAATATATCTTCCACTGCCACCCTAATGTTCTACAGTACTGTATATGTGTAGGGTTTGTCCTGATTACCTTGGTGTTGAACTGTAATGTAGTAAAAATCACAGTGTGTTAGTCACATATATAGCCAAGAGGACTGCACAGTACATCAGTGATTCGTAACCAGGGGTATGTGTACCCCGGGGGTACTTTTGCAGTTGCCAGGGGGGACCGCGGAAAGATCGTAAAGTAGCTCAACAAATAAAAAAAATATAATCGAAATTATGATTTGATTGGAAGAATATATCCACATAGCCTATTGAAGTCAACTGTAACACCTTAACATAACATGTTGCAGTTATGTAAGAGAGTGTAAAAAGTTAGCAAGCGAGCACAGAACTTTAGCTAAAAGTCATAAATAAATGGTAGAAATAACTAGTTAAAGTAAGGACTAAACAGTTTAGTTTTAAGATAAAAGTAATGGAGAAACGGTTCAAATAGCTAAAAGTTGAAATAGTTAGCTAAAAGTAATGGCTTAAAGTAATGTCAATGGATATATGGTTTAAACATTCAGCTTCACTCCAAATAGTAGTAGCCTAGAAGGCTAGTGGTTGTAGGATTGCTAGTCTATATCCTTGACGTTCCACATCGGGATTGCTCCGTTGCCCCCGGAAAATCTGCCGGATTTCACTCATTTAGGCCGGATATCCGTTGCCTTGGGCTTCCTTTGTGTTGGCATTTTAAACTCCGGTCGATTTAGGAGGACTATGGTTAACCTTTTCTCAGATCTCTGCAGGGTAAATCCAAACAGCTAGCTAGTCTATCTGTCTAATCTGAGTTTTCTGTTGCACGACTAAAACAACTTTTAAACATGCACATGTTCCACCAAAACAAGCTCCTTCCGAGCCTATTATGCAGCTGCTCCGCGGCTTTTCTCCGGTGCTTAGCACCGCCCAAGACGATTGTGATTGGTTTAAAGAAATGCCAATAAACCAGAGCATGTTTGCCTCCCATCCCCGAATGCTATGTGGAGTAGCCAGACTCTCCTCCAGCAAGCTTTGGAGGAGGGTCTGGCAAAGCGAAACTTTGGATTGCTGACCAAACTAATCCTAATATTGACAGTTCAGTTTTATGAAAAAAATAACAGTATCTGCTTTTATATAATGAATAGTGTAATACATTTGGAACATGCATTGTAAATTGATGAAGGGGTACGCAAGTTCATCTGACAGGGCTGTGAGTAGGGTTGCCACTTGTCCCGTATAATAAGGGATCATCCCGTATTGAAAAAATAAATGCCCTGTCCCTAAAAATTCACCATAATTCAGGAAATTAAGTGTCTGACACTCAAAATCTCATGAAGGCCCCCCGCTTGATTTGTGCATAGGGCCGTTGGCAAGGTGTCCCATATTTTCCACATTGAAGGTGGCAACCATAGCTGTGAGGGTACCTCAGACCAAAAGATTGGAAAACCACTGCAGTACACATATGCTAACTGACTGCATTAATCTCCCGTGTAGGACTTCCACCTGCTGTACGAGGAGGCACGCTATTACCAGCTGACGCCCATGATCAAGGAGCTGGAGCGCTGGAAGCAGGAGCGCGAGCAACGACGGATGGCGCAGCCCTGCGACTGCCTGGTGGTTCGCGTCACACCCGACCTGGGCGAGAGGATTGCGTTGAGTGGGGAGAAGGTCCTTATCGAGGAGATCTTCCCTGAGACCGGAGACGTTATGTGTAACTCAGTCAACGCTGGCTGGAACCAGGACCCAACACACGTCATCCGCTTTCCCCTCAATGGCTACTGCAGGCTCAACTCTGTCCAGGTAACACACTGGACACCCCATTTGGCAACAGTACACATGTTTGTCATATTAGTGATTGAAGCAACCCAGCACAGTGTTTTCACAGTGTTCTACAGGAGCTATATTGTAATGTCCTGTTATCACCATACATGCACTACCAGATATTAAGTTCATTTTAGGAATATTATACTGTGATTGAAATCTGAATAATACGCTAAATAATAAACTAAATTAAGGTATTGGTCTGAAATGAAAATGCGTAAACTAGACAGTAAGCAGTAAACGCTTTTGATAATGTAGCCAGTTTTTCAATTTCTTTTTTAAAGGCTGAAAATATAATGCAAAACACACAATGGAGAACCAGCAAGTAAGTCTCAGTGCAGCCTGATGTAACTTTATGTACAGCTTTGATAAAGTCTCATGATATCAGGTTCAAACTTTACTAACAAATGAACTGTCTTGAGCTCTAGGAAGCACAACTTGCTACAAAGTCGATTCCAGTGCCTCTATTCAGTTTGTGGCACCATAACTGTGAATATATGCATTCTCTCTGTAGTTTGAAAGTAGACAGGGCTACTTGTGCACAACTCACACAGAGCGGTCCTGAGTTGAGATTAAATTAAATTCAGAACAAGTCAGGTTCATACTTACAGAGTCAGTATGAGAAACAGTGACTACTGTAACTACCTATCTACCTTACTAACTATGGAGCTTTTCTCAGTGGTCACTGCAGGCCTTTGATGAATACACACCATGTGTGTGTCTAGCGTATAAGTATCCAGTAACTTTAGGGCACATTCCTAACAGATTCATAAGGTATTTAAATGGATGTCAAAACATATTACTGTATGTAATGCATTTGTGATTCGACTACTGTATAATACAATATTGCAGACATACTTAATGGCATATAAAAGACTTCAAGTAAAGTGTTTCCTAATATAAACTGTATTTTTACCTTGAGGTCCTTAGCTAGCTTTTATTTTTATTTATTAGATGATAATTATTATAAATACACAGGTCTCTGTAGTCTGTAGTTCTGCATCTGTTTACGCTTGATTTGGCACTGTAGGTGTTTTATTGCATCAGTCCCGTCTTTGAGGTTAGCCATAACTGATAAAATAAATTAGTTATGGCTTGATGAGTCAGTCAACATGGTTTGTGGCCTTATACACTCGCATCACAGTGGAGATTTTTTAAAAAAAAATTTTTAATTACCTTTTTTAGTCAGCAAAGTATTTTGCTGCACAAGCAAACCATTTTCACCACCACCCTATTCAACACTTTCATTCACATTTAAACATCTGGCTGGCATTTGTACTGTACAACCAGAGCTTTGTTGGCCACTGCACAGCTCCGCTGGCGTTACTGAGCCTTAGCTGCCTAGCACAGCATCTGATGAGGGAGAGGAGACTGTCGCTTGTTCATTATATCAGTCCAGATATTCTTTGTCAATTTGCAGATTTTGTTTTACAAACATACGGTATGCACACTGGTTTTCATTGTCTATAAGCTTGAATTTCACCTCAAAACTTTGCTTTAAGACAATTTGCATTTTTTGTGGCTCTTTGCACTGCGTTTTGCCACAGTAGAGTTAATAGCTTGTTGTCACTAACTGAGATAATAGCTACTTTGATGGAGCTACAGTCAGTTAGTGGAGAGATTAGGTAATGGCGGGTGTGTGTAGTTTTTTATTCTGTCTAAAGATGGACTCACACAGCTTCCAAGTGGCTCTTGTGGCTGTGCTTGAGCCTAGCCTGTCCTCTGTAATGTGTGACTGCTCATTGTTTTACAGTATGTTATACCATTTTCAAACAGGTAGTCTGACTGATATCTCTTTGTTTAAAAGCTGAGTTGACAGCAGTGTGGTATAGCAGTGAAACGTTAATAACAACTTCAGAAAACTAGTTTTACAGTTGTGTTACCCAGAGAGGTCTGTAAGAGGGAGAACGGGGGAAACTTAACAGCCTTACACCACAGGCTCGATATAACACACTTCAGTGCCCACAGCCATGAACAGGCCAACACATAGAGGAGCCTTCCCCCCTCCAGCACCCAGAGGCAGCCTCTCCCAGGCAGGCTAGTGTGCTCTGACACCTCCACCTCCCTCCTGCTAGTGTGAGAGACCACCTCCGGGGAGGAGAGCCGAGCAAGCGGGACAAAGCACGTGTGGGCTGCGGCCATGTCTTCCTGCGAAAAAATGAAGAAGAGGAATAGAAAGGGGGGGGAAATGATATGCATAATTTACGCTTTACTCCTTTTTAAGACACAGCTCCTTTTTAAAAGAAAAAAAAGACTCCAATATAACACTGCTCAAGGCAATTGAAATACACGTATTGCATTTTTTAATACCATACTTACAATTTCTCAAACAGCCTAAACCGGTTTATACTTCTTTTATAGATTTTTAAATGACTTGCAATATAATTAATTGGCCGCATCAACTAACACAACATTTTCCCACTCTGTTTACCAGTGAGAGTGGTTTATGGGATGTGAGCGCGTCTGATTAACATGGTCTTGAAGGAGTTTTTATTGTTTAGGTTTTTATTGGGCTGCTCCTCTGAAGGCGAGGCGAGCTGAAATCCTCTTGTCAGACAAACTGCAAACTGAGGAGCTAGATCTTCAAGGTTTCCTGTAAGCGATGCTCCCCTTTGTCTCACAGTATGGCCTCACTCAGTTAAGGCGGTGTTAGTTGTGGCGTCAGAGTCTTGGGTCTCTTGCTGGCCCCTTCAAGAAAAAAAGATACATACAATTCTGTAAAAAAAAAAATAGCGCAAACACACACAAATACGCAAGCACAGTAAAGGGGCCCCGGCTCATTGAGTCGATGTAGATGAGGACACAAGGAGCAGATGGAGGTGTTTTTCGGTGTAAGAGGAGATTTTTCTAAACATCAACTCATTCTGTCCTCTCTCATTGTTGCGTGAAGGTATGAGAAGGTTAGGAAAATAATCGTCTTACCCGCCAGACAATGAGCCTCTGATCTGATTTCAAACCTGGACCCCAACCCAGGGGAACACACACACACACACACACACACAACCACACCCTGCCCACAGAGGAAGACCAAGGAGAGAAGGGGGGGGCACTGAGTATTATAAATGGACTGGTTTTTGAAGAGGTCTTGACAGGAAAGAGATGGATACGTGACAACTTCTAAATGTACTCTGTTTTCAATTTATTATACGTCACTGGCATAGAAAATTCATTTTAGTCTCAAATGATTTTATTGAAGTAAAGGTACTGTTGTCTTGCCCAGGGCTGTAAACTGCTAGACCTTGTGATACTTTGGTCACAATGAGATAACATGACATTTCTCAATACTTTACTGTACACTAAGCAGAGCAACTATTTCAGTTTTTGCAGTTTATGATTCCTTTTTTATTCACTTAAAAATATAGTAACACCCCTAAGGTCAGTAAATGTGGTTATACTTCAGAGTGACACATCTCATTTAATTACTCAGTGGTATTCAAAGCATTTAAAGGACTCTTTTTTTCAAGAGTATCAATTAGAGATGCACTGATAGACCAGCCGGTGACCGGAATTGGCCGGTTATCACGTGCTCGGCCATGACCGGCGACCGGCAGGTCAGTCTGACATATGCCGATTTCATGCCGGTCAATGCTACGATTAACTGACAACGTAAGTTATACCAGTTACAGTTCTCAAGGACGCATGCACACACGGACGCGACAGCACAGTCTATTTTTCCTTTCTCTCAACTTTTCCGCCGTGTGTCGCGTGTACCTGCTCACGGTGTGAAGTGCGTGTCCGCGCTATTCTCGCACATGTAGGGAACCTGGTGAATTAACCTGCAACATGTCAGCTGTTTGGAAATTCTTCAGCGTGTGTGCAGAAAATAACAAGTTTGCAATATGCAACACCTGCAAGGAAAGAGTAGGGCGTGAAGAGACGACACCAAAAACCCAAATCACATTTTTTTAGTTGGATATTGGATGTGAAAGGAAGGAAATGGTTCTAACATTGCACTTTAGATGTGTGTGACTTTCCCACACCAGGAGTCATTTATATAGTTCTATTTTATAGTGATCCATTATCTGTTCAAACACATTTTTGTTCTGTGCAAAATGTTCTATTAAAGAAAATATAGAAAATAAATATTTGTGTGTGCTGTAAAGTGGTTAGAAAAAATCTAATCGGAATCGGCTAAAATCGGTATCGGCTGGCCTAACTCAAAGAAAATCGGAAATTGGAATCGGCCTAGAAAGTTGTAATCGGTGCATCTCTAGTATCAATACATTATTATGTCATCTTCTATTTACCGCTAGTTTGTATAAGTCTACAGAAAGAATATATTGGAAGGAAATTCATCTTCTATTTACATTTAGTTTGTATACATCTACAGAAAGAATATATAAGGAAAGTATTCAATGTATACTGTAAATGTATCCCCTTCTTAAGTCCTTCGTGTTGTGTATTCAAATGTGAGTGAGAATAAACAACTCAACCTTGGTGAGTGATTCTCCATGAAGTCATGACTGGAATTTAGGGAATAATGCATACCACCTGCGCTGTGATGTAGATCCAGCGGAGAGAAACAGAGAGCAGCAAAGGCACTTAACGGAGGGAAAACATTTAGCCAAAGAGCCACAGAGGTGTATACACACGCGTCCCAGAGCTGGAGCCGGGCCTGCTGCTCCATACATCACCATGATGAAGCACTCAGATCAGACCAGAGCCAATCCGTCCTTCATCAATGTGACAGCGGAGCCAGTCGTAGAGAAGGGCCCCCTGTCCCCCTGCTGCCCAGGCGGGGAACGCAACGCGTCGCAACACTCTCTTACATGTCACACTGCCACTCCATCAATCCTGCGCTGGGTAGAAAGAGAAAGCACAGCTCATCAGAGCAGACAAGGCCACACAAACACCTCAGCTGTGCTCCTCAGTGGCTCAAGTGGCAGAACAAGACATTAACACTGCTGTGGTTAGGGCTCTCTGTACTGCCTGTGTGGCTCAGCATCGGAAGGCACTCAGACCCAACAGGCAGCAGATTAACCTGCAGTATGGTGAGGGTAAAGGGCGATGTTGCCCACTGATAGCTTCAGCAGTTAGACGCAGCGTGGTTATTTATTGGAAAGTCAAGCTTTCTAAGTGATATGAGACACCTCTAGGAAAATGAACAGGAAGATAATTAACCAGATGATTCCCAAGTTCTTACACAGTTTAATGAGAAGAAATAAACTTCATATGACATAGAATATACAATGAAACATTACCTCTAATCCACATAATTATATATAGACTGAACGAGTGTCATAAAACATCCTTCATCAGTGTTATAGTTGTATCGTTTGTAGTTAAAAAGCAGCTGAAGACTCACTTGTTTAAACTCGCTTTTGTCTCATGTTTGTAACTTTGGGTTTTTAAGTTTTTTTTATCTTTTATTTCCATTGGTATTTTTTTGGTATTTTCTTTCATTGGTTTTGCTTGCACTTTACTGTTTGGGTCTTACTGTATTTTAACCATTTTTATGACTTTGTCTGT
Source organism: Zingel zingel (assembly GCA_023566125.1). Lineage (NCBI taxonomy): Eukaryota > Metazoa > Chordata > Actinopteri > Perciformes > Percidae > Zingel > Zingel zingel. The sequence continues at coordinate 8,660,161 of CM042315.1, forward strand.
AAAAGGTGCTATATCAAATTACACACTTATTATTATTAGTATTATTATAGTTATGTCACATAAAATAAAACCATCAGTGGTGGAAGAAGTATTCAGATCCTTTGTAAAAGCTAAGAAGAATTTCATTCTAACTTTTACTTAAGTAAAAGTACAAATGTATTATCAACCAATTACTTGAAGTACTCAGAATTCAGAATGTCCCCTCCCCTGAGTGTTTTTAATGTTATGTTATTGGATCATTATTAGTGATGGATTACGGTGTGAGCAGCATTTTAAGGTTGCAGTTGTTGGAGGTGGAACTAATAATGCATTCATACGCTTTATTTAATTTATAACACTGAATAATATTTTAAAAGCTGGCAATGTATTGTGTGTGTGTAAAATATGACTGAATCGTTCCATCTGAAATGTAGTGGAGTAGAAGTATAAAGTAGCATAGAAAGGAAATGTCCAAGTTAAGAACAAGTACCTCAACATTGTGAATACAGTATATGAGTTTATGTACTTTGTTGTGTTCCACCACGGGTAACCGTAGTTTTAGTACCACAAAGCCTGAAACCACAGACCACAGATGAATAAGAAAGAGTAACTGAATGAGTCACATCCTTCATCTCCACATGCTCAAGACTGTTCTGCTTAGTGTGAACTGTACTGTACTGACCTCACCCTAAATACCACTGTTCCCTGTATGGCTCAGTGTGTAAGCTATTTACACTGCCAGGGTTAGGGGTTGCATTGCCCCAAGGGTCACCCCAACTAAATTACTGTGTGGATTCACTACTTACAGACACTTTAAATCAAAGTGTCCATTTGTAATCATGAGCTCAGTCTTGTCAGCTCCACAAACACAGCTACTTGATAAATGTTCCGCAAATGCTATAAGAATATATTACACTGTCAAAGTGTTTTTGTCGCTTGTGATTTTCGAAAAAAGCTGGCAGATGGCTCGGAGAATTAGAAAGAGTCGGAGCTTCTCGGCTGTTTTATGCCAGATGCTTGCAATGAGTGGAGGATGCGATGCAGAGACTGCGGTTAGCGCTCCTTGTCACATATTAAAGACTGTGCATAGTTAAACAAAAGCGACCACCTGAGTGCAGCGCCCATCACATGCTACATTGTCTGTGTGTGTCATACGTGTCAATCAAGTCTGAGCCCTGTGCCATGAGAAGCAAGTGTCTTCCAGCGCCTCCTGAGAGGTGTTGCGAGTATGTGTGCACTCCGGTGGCCATCAATATTACATTGTGCTCCGGTTTCCAGCCCTGAGACTCATTCCCTTTGATTCCTGCCCCGCCATCTTCACTTGGTTGAAAATATACGGTGCTGGGAGGTTAGAGGAGTGAGGCTGATATATATACCCCCTCCTCATCCCCATTGCGACACTAGATTGAGTGACAACTCAGTGAGATGGTTAAATGCTGAATGGTGCGTGTGTGTTTGGGGGCAGATCCCTGTGCAGCCAAATCGACCCTGTGACAGTGAGAATGGTTTATTATGATTCAAAAGTAAACGGATCACTGGGGATAAAGATAGATGCTTTTATTCATTTTCTGCTTGGATCACACGCAAGAAGACAAGAAGAAGTTCAGGGTAGAACTAGCAAACTTTGGTAAAGTATTGTCATATCCTCTGTATTCTGATTTCCTGTTTTATAAAAGAATAAGGTAGTAGCATGGTCACAGCAAAACTGAAAGTCTGGGAAGGGTCTTCTCTAAGTTCAAAGTAGTGCACATGAAAAGGAATAATTAGCTTGAATTCCATTTCACGGAAATCCTCATGCTTGGAATGAATCTTCGACCAATCAGATTGCTTACATGCAACTGGCTGTTGGGATATTTTGCTATGGTTTCGCTCAAGTGATGCAGGAAAGTAAGCAGAGAAATCTGCATAAGTTCAACATAAGCTGGGATCTGAAAGCCTGCAGTCACAATGTTGTGCTGAACGGAGCCACCAGGACATGTTTTAGCTTTTTAAGAGGGTGTTTTACTTTCTGTTGTCAGCTGGGATTGATTTCAGGACATTGTCCTGTGGACATTGAAACCTTTTGCTTGGATACATCTTAATTATTCAGTGTATTGTTTATTCCCCCATGGCACTAATTCACTGTGTCAAACTGAAGTTTTAAAAAAAAATTTTTTTTATGGCATTCATATAGTCATTACAGTATCCTTGAATCAGTTACAACTATCTATAATAATATCCTTAAGTCTTTTGTGTTGCCATGCATTAATGATAAAAGTGTTTTCAGACTATCTTTATTGATCAGGCCATTCTCCTCTGTGACCGAATTCATTGCAGAATATGACAGTCCCACATGTGTTAAGAGATGATGGGGGGGAAATGCAATGTGATGCAATGATCAAAGAAGGCTATGTAATATCATTTCCATAATCGTTAGGCTCCTCCATCGTCTGTCATGGATTTGGGAGTGTTTGATGCTTGGGCAGGTCTCTTAATTAGCCATCCTCACCATCAGCTGTCTGCCGCCCCTTCTGTCTCACAAATTACAGAGTTTGTCGACGTCGTATGGCTAGAGGACGAACATCTTTCCAAGTCGTCCTTTCTGTTTACAAGCAGCATGTCGGCCCGCATTTCAGTTTAATTTAAGAAGTGGGGTGAGGGGGCTCAGGTCTGTTCAACAAGTTGGTGTGTGAATACATGTGTTATTGTTTGCATTTGGTGAAGTTTGCATGCTTGCTCTCATATCATCTCTGTGTGTTTGTGCATGTGGTTGATCTCTTCTCTGTTGTGCTAATCCCCAGTCAGGGGAGGCTGCAGTCCTTTCAACCTGCAGGTCTAAATGCCCCAATTTAGCTCTCCGATGGGGGCCCTCGCTCCTGTAATTAGAGAGGTCATTCTGCGCCACGAATGTATGTGTCAGTGTGTGTGCGTGTATGGGCATCTGAAGAAACTGATCTATTTTATGTGAACTTCTCTGGCTCTGTATCTGGAAGGAGGGGGATAGCCCTCGGCAAGACCTTTCATTTCCATGCACTGCACACTCCATTAAACAGGACGGGGGAATAAGTAAATACACAGCACTCCTTGCACTGGGATTTCGATATACACCCTCCAAAAAAAGAAAAAAACATCCCATAAGGATTATGGCAGATGAGGAGAGAAAAGGGATCTTGAAGTTCACATGCTTTGCGTCTGAGCATATCTGCATGTGGTCTAGTGTGTGTATCAATGGCCAGAGTCGAGGCCAAGCATGCGTCCCTGTCTCCTGTTCTCTTCCCCGCAGCTCCAACACTTTGTCCTCACACGGATCACCCATAACTCCCTCTCCTCATTCCCCACACGTCGTTCTCTCCTTCGCTCACGGACCTCACTTCTTCTCTCACCCCGGCCTCATTACTCAAATTAGGAGCTCCAGTAATGACCACGCTGAGCTCCACTCAGCCTCTTAACACACCTCACTCACACTCCGCTCTCCTCATCCCTTTGAGCTCATGCCCTCGGTTCAGTAGCCAATGCAGCACAAGCGGCATGAATATTGCAGAGATGGTGTGATGTTGGACTGCCCTCTGGTTCTATTCCATCACTACGTGTGATTGGAGGAGGGGGAGGTTAATGGTACATGGTGTATGTTGTGACTGATGGAGCTCTGAGGTTGATGTGAGGATGGATGGATATCAAAAAAGTGATCCAAAACTTACTTTTATTTGCTGCTGATGGTCAGTTTAAAATTCTGGCAATGAGATATCACTAAACTTTCCTATAAACGACTGACTGTGGTCTTATTCTGTTTGGAAAAGTTGAAAAGTATTTATCACACTAAAAAAGGGGTGTTGCCATTAAAATAAAAGTTTTACATTTTGGGAAATAGTATTTTTTTTGTAATTTGGGAGAGTTAGAAGAAAGCAAATTAACATTTTGTGCCCAAAATGTTGAACTTTTTCTTTAAGAAGTATAAAACTTAAAACCTGCATCTCTATCAGTACTACTTCTATGTTAGACTTAGCTATATTGACATGGCAGTTCTGTTATTAATAGCCTTCTCTTTACTCTCCTCCCTCTGTCCCTGTATTCAGGTTCTGGAGCGTCTTTTCCAGAAAGGTTTCAGCGTGGCGGCATCTTGCGGAGGTGGCGTGGACTCATCCCAGTTCAGCGAGTACGTGTTGTGTCGCGAGGACCGGCGGAGTCTCTCTATCAACACGCCCATCAGGATAAAACAGGAACCGCTGGACTAGAGCGTTCTGGGAGAGGGACTGCCAACCCCACCAATACTCCTTCCATCTTCTCACGCCTCCCCACCCCGCCTAACCCTGCCCCCTCCCTGCCCGAACAGGACCACAGCCACCCCCAACATACCGAAGTATTAGCAGTGGCTTGTTAACCTCGCCAGCTCTGCAGAACTCTAAGGGGAATGTAGTACCAAACAAAGGAGAGAAAAAAGCATCAGCAGCAAAAGGTTTTGATTATGTTAAATGACGCCCAAAGAATATGGGACTGTGATGAAAACGACGACAACAAATGGACTCAACAGCAGCTTACTTGAACCATTTTTAGCACCATGATTTTTCCCTCTTCGTCTCATAAAAAAAGGTGTCCTGACCCTTTTTGGAGTGACACAACTGCCCCCCTTCTTGAATCCCAATACCGCCCCCTCCCCCCACCCTTCTACCCCTCTTTTAGTGGTGTATCATCCGGTTCTGTCTCTGTATGAGGCCCATGTCTGGCCTGCTGTGGGACAAGAAAGCTTTGGCAGACAGGACGCTGTTAAGGATGACAGGAAGACGACATAATCCCATCTCGCGAGTTCCCGGAAAGGCCCCAATCCCCCCGACCCCTCCAATCTCCAACCCCATCCCACCTCACTCCACAGGCCTTGCTACAGACGGCGGGGCCTCGCCGAAAACAGCATCGTTTGCCAAAATGATTGTTTATTACAATTTTCATTGTTGTTTCTAAAGTATGTTCTTCTTGCTCCTTTTGCTGTTCTTATCATGAAATGTTGTAAACAATTATTATTAATAGGATTATTTTTAATGTCTCTTTTTTCCTTTCTCCAATATGAAGGATGTATGAACGTTGTATTCATTAGGCTTTGAGAGCTTGTGAGGGAGCGTTTCTTGGCAGTAGCTGCAGAAACTCAGATGTCTGCAGGCTATGTGGCTAAAGCGATCTGGCAGGCAACGCATTCAGAGCCAGAAAAAGTCCCATTGTTCAAACGGGGATAGACGAGAACCTGGATATTTCAAAATTGTTTATAGTCAAATGTGTTGCACACATACAAAATTGCTCTGGATTTTCTGCTTATTAGCTCTAAAACATATCTCGGGTGTTTGCTCTTTTGCTCGTATTTAGCAGAAGTTTAAGACAGTTTGAGTAAATTTGAAATTCAGGTTTAAACTTGCACAAGCTCTAAGTGTATTGCAGTTTTGTTGAGTTAGAATGTTAAAGACTTGAGGACCAACGTTGACGTTTACCAGTATGTCGCGTGATCAACAAGAGATGTATTCTAAATGCTTAATGTTTCTTTGCACTTAAACATTTCCTACAGAGCTGCCCTGCCCTGTTCCCACCCACCACTTGTTTAAACCCAGTGACCAGTGCCAATCAAGCTGTTTATCTTCTCACATTATTGACTAGAACATTAAAACATTTAAAACAAGCAAAAGTTACAACAGAACAAATACTGTAGGTACCAAAGGTGACAAGGTGCCTATTTTGTTGATTGTACAAACATAAAGGCGCCATCTCTTTTTACAGTTTATAGCTAAAAAAAGACACAAAGCATTATAAAAAAAGAAAACGTCAGAAGGCAACCACCATTTGTTCCTCCAGGCCTCTAGTCTATACAGTTTTGTTGAGAATAGCTCACAGTACTTTCACAAAAAGTTTGAGAGACAAAGTCTCTGTTTGTTTCAATATTGTCACTCCTAAGCCAAGATTATTTCGATGGTTCTTCACATGTATGTATGTCAGAACCCAAAGTGAGCTGTACTCCCAGCATCAGCATCTTATTCACAAAGAGGCGAGTGGGTGGTGTTTACTCTATCCTGCTCTCATTCTTTTGGTCTTATTCTCAACATTTCTGGATCAAAGACAGAAACAAGAAAGGCCAAGTTGTCATGCTTTTTATTTGTGTAACTTACAGATGCTGTTTCTTCCATTCCAAAAGACTGATGAAAAAAAGAAGAAGTCCATTCTGATCTTTGTGAGCTCTGGCCTTAGTTTGAGTTAAACTGGGGTTAGGTTTTATAAACTAGTTGTTTATTAAAAATGGGTGGTAGTTCTTCTGACCATGTTCTAATATCTGCTCTCTCTGGATGCCCGCTGATTAAATAAGGCCAATGAGTGGATAAAGATGAGCTTGGTGAAAGTGTAGCTCCCAGTCTAGCTCACTCCCCCCTGGGGGGTCTCTCTCACAATCAAGCCCATCTTTGTTCTGACCTGCCAGTGGCCAGCGCCTTTGCATCCAGTCGCCTCAAAGGGAATGGTCAACCAGGCCTTTCATGTGCCGAGGCATGTTGGGCTCTTCACAGCGCTCCTCGCCCCCCTCCGCCTCCCCGAAGGCTCCCAGCTCAGTGGTGCCAGTAGAAACTCGGGTTGCACCCCCTGCTGCTGTGTCATCCCCATGCCCTGTTTTTTTTTCCAAAACGCCCTCCTACACTGTGGCTCGCTGGCCCACACTGCAACAAACCAAACTGATGAGTCAAATCTGAGCATAGTCCAAACTTACAGTACTGTACAGCCGGGCGACTTGACTCTGCTGCTGATCCTGAGATATTTGATCCAGTTGATACAAGGTGTGGAAACTCATCTGGGATAGTTCTTGAGGAAACGGGTAAAAAAATAAATAAAAGATCAGTGTTGTACTATAACCACACGTGCAAGAATTACTTTTTTTCAGGGAGGAAAGAAAGAAGGCATATTTTCTCACTGATGTGGAATTTGGAAATTATAGAATGGGCGTTTATTAGCTTTAAAGCTAAGGGGTCATACACATTAGAACAAAAACATAAATGGCTGTTCACACCTACATATAAAGTGAGAAAAAGGAACAAAAATTGCAGTTTGGGGCTTCTGTCTGCAATAACCAAGCATGGAATACCCCCTTTCGACTCTGCAAATAAGTGCAGGTTAACTACAAAAGGTAGACAAACTCGACAGGACTGGAAACTTCATAGACATGTTCACACATGCCATCGTTTCAGATGAAGTACCGGTCAGTGTTTCAGCCAGTTCAAATGGCATTCACTCCACCTCTAAGGTGGGCCAGTTGTACAGTTATTGTATATTGAATTATCAGGACTCTGGGTTTTACAGGACCCTTGTGTTTTTAAGAAAACTCTTGGTCCTCTTCACAAAAATAATGAAAAGAATTCAAAGCATTACATTGTGTACATATGGATTAAAACATGTTAAAGGGTATAATAAGGTGCAAATGTATATTATTTAAAGTGTTTAAAACAATTAGACTGTGGTATTAAAGGGCATGTGTTCATTTACAGTGTCTCCATTTGACTTTTCTTGCATATTTGCGATAATAAAAGGATGTACTGATGTATATCTGATGTGTGTCTCATTGATCTCCATGTGTTCTTCCATTAACCTCTATCAGCTTACTATTGCTTGTATACTATTGGTGATCTCGAGAAGCATTTCTTGCAGTTGATGCCAGCATGTGAGTATGTATGTGGTTGCTGTATTCAGTAAGTTGATCTCTGTGTCCTGTAATTAAACTGATGAAACCTGAGAAATCTCCCCAGCCTACTGTACACAAGCACATGTGGGATTCCCGTTCATTTTTGCCAAGCAGGAAGGTCGTCTTCAGGGCTGAATCCAGATCAGCAGTCTGTAGCTCCAGAGGGACTGAGGAATAGGCCGAGATCTTGAAAAAAACCAATATGCTCCCAAACTCCAATATTTTGCACTGAGTTAAACAGTTTGGTCTTTTTGAAAATGCTTCTGCTTAATTAGCAGCAGAAACCTAGGGGGACTTTTCGGAGTTTGTACTTAACATGTGCAATGTTAGAAATGGAAATGAAGCAGGCTAAATTGACTTTAGTTAAACTGTCTTGCTAAAAACATAACATCTTATTTTTCCTTTTAATGAGTAAGGAATGAACAGAGCTACATAATGCTTAGTTATTAAGTCAGTTTAGAATCCAATTTACATTTTCTTAAGACTACCTTAATACCTACAGACATTTTAATGTGGATGCTGTTAGAGTAAAACAAAAGAAGAAATGGACAAAGTCAGCATCTGCTCAGTTTAGTAAACAGCTTATTTATTCCTTTACAAAATAGGTACAAATACATAAGTATTGTTTTTTTCACACAAACAGGAAATTTTCAAGATATGTACAAGAGTTTACCAAAAATAACGTGGTTCTAATAAACACATGGTTTTGTAAACAATATTTACAAATTATCCGTACATTGAAATGTTATTTCCCCCGTCTGTTTACAGCAGTAATATCGTCCTAATATTTTGGCTAAAAAGCTGTAATAGTAGTAGTAGTAGTAGTAGTAGAAATGTCCTCCTGTGAAACCACCAGAAACCATAAAAATCACTAAAAAAAAAAGATTTGAAATCAATCATTATTATAGACATTGTTGTGCTTGTTTGAAAACATGGTATTTTGGAGATAAAATATATGAAAATGTGTTAAGCATAAAAGCCAATCCAAAAGAAAAGAAAGAAAATATATTAATTGTTAAAAATAACTCTTTTGTTGGCAATACGGTTTACTAGTTAAAAGAGTCATTTATTTGCTATAATACAGTGACAGCTTTCAGTTGTCAGGTAAAATAGATGTAAAAAAAGTGCTGTCAAAATGTACAATGCACAACAGTTGTTCCAAATGCCACCAATATTTAAATAAATTTCAATATGACAAGAAAATCTGCATAGAGGCCAAGATATTTAGTTAAATAGAAAAAACAAACAAAAATACATAATGGACAATATTACATAATACAATGAGGATTTTTTTTTTTAAATTAAAAAAAGCGACAACATTGCAATGTAAAAAACAGGCGTTTTTTTGTTCCATTCCCAATATCTTTCAATTTAGTAATACAAAGACAGAAACAAAATGGGGTGGGGGGGAATCAACTGCTTCCTTCTACAGTTAAACAATACTTTACAGCTGTGAATTTAATTTGGACTCAAAATACAAACAGGTTTAAGTGCTTTTGTCATTCAGTCATTACCAAAGTATGTGGGGGCTAAAGGGGGCTCCAGGGCACACCAGCAAAATTGAGATTTTTTTTTTCCAAACATTATTAATGTGCAGATAGGACAGTGAGAGGAAAAGATGAAGGAATGTCTGTTTTGATCCGAGGTTTCACAGTCCCCAGTCATCGCCCCACCTACAATATAACCAAAACTAGCCTTAAGCAGTTCAGTTTTTGAAGAACTGTGAGCGTGATAGTACACAACGTACAAACATCTAGTCATAAAAACAATGTTCACATTATGTGTGGGTGAATAAAAAAATACTGAAAAGGGTGACCAATCAGAAACGTGTGTCATAGTGCGACCATAACTTTGTTTAATTTCTCTTGCAGAAAACGTCATGTGGACTCAGAATAAACTGTTCAATTCTGACTCATTCAAAGCACGTGGTTGTACAAAACATCAGGTTTCATAATATTGACACATGGGTTATTCCTTTTCTTACAAAGCTTACCTGTGATAAAAAATATACATGCTGTTAAATAATTCAATAAGAACTTTTTACACATACAGTATGGAAATTGAACGTGATGCTGTTATTTGGAATCCTAATGTTGCAAAACGATGTCTCGGTATAGAAATCAGTAAAGTCTCTCATTTATTGAGTTCAGCTAAACTACATTCATTGAACGATGTTCAACAAATAGCTTGTGGTGAATATCGTAGGCTGTATGTTGGTGTGAGCATAATTCTCTTTGCCAAAATAATCCTTGCTTTAAAGGTGGTTCATTGAAGCTGCTGCCAACAACGTCAAATAAACAGCTACCCGACATACATGGAACGAGTTCAGGGTTAAGTCCTGCAACGCAACAAGCACTTTGTTCCTTTAACAAATTCAACTTCAACACAAAGATTTTTATATGGCCTTTAAACTCAACGATCTAACTACACACCTACTGAGAAGACATGTTAACAACAGTTTTATTTTTTGTACGTTTTTCTCTATCTCTCTCTCTCGCTGTCTCTCTCTCTCTTCTTATCAAAAGCTACATCAAACGTCATTACAGTACATATGTAGACACAGAGCTGAAACATTAGACCTGATCTGAAGGCACGTGGCTGGAAAAGGAGGAGGTTGAGGTGGCTGCTGAGGGGAGCGGAGGCTACTTGAGCAGGGCGCGGTAAAGGAGGAGCGAGTGGGCGGTCTCTCTCTCCTGCTCCATGTAGAAAATTAAGTCCCTGAGGTTGACGCGAGTGATGCGTTGCCGTGTGTACTGGCGTGATGAGGTGGACGGGGTGGAGGAGCTGGCCAGGGAGCCCGCCGTGCTGCCTGAAACCTGAAGGCAAGGGAGAGGTCAAAAGGTGAGATGGAGGACTTCACACGGCTTTCTTAACATTTTACATTTCAAAAGTCCATAGTGCAACCTCTGTTACCAACAGAACAGCCAGGTAGCTATGTAATATAACAGTGATATTTTCAATGGCTGAGCTTACAAACAATAAAGGCACCGTTATAAAAACTGATACTGCATCAATTAAAGACTTGAAACTGGTTGACTGACAATAAATCTCTGGGAAGTTCCAAGAAGTCACAAAGATGTCTGCTAAAAACATTTTTTTGTTTAAATGGCATCATGGATATTGGATGTCATGGACACTTATTTTTCATGTAATTTACAAATCAACAAGTATTACAAAAATGTTATAAATCCAACATTTCTAGTCATGCATAGTGGGACCATAGACTGTATTTAAAGACAGATGGCTTGACAGCTCCCCAAATGTGAAGCCAAAACATATCAATCGCCCCCTGGTGGCTGGCTTCAGTAGGTCATAAATCCCGCCCCCTCCATGCTAGCGGATGGGACATAGGCCAAACTACAAAATCAAAGTACACGTCAAATATATTTTTCACAAAGATCATTTCTGTCATTTTAGGTAGTTCTTATCACGCTAATGTTTGTTCATGAGTTCATTTTTCTGTGTGGTTTTAATTAATAAATTGATGCTACAAAAATGTAGGGAAACCTCATGATTGACAGCTGTGATTGACTTGCGATTGGTGGGGCGGGTGTATGGGCGGGAATTTGATACTGCGGCTCCACCGCCCAATCACTACTGCGCAGACTCTGGCTCCAAAATTACAAGATGGCAGAGCCCGTATCGGGATATTTTGGCTTCACTTTTGTACAGTGGGAGTAAGTGGAGATGCATTGTCCATCTTTATATACAGTCTATGAGTGGGACCTAGCAACATTTAGCCATGCAAGCGACATGGCTCTAGGGATGTGAATGTTGGTCAGGACGTCAGATGGATCGCGATGAAATTCATTCTTCCCAGAGGATGAATCTGAATTACTTTGGTGATCCCCAGACTTTTCCTCTAGCTCCACCATGAGGTTGACATTTGTGGTTTTGAGTAGAATATCTGGACATCTATTGGATGTTACTTGTAATTTGACGTTTCCTTCAGGATAAACTTTGAAGTTTGGTGATCAGAAATTTTCAATTTGTCAAAAAATTATGAAACGACCAAATACTGCAAAACTTTGTATTCACTGCTAGATGTCATGTTAGCATGCTAACAAGCAAAACTAAGATAGTGAGCATGGGAAACATTGTACCTGCTTGGCATCAGCATGTTAGCACCGGCATTGTTAGCATGTAGCTCAAAGCACTGCTCTGCCTACATATAGAGCCTGTAGCGTGACTCATACTGTATTTTCTGTACAGTTCCAACATTTTTATGGACATGGACGAATTACACCTTTCCAAAACTGCGTAGGAACCCTGAAATAATATTCAAGCTTTGAGCTTTCAACCTGAGAAGCATCAGTGACCTTCAGCAACACACTGATTCCATTGTACTCTAATTGCTTGAGTGCACCGACTTCATTGAGGAGGTGCCTTTATGTATCAAGCTTTTTGTGCATATGAGTTTTTAGGTGAGCTGAAAATAAAATAATTGTGCTCTTGTTTTCAGAAACATCAAATGAGAATTGTTTAGGTTTCATTAACTTTATCTTCTCCTTCATAGATGTGTGTTTTGCACTCTCCCTTTCAGGCAATTTGTCCTCACTTTGCCTTTACTGAAGGAAAAGATCTTTGTGGTGCAGTCGAAGGGACAGTTTCCATGGTGAAACATAGTAACTGTTCAGAAGTAAGCAATACTATGTTTCCCATTTCCCATAAGTGAAGTAATCGCTGTTGAATGGCTAACACATTGACAGTATCAATAGTAAGGAATGCTGTGGCCTCTACGCAAGTATACACCTCCAATTAAGAAAAGTAATCCCTGTTGCAGAGCATGAATGAGATCAAACAGATGCACTAATTACGTCCAGATCTTCAGGTGCAGCAGAGTGTTCGGAACTCACTGAACATGAGGCCGAGAAAAACACTGGCAACGTTCTCTGACGGCAGGGGAAACTATCATTTTAATTTAAGCAGCTCTTTAAATTGCCCTGAATATGAACAGATTTTCCATCTAAACGAACAACGCTGCTGACATAGATATGAGCTGACATCCCACTCTGAAATGGAGCCCTTGTTGTTTTTATTTGATCCAGGAAAAATGAAAAACGATATAAAAAGGGAGTGTATACAGAGGCTGATACAAATCAAGGGATGCATTTACATTTGGAAATGAGAAACACTGGGAAACAAATCCAGCAAGTGCCCACTTGAACCCAGGCAGAGAGAAATAAGACATTTCAGTCAGGAAGACTTTCTCACAATTACATTGATTGCACCACTCTGTAAACACACAGTACAGACAGGCCTTAATTGCAAACATATGACGGGTATGGATTTACAAGAACCAAACTAAAGTCCCTCCAGCACCCGCCCCCTCATATGCTTGTCTTTGTGTACACTGTATGACGGAGCTTTGTCTCAAATTTCCCTCAGTACACTCGCTGACCCCTGGGTGCTGGATAATAATAAGTGAGGTTTTCCAGGCCTCCTTACCCGCGAATTAACCTAAACCATGTCTACCATCTCTGGCAGGCCCAGACTGGCCATCGGGAGCACCAAGAGAGTTCCTGGTAGCCTGGCCAGCTGATTGGCCTGGAGTGTCAGGCAAGAGGAACTTCAAACAAGTTATAGTTTTTTCACTGTTTTTCACTTGTTGGCATATCAAGTTAATACGGGTGATTTTCCCCAAAAAATTCATTTTGTGTGATTTGAAAGTTTGGTTCAGCCTAGTCTATATCGACAACATTTCATTTCCGGGATTGTTCAGGGGCCGCCGGAAATTCTGCCGAATGTCCCTAATTTTTGGCCAGATGTCCGTCACTTTCCGCTTTCTTTGTGTTGGCATTCTAAACTCTCATCAATTTATGAGGACCATGGTTAACTGCTCCTCAGATCTCTGCAGGGTAAATCCAGACAGCTAGCTAGACTATCTGTCCAATCTGAGTTTTCTGTTGTATGACTAAAACAACTTTTGAACGTACACCATTGCGCCGTCCAGCGGTTAGCGTCACCCAAGACAATTGTGATTGGTTTAAAGAAATGCCAATAAACCAGAGCATCTTTTTCTTCCATTCTGGAATGTTGTGTGGACTATCCAGACCTCTCTCCGTAGCGCTGTGAAGGAAGGTCTGGCAATTCGAGACTAGGCTCAGCCCAATTCTCTGGCCTCTATCTAACCGTGAATCCAAGGTCTAATAATGATATTGACCAACCAAAATGGTAGCAGTTGCCACACCAAGCGGGTTAGATGGTGCCTGTACGCCGGTGAGAGATGTGACCCATGACTAGATTATCATAGTTCATAAAAAAAAGCAGCACAGTGACGATACAGACATTTCATACACAAGACATATGTAACACAGATGACCTGCCGATGCGCATTCAACCCTCGCTGGACCGTGTTTTAATAAATCAGCCGTCACTCTAAGTAGAGAATCCAGTCTGCACTGTAGTTCATACACTTCACTGATAATCCAGATAATTGTACATTAACACTTGTTTTTTGTATCATACACTTCAGTCCATCTCTCTCGTCTATGAGCTCTCTCTCTCTCTTTAAATCATAATTTAGTTTAGTCTGTAATTGTTGTTGAAAACAGCTAAAGAAGCATTCTCAGAGATAGGCCTGTTTTTATTTAATACAGGCTATTTATTTTAGATAATTATTCATTTACATGTGTTGCAGCAGTATATTTTCAAACAGCGACGGAAACCCTGTCCTTGCATTTTATTTTGATCAAAGCCTGTTTTAATAAAAGTGCTTGTGCCATCTCACATGTGGCTTTGACTTACAACTGAACATTTAGCCCACTTTGTAGAAAATACCAAGATATATATCGAGTATCATCATTCAGTGGAAAAATACTGAGATATGATTTTTTTTCCATATCGCCCAGCTCTAATTCAGAGTTTAAAAATATATTTAGGCCTATGAACAGTAACATTAACAGCAATGAACAGCATGGCTATGTATTGACACACGCACACACACCAGAGTCTCTCTTAGTAAAGCCGCTAGCTGAGCTACAACACAGATATCCAGACAGTGACTCTCCTAAAGGGCCATACATGTGCTTCTAGTGACTGTCAAAGCTTCATCAGACTCCCTGTCTTTTAAGTGGAGAAATAGGGAGTCTAACAGTAGCTGGTTAGGGCTGGCTAGCTCTGATTACCAGCTCTACATCACTGTCTTTGCTACTGTGCAGTGGTCAGGAAAGCAGTAGATGTGTATGCAAGGAAATAAAGAAGAAAATAAAGACATGTATAGACTGGTCTCTGGTCAGTAATGCTGACATGCTGCGAGCGCAAGTGGGTAAAGCCAGCTCACACCAGGGCACACCACACCCTCACTTTGGGGAGCGACCCCAGCCTAATCAGGGCAATCATGGCTGAGCACATGTGAAAGATGAGCCTGCCTACCGCCATGCCAATTACTGCCACTCACAAGTAAGCCCAGCGACAGGGCCACAGATTTTACCAATCAAAGCCATCCATCCACCTGGATGGATGGGCAGCCGTAGCCACAGGCAGTTGGTGCTGGGGTGGTGCCGTCGCCGCAGTGGTTGATGGTGGGTAGGAGAACAAATATATAGCCAGATATCGCTGTTCAGGTAGTGTGCCACAGCTCCCAGAATGCCTCATTCCCTTCAGGGACAGGGGTCGCCTTAAGTGATCCAAATACAGGCAGAAAGGTCAGCACTCGTCCAGGAATTCACTCAACGCAGCCTCTCCTCTCCCCTTATTTGCCCTCTACATGCCAGCACACCCAAATACGGGTATGTTGTTGTCGGTATCTATGGATACCAATCCCTCTCGCCAGCACACGCAGGAAATCATGTTGCGGAGGAGGGAGTGGGGATGGGAGGGGTAAACACCAATGCTAAACAAAGCAGATGGCCGAGTGTCAGTTAAAAAGGAAAGCAAGACATCAACAACCACGCTTTCCCTGTCGCCAGCAATTACACAGTAATTGTGTCTGAAATTCAATGAAAAACAAAATGGCAGGCTTTGTATGGTCACGGTGGATGAAAAGAAAAAGTGAGAAGAAGAGAAAAAGCAGGAGCGCGGAGGCACAGTGAGAGAGAGGGGAATAGAAAAACTGAAAGTCTCAAAATCAGCTTGGCCAAGAATGATCCATGAGGCAAAAAACAGCATCTGTCATTTTATCTGTGATGGGCCCTTGGAGGCATTATGTCATAGGACATATCCATCGTACAGAATGCACAGGGATACTTCGATACATCTCTTCAGACATTTGACTTGTTTGGAGCGGGGGACAGAGAGAAAAACAGAGAGAAAGAGAGAGAGAGAGTGCAGTGGCTAGAAGCTGAGGAGAGGAGAAAAGAAGAGAAGAGAGCGTGTCTGTAATAAGGCCTCTTTGCTGGCTCCAGTCATATTCTGTTGACAAACATGACAACGTGCCAATGACCTAGACACATTACTTTGCACTATTTCACCCTTCCATGGTTTCCCACACACACATGTTCATGCACAAAGAGAGTGCCTGAGTGTGGCTTGTTTAGCTGACAATTAGTAATAAAGACTGCAGTATGACAGACTAAAGGAAAAACAGAAATAAACGAGAAATTTCATTAATGCCCATTCTGACATGGGAATCCGGAAAATATACTACTAAAATTTCAATATGTGTCCAATACATTTGACACACAAATCATAAGTCATGATATAAGCAACTTTTTTTTACTTATAAATGATGGAATTTGCTACTTATTTGCTACTTTGATACTTCTTGGCACCAAATATATATTGCACCAAAGTCCTAGCAACTTAGCTGCATGGCAATAAACTATTGAATCTTGAATTTAATCTTGCCAATATTGAGAGAGGTTATTCACAACAAATATTAAATAAAAGGATAAGGCTATGTTACTCTGTGTTTTTCTTATTACTATGTTAAGTCCAAAACAACTAAGCCCACATGTTCCTACTGAAAATATTACTCTACTACTGCTAACAAATACATTGTTTAAAAAGTAAGAAAGTTTTTTCCCTGAAACAGAACTGCAGTTTTTATTAAACGTTACCCAAACAGGAGTTCAAATTTGTTGCTGACTATTTTCACCCACGGATGAATACACATTTGAGCTATTTAGCTATTAGCTATTAGAGTGGGATCCATAAAGGCTTGTTTCCATACACATTGATAAAACAAAATGGCTGTAAACGTATGAGAAAATGTTTCTGAACATCACACACATTCAGAACTACTCTTTGAATAACCACAATTTAAATATATATGTGCTATAATGTCTTATTGGAATGACGGGGCTGCCATGTTTGGACACCACATCCATTGTTTAATATGTCTATGACACTATTCTTAATAGAGTGACAAAGTCAGCAGGTCACACTTTCATGTTCCCGACCCTCCAATGACCAACAACATTCACCTCAAGCTTGAGAGAACTACAATTAATTCCTGTTTTGCTAAATTTACTTTTGATTAAGATTGTATGTTTTTACTCTCTCTCCCTCTTTCTCACTCTCTTTCTACTTCTGACTTGTCTTCAATTTTGCAGCGGCAGCAGCGATGCTTGTAGGTGTCTTAAGGAATTTACATTCAGTCCTTTATTGTTTGAGAAGGGAAAGGGGGTTCGGGGCAGGAGCGGTGGTGGGGTTCCTGCTGATCTGTGGCTTTGAACCCTGAGTGGCACCTGTGCCTTGATGCCGGAGCCAATATTGGATTTGGCCCAGGTCAGACCTTAGGGCGGTGGGTTAATGGCCCACTTTGCCAGGCACACAGAGCTGCTCAGCCCTGCACAGGCCAACCTGCTGTCTCAGCACTCCACTCCTCACAGCAGAAGTTGCAGACAGGCTGTAAGGTATGAAAACACACACACACACACACACACACACACACACACACACACACACACACACACACACACACACACACACACACACACACACACACACACACACACAGTGACGACACCCCGGCTAACATAGCGTGTTAACTAAAACTGGGGGAAAAACATTGCTCAGCATTCATGTTCAATAATAACGACTAGCCCCATGTTGGTTGAGAAATAGATAAGCTGTTCATGATGCAACATTACTCTTTTGTTGTTATTACTTTGATGCTGAAAAATCTGTTTAAACTCTGATGTCTACGCTCCAGGCAAGGAGGACATATATATAGCACAACGGAGACAGACTGTTGACAAGCTAAACAAAGAAGTGAAGCTAAAGCTGAACCAGGTGGTGTTTTTCCAAAAGTTGAAGCGAGGGTGGAAATTAGCAGCAGCCACTAGTCAAATACTGATATTGTATATGATGCTGGCCACTGTGGCAGATAGCCAGACATGATTTGGTGGTCCACTTGTATTTGCTAAGTGTAATTGGCTGGTAGAACCTTTCAAATGGTTTGCAGGTACTCAGGTGCTCCTGATGGACCTCCGCTTATCAGGAGCACTTGACCGACTGACACACTAGTTTACATGCTGGCTGACTGAAGGACTCACTAATTTGCTGACTGACGTACTAACTGAAGAACTGGCTGTTTAGCTGACTGGCTGAGCGCCTGACTGACTCACTGACCGGCTGGCTAATTTACTGACCAAAGGACTAACTGACTGACTGGTTGACTGACTATGTGCCAGCAAGCAAAGCTTTCCCACATGTTCTCCTCCACGCCACGTTTCAGTTGGGGAACGCTGCTTCGTCCCTTCACGGTGTTTACAGTGTGGAGCCCAGCCGTGGGAGTGCAGCCCCGCTTCATCTCCACACTCGGCCCGAAACGCTTCTCCTACAGCCGCTATTAATCAGCAACAGAGACTTTCTCTCTCCCTCTCTCGCCTCTCCTTTTTCTCGCTCCTCTACGCCCACAGACATGCTGGATGAGGCCATTTTGAAAGAGTTAACAGATGTCGGCTGATTTGCCCCGGGCTTTCTGACATTGCCCGAGTGATGTATTTGATGTGGAGTTTATTCAGCTCTAATAAACGTATAAAGAATTAGAATAATAATTCACAGATGTACATACCCAGATTATATGCCGGAGCTTCTCTTTGAAGCAGACAAGGCAGCCAAGATTAACAGAACCAGGGGAAAGGATGAAAAAGGGTTTTGGTTCAGCCCACTGATAATCAGAAAGGTCAGGATGGACTAATACCGCAGCTTTGTTTTCATGCACCAACACAGACACGGCCTTTGTTCCCATCACAGGTTCCTTTTCTGTGAAAAGTCTAACCAAGAGGCTGCTATTGTCACTGGGCTTTAAAAAAAAATTGGAGCAGAGTGAAACACATTTGCTATATCTGGTTTTTCTTGTCTCATACATGCTTCTGTTCATTTGTCATTTGTGAACAGCAGAAAGAATAAAGGAGAAAATAAAAAGGGATAAGAGTGAGGTCCAGCATTCTGATCATGGCAAAAGGGATGCGGGAATTACTTTCAAAACAAACAACTTCCATTTGCTTCACAGCTAAAGAACAACAAATCTCAAAAACGGCCAGTTGCAGAGCATCTTAATACCCACATAAACCATAAAAACAGCTACACAGCTCCATGGCAATGCATAGCAACCGTGCAGAATTTCAGTCAAGGAGAAAGAAGGCAAAAAAACACCTTATTACTTCTAACTCCTGCAAGCCATTTTGGTCTCCAAAGGTTTTAGAGCGCCGCAGGCCATGTGTCTGCAGTGTTTCGGGAAATGACTTGCCTTCGCACGAACACTGCTATGTTCTGCAGCACTGCTGCCCCCAGCATCCCCGCTCAATTTCTGTTTAACCCCTTCCTGCCTTCCCTCACACTGACTCACTGCAACAGAGAGCTCACACCCAGCACAATACTGTCACATTGTTCAGCCTCCCACAAACCAAGGCAAATCAGACCAGCTTCTTTTTTTTCACAAACTAACACATTAACGTCTAATTTGGCTACTTAAGCATGTGATGGCTCCTAACAAACATGGTGCAGGAAAGGCGTTAAGGTTATATGGGGCAGAGAAAGACGGAACAAAAAGCCCCTTCACCATTCCACTTGATCTACTACAATGTGCGACACAGTTTGCACACTTGAGTGTGTATCAATGGTGGATTAAATCTGCAAACTCGTTGACACAACACATAATTAAAACATCCCGCTCGAGGTCAGGAATTTTCTAATTAGTAGTGTACTGACAAAGCTGCAATTCCATCGCCCTGAGTTTCAAAGTCCACAGGTTACTGCTAAGATGAAAGCTGACCCTGGAGCACTATTCTGCAGGGCTGCTCATACAATTCCTCAGAAGACAGTCACGGGGTCACCAAGCTAAACAGTGTGCTGCACCCGGAACCTCGCTTCCAAACAAAGAACTTCAAACTTTCCTGCCTGGAAACACAATGTTGGCTTCCCCCCCCCCCCTCTCTCTCTCTCTCTCTCTCTCTCTCTCTCTCTCTCTCTCTCTCTCTCTCTCTCTCTTTCAACCTGAGAGAAACAAAAGATTGTGTGAAGGCAACAAGATGAGGAAACCATAACATTGTTTTTAATCTGTTTAATTAAAATGCTCTATGCCCGGCTAGCTGAACAACTTGTTAAATGCTACAAAGGCTTTTATTTTTGTTGCTGGGTCTTTGTAGCTTAAGTTGGCAACACAATACTCACTGTAGGATACTGTAGGATTGTGGGGTAATAACATTTTGTTCACATATTGGTTATTATTATCTATTAAATGAAAAATAAATCCTATTTTCTACAATCAGACTAGTACAGCAGTTTCTATAACAACAATCCAGATGATGCTTTTGTTGTTGTTGTGATTTATAAATCAGATCCAGATCCAATCAATAATCCACCAAACGATGTGTTCAGTGTCTTTCCTCTCTAGTGTTCTCTATGGAGAAAGCAAAAGCAGCTAAGAAATCGCTAACAGCTTGCCTGATAACCTGGGCAGTTAATGCAGGCCAAGTATCTTTGGCTACATAAAGTATCAGAAGTAGAACTTTTTCAACATTAAATATTCAAAGCGTTTCATATAGAAAATGAACCCAATTAAAGTTAAAATAGGAGAAGTGTAATGAGTCTCAAGTCAGAATGCTTGTCTTCAGAACTATTCGCTAATGAGCCCTTGTTGGTTTTGCACACTTTACTTTCAGTGGTGTGGCACTGTCATTTCTGCTGGTTTTAATTTTTAATTCAAGTTGAATGAGAGGGTGGTGAGTTAATAATCAAGGCACCAGGGTGTTTTGCAGCCAATGGATAGCTGGGAGAAGTTGCCAAATGAGGCTTGTGGTCCGCCCTTTGATGTCTTTGCGAAACATTGAAAATAGGAACAACCAGTTAACAAAAGCCTATCAGTTTAGAGTGGTATCAAACATAAATGACCACACTAAGGGGAAGGCGTCCTGCCAATGGCCTAATTAGGGAAAAGAGTAGGCTAGCAAAATAGCATGGCACTGAATAACACAGCATCCGAGCACTAACAGAAACTGACTTGAGAATGAGATAAGAGACCAAAAGGCAGCACAACGGATCCCGCCGCTCTGCAGTCATGTGCTGTATGCTGAACTGTCAGCCTTCACATAAATCTCATATGAGCAGTGACACATTTCACTCACAAGAAAAGGAACGCACCAAGGGGCTGCAGTAGATATGCAGATGGAGGAGATTAGAAAGCACATTTGCAGAGGAGGTTCACACTATGAATTGGTCCTTGATCTGAAATTGACATATATGGGGCCATTTTTGTCATCATTTAGCCATCACAGACTCCCATCCAGCGCGCTGTCACCGGTCCCCATGCACCTGATGCGACGCCTGCTAAGTATAAGAGGCAGAAAGAGAGCTGTCTGAAGAGCAGGTCTGATTAAAAACCAGGCTCTTCTGGGGAAAGAGTAGAGTTTCATGTTTTATATAGATGGCCCAGAAAGACGAACCAAAACTTTGCTGGAGGATTAATTTTTTTAAATAGAGTGCCTCTGTGAATATTTGTGACCCCCAGTGTCATTGTTTTTCATCCAACAAGCTGACATGGTGAGATGCTGACAGTGTTTTTATAGAAAGTTAGAAACAAATGGTTCCTATTACCATTTTGGGCATTCGGATATGTCAATCTAACAATATAATATATAATAATATATAATAAGCTACAACTAGTTCTGCTGATAAGTTTGAGAAAGACATAGAAGTCTAATGATTCCACACTATGGTTCATTTGGCACTGCAATGCAAAAATTCAAATCATACAATACAGTGTCAATTAGTAGTCTCGATGGGTTGGGGGGGTAATAATGGCAGGCAGCATCACAAAATTTGGACTCAGCTAAAGAGTTCCTCATTACAGTTTTTTTGGCACCTTCCTGGAGGCCTCATTCCTCACATCAGGTTCCTCTTCCACATGCCCAGAGGGCTTCCTTCCTACCTGCACAGCATTTTGGCAACCTGCTTTATTATACCACATACAAAAGCATCATTTTCCAAGCAGCTGTGTGTGTGTGTGTGTGTGTGTGTATATATATATATATATAGAACGCTTATCTACATATTGACTTGGTATAAATCCACACCCTTGTCTGCCATAATAATTACACATCTTGTAAAAGGAACTACTCAATTCTTCCTGCACCTGAGGCGGGCAGCTGCAGGACTTGCCCACCGGCGCCCAGCAAACAC
Organism: Zingel zingel; assembly: GCA_023566125.1. Taxonomy (NCBI): domain Eukaryota; kingdom Metazoa; phylum Chordata; class Actinopteri; order Perciformes; family Percidae; genus Zingel; species Zingel zingel. The sequence goes on from CM042315.1 coordinate 8,682,380, forward strand.
ACCTCTGGCGCTGCCTGGTATCCAAACAGCTTCAATATATACCCACAGCCATTGCTTTCTATTGTGTAATGGCGCCTTTAGACTCCAACTGAACAGAAAGCGCCAACGCAGGCACGGTTACATGTGTTTCTATGCATTGCGGGAACAAAGCAGTTGGGATAGGTCCGACAGGTAATAAAGACAGCAGGGGCCTGTTTTATAGTTGTCAACGAGTCAGACCACACACACGCATAACTGCACACACTCCGACACACACGTACACAAACACACAACAAAGCAGTGTGTGTGTAGTGACACAGGCCAGCCCAGGAGGTATGTTTACATTTTGTGGCTCTCTGGACCTTGTTGTACGTGTATATAAAAAAAACGCTCAAAATGGCCAGGCAGGTTTTTTCTCTCCAGCCAAACCACATCTATTGCTCAGTGCTGCCATGACATGTAATCAGAACACTGATGCGGGTGATAGAGGCCATATCAAGCTATTCACAACTCTCCCAAAGTACTATCAGTGGAGGGCGTTCATTAGTCCAAAAATACATAATTTATGCAATCTAAAAAATACATGTGATCATGAATCAAAATGGGAATGAGAGACACAGAAACATTGAGGTTCTCTGGTGATGCCAATTCTTTGTTTCGGGAGAAGCGACTAGTGGTAGCTGCCCTGCCAAACATTGTTGTTCTGCTGCTTAGAGGCCAGACAAGAGCCAGACCTGGTGACACTCTACGGCAGAAATCAGCAATCTGTGTTCATTACAATTCTTTCTCTCACTACACTGCCGTATTTCAAAGACAATTGTTTCCTCTGTTATCCATGCAATGGTTTAGCACATTGAACAACAGTCACGCCAAATATAACTACACTTATTATACACTTTTTTGTACTAAATGTACAGTAAAGCATTATACATATGGATTTTAGTGGACACAAAGAGTGACACTAGGGAGACATTAGGTTAGACTGCATGCTAACTGACATGAACAACACACCACTGGGAGCACACACACATTTTTCAGCAACACAAGTTAAGCATCTAAAACAGCACCGGAGCCGATAGCCTTTATCCTCTCTCCATTCAGGACTGATAACATTCATTTGCATGGTGACGTCTGAATTCTGCTGAGATTATTTGTCAAAAAATGCCTGAATTTCACAGTTAATTGGCCTCCCTAATTAGCACAGGATGTCTAATTCCCATTGCAGTCAGTGTGCTAAATGGTAAAGCTTTAGCAAGCGGATGCCATTCCTTTTCGTTTGAGCAGAGAGAGTCCCCGTGCAAGCCGCACTACACTGTACATTACACACTCAATGATCGATTCTAAATCTTAATTAGGGAAACGACAAACAAGCAAGGGGACTTAATGAACTGTGTACCTTGTCAAACAGCTGGCTGATCATATTTATTGAGATATATGTTAAATGTAATGATTTAGGCAATTAACTGTAGACCCCTCTGTAATCTCTGAGGGACATAAAGGGGCCATGGAGGCGAGCTAATGGAAAGCAGCTGACAAATATTCGTCATCCCCAGTGCTGGGACAGGCATCAGTGGCTTAGAAGACCTTGTGCTCAGGAATAAAGATATCATATAAATTTCACTCCCTTGTGTGCTTCAATCGCAGTCATTTACGGTCCTGGTTTACACTGCTCTGATGCTGTAATAAGACATGTTTCAGGCGCTCTCCGCTTTGCTGGGACCTCATCCTATTTAATGATCTGAGATGTTCTGCAAAAACAATACAGAAACATAACAAAAGATATCTAAAAGTGGGCACAGTCTTTATTATCAGCGCCTTTTTTTTCTCACTGCCATCCATTTCTAACTTTTTTTTTTTTCTAAATTGGTCAAATGGAAAGCAGTGAAAAGCGAGGAAAAAAAAATTAAGCCGAGCCGAAAAGTGCGACTTGGATTTAATATTTTATAATTGCCAAGGGACATTCTAAGATCAATGAATTTTTGCCCGGGACGCACATCAGAAAGAGATGTACTTCAGTCTTTTTAGGGAACATTGGTCTATTTAATTCCAGTGTCTGATGCATGTGAAATATGCCTTCCATGGCCTCCTTCTTCTTCCTCAGGCACTGCTGCAGGCAGACATTACCACTTTTAATGGGCCTCCATGAGAAGAGGCAAGCCAGCCAATAACCCATCTTCACTAATGGATCGCCTTGTTTGTTCTCTTTCACCATTTTCTGAAGCTAATTTTAGATTCTGGTTCTGTTTTTCATGACAAAATAGAGGACACTATATCACAACAATATTTTAAGAAAACAATTAAATAAATGGTCGTTAGACAGAAGGACAGACAAGAACGGTGTAATTTAAGCAATTTGTTCACATGGACCATCTTTGTCGAGTTAGCTGGTGGTTGGTCCAGGTCATTAGGGGTAGCTCAAGTGTAACTGGAAGTCAGAAAAGGGCCTCTCTCAGTGGGAGACTAAAAGAAAAAAATAACGTCTGGGCATTGTAGTAAAAAGCTTAGAGTGAAATAAATGGGATAGTTAACAGTAGTAAATTTTTAGGGGTGGGAATGATCAACTCACTGATTGATTTATCACAGGCTGCTGAACCAGTCAATAATATATTCACTAGTCGTAATCTGAATTTAACCTCAATAGTCTCAAAAAGTACCCACGACTTATCGATTGCAATTAACATTCCGGCCATACAATTAAATTGCTGGGTCATGTGAAGTGGTTATATATTTATTTTATAGTTATATAACTTAAACATGCCATGTTTAACCATTGTACAGTATTATTAAAATATCAAGGGTTCACTTCCAATGACATTTCCACATATATTATTAAAGACATCAAGGGTATTCGTGAAAAGAATCAACCACTGCAAAAGTATGTGTATACTATACAAAAGAAATCCTGTTTTTGACAGAAAACTGGAAAACGCAAACTGCTCGTGATAAGCTACGGTGCAGTAAATGTAAAGATGGTGCCCCATTTAGTATTGAGTTTTAAGCAGAAATCTGCTGCTTACAGGATGCAAAATATACACCTCCTCTGCAATGAAAAGTCCTGAATCAGATTCTGGAAACTCAAACTACTCTCTATGTTGGCATTTCTGCCATCTAGTTGTAGTATTTTGCCTACTCGGTACATATTAACACCTCCCCTCCGCCCTCCTTGGCATTCTTCTGCCACCCCACCCCCCTGCCAGCACCTAATGAAAGATCTTTTCCTTTTTCACCCCAGGCTCAAACCTTGACAGCTGACAATGGAGCTGACATAAAACTTATAGTTAAAGGAAAACTAACTTAAATACATAGTGACAAGAAAATGCACTACTCCCTGGTAATGCCATGGCGCTGTTCTGCACAAAGCAATCAGGGTTAAATCTAAAAGGCATCGCAGGAGGTCCTATAAAAAAACGACAGTAAGTCACACAAAGACACAGGAGTTTCTTAAGTGAGCCATAACAGAAAGAACTCTCCGGGCTCTCCAGGGCTTCACCATGTAGGTTTCAGAGGCTCCGTGTTGACAACTTCATTAGCAGCGCCCGCGCTCTACAACTCTCAAGTCGTTCACCATTACACCATGTTAAGACTAAGAATTCGGAGGCTCAGAGTTTCCTTCTCCTCCAGGATGGAGGAAACACAAGTAGGCACAGAACGGCAAAACAGTGATTGAGGCGTTTTTTTTTTTCTGCCTATCCCTATGAGTGGTGAAGGCGTAGGATGAGGAGAGTGGGTTTGCACAGTGCGGTATATAGCACAGTATGGGGCCCTGGATGTTAGGCTGTCCCCATGTCCCTGGCCAGCAGGCTAGCTAGAGAGCCAGCCATTATCAGCTTGCCTCCTTAACAGCGAGGCGGCGAGAAGAAAAAAGGCAGCAAATTTCATTCTTCAGAAATTTAATTATATCAAGATTAACAAGGGAGGTAATTAATTTCTTTAAGATGAGTATCTTTTATGTGCCTGGGGCTCAACTTTGTTGTCAAAACTGTATATTTAACCATTATTTCAGGGCAAAGTTTTAAAGGCAGAAATGAGGGGGATCACTACTTTGCCATAAATATATGAGGATATATTGGAGGTTATAATCTAAATAGGGAGATTACAGTGTTAACACTAATGTGTACATGTATGTACATATATAAATATAAGCTTCATTTAAGAAATTTCAACAATGAATCATCAAAAATGGGTTGCATCAACTACATTTAAAATAATTTCCTAAATTTATAGTCATGATGGATTTTCTTTTAGCTTAGACAGAGCCCTTACATCCTTAGCCTATTGTGGATAGGTATCGCATTTTAAGTTGGAGCTCGAGGTTGAAACCTAAGACCACCAGGTGGACCACGAGCCCATCCAGGACTTGTGTTTTGTGTAGGAATCTTCTCTCCCTCACTGAGAATGTTCAAATACTTTCCTATTTCTTTAGATTGTGACTAACTAGAAGATTTAACCTAAATGAGTGATGGAACATGGACAGCCCACGTATCTGTGTTACTGATCTTGGAAGATCTTTAAGCCCCTTTCAATGAATGAATACATTAAAGCCAGTGATGCTGAGTCAAGCTGACAAGTAGCATATATTTAAGACCCAACAGACGATCATGGCTGCTACAGTACTGTATTTCTTCTGCATGTCAATCTATACATACAGTGGGGAGAACAAGTATTTTATACACTGCCAATTTTGCAGGTTTTCCTACTTACAAAGCATGTAGAAGTCTGTAATTTTTTATCATAGGTACTCTTCAACTGTGAGAGATGGAATATAAAACAAAAATCCAGAAAATCACATTGTATGATTTTTAAATAATTAATTTTCATTTTATTGCATGACATAAGTATTTGATCACCTACCAACCAGTAAGAATTCCGGCTCTCACAGACCTGTTAGTTTTTCTTTAAGAAGCCCTCCTGTTCTCCACTCATTACCTGTATTAACTGCACCTGTTTGAACTTGTTACCTGTATAAAAGACACCTGTCCACACACTCAATCAAACAGACTCCAACCTCTCCACAACGGCCAAGACCAGAGAGCTGTGTAAGGACATCAGGGATAAAATTGTAGACCTGCACAAGGCTGGGATGGGCTACAGGACAATACACAATCAGCTTGGTGAGAAGGCAACAACTGTTGGCTCAATTATTAGAAAATGGAAGAACTTCAAGATGACGGTCAATCTCCCTCGGTCTAGGGCTCCATGCAAGATCTCACCTCGTGGGGCATCAATGATCATGAGGAAGGTGAGGGATCAGCCCAGAACTACACGGCAGGACCTGGTCAATGACCTGAAGAGAGCTGGGACCACAGTCTCAAAGAAAACCATTAGTAACACACTACGCCATCATGGATTAAAATCCTGCAGCGCACGCAAGGTCCCCCTGCTCAAACCAGCGCATGTCCAGGCCCGTCTGAAGTTTGCCAATGACAATCTGGATGATCCAGAGGACGAATGGGAGATGGTAATGTGGTCTGATGAGACAAAAATAGAGCTTTTTGGCCTAAACTCCACTCGCCGTGTTTGGAGGAAGAACAAGGATGAGGACAACCCCAAGAACATCCCAACCGTGAAGCATGGAGGTGGAAACATCATTCTTTGGGGATGCTTTTCTGCAAAGGGGACAGGACGATTGCACCGTATTGAGGGGAGGATGGATGGGGCCATGTATCGCGAGATCTTGGCCAACAACCTCCTTCCCTCAGTAAGAGCATCGAAGATGGGTCGTGGCTGGGTCTTCCAGCATGACAACAACCCGAAACACACAGCCAGGGCAACTAAGGAGTGAAGCATCTCAAGGTCCTAGAGTGGCCTAGCCAGTCTCCAGACCTGAACCCAATAGAAAATCTTTGGAGGGAGCTGAAAGTCCCAAAACCTGAAGAATCTGGAGAAGGTCTGTATGGAGGAGTGGGCCAAAATCCCTGCAGCAGTGTGTGCAAACCTGGTCAAGAACTACAGGAAACGTATGATCTCTGCAATTGCAAACAAAGGTTTCTGTACCAAATATTAAGTTCTGTTTTTTTGATGTATCATATACTTATGTCATGCAAATTAATTACTTAAAAATCATACAATGTGATTTTCTGGATTTTTGTTTTAGATTCCGTCACTCACAGTTGAAGAGTACCTATGATAAAAATGCTTTGTAAGTGGGAAAACCTGCAAAATCAGCAGTGTATCAAATACTTGTTCTCCCCACTGTATTTGTGCAGGGAGAAAGATACAAACATGTCAGAAAGTCAATTATTTTCTTTTTACGCCTCACATCTGTTTCACAGTGGAGAAACATCAGACCACGCCACACACCCATAAACTGAGACATAAACTCACTGGTTAAGAGAACAGAGACAGTGGTGCTATTCAGGGATTCTCTTAAATCCCAACATACAACTCCATTTGTCTAAGTCTCAGTCTAAGTCTTGTCATGTTTGACATCTGACTACTATGTTTAGGATGTAAAGCAAATGTGTTTTTTTAAGCTGCTTTGTATCTTTGTGAAAAAAAAAGAAGTTTTTTAGTCGTGTTAGCTGCATGGTTCTATGGATGGCAATACCGGGTGCTTTGTCAGCCACTTTGGTCAACACAACTGTTGGTGGTTCGTAGCTCACTGGGTAGAGTGCGTACAATTAAGGTCCTTACCGCACTGGCATGGGTTTGAGTCCAACCCAGGGCCCTTTGCTGCAGGTCTTCCCCTCTTTCACCCCTTTCCTTTCTATCTAAATAAAGCTTAAAAACGATACGTGACATCGTTGCTCTCCTCACTTTCCCTCTAAAACCAGCATGGAGGTTCACATTTTTGGTTTTTAGTTAAATATCTTGACAACTAATGGGTAGATTGTCATGACATTTGGTGCACATTTACTGTATGTGCCCCTCAGGATGAATTGTAATAACTTTGGTGATTTACTGACTTTGCATCTAGCGCAAATCTGACTTAAAACTGTTATTTTGTTCAACGCTTTGGTGCATTACTGAATGCCTTTTTGAATCAGTGTGCTTGAGGAAACGCGTGCACAACTTATGGCATCCCTATGGGTTTCAGCTGTACTTTGGGTTTACTGCTGACACACTAAACTTACATGGTGAACATGGTAAACATTATACCTGCTAAATATCAACATGTTAGCATTGTCATAGTGACCATGTTAGCATTGTGAGCATGTTAGCGTGCTGACGTTAGCATTTAGCTTAAAGCACTGCTGTGCCTGAGTACACCCTCACAGAGCCGCTAGTGTGGCTGTAGACTCTTAGTCTCGTTTACTCTGGAAGTTACTATTCATGGTGACATTTAAGTGGAAGTTGATCTTATTTGCACTTTTAGCTTTGATTTACTTCTTTATTGAATTGGTATTTTCCCTGAATGCTTTATGTCAAAATGCTAATTTGACATTATCAAAAACCCTACTAGAACAGTGTGCTCCGGGTCTTATCTTTTCAAGTCCTGCCTTAGTTGTCCTGTCTATTGAGGCACTGGTTTGAGCTTTGAGTTGGCTGATGTGAGAGTCCTTCATCCACATGCCATATGGGTTTATCTCTTTTTAAGACTTTATTAATATTAATTAATTAATCAATCAATCTATCAATTAATATTGATAAAAGCAATTGATTAATGTGTGTTACACTGTGTGTTGTAGCTGTAGTAAGTAACAATAATTAGTTAACAAATGGAATATGTCATTTTAATTGTATTATAATTATGTTGAAACCGCCTCATTTTCAGGTATTTCAGGTCATATTTTGTTCTATTTATGACGTCTGTGTTACATATTTTGTGCATTCAATATATAACTAAATGTGGATAACTGTATTCCAGATAACAGTAGAAAAACACAAATGTATTTATCTTTTCATGTTTATACTATAGTTGTATTTTAAATGCTTTAACCCACATACCATAGTGTGATAACCACTGGTGGGTACTACTGTGCTCTACATTGTGCAGGGGAAGGGAAAGTTGGCAAAGTGCACTGTGTTAAAGCTCTAAGAACGCATGGCATCTGGCCAAGGAGCCCCTGTAACCATTCTGAAGACTTGACTCTGTCTCCTTTGTGTCCTCACTGGAAACACAGAATTGCCTAGAGAAGTAAAGTCAAACTAATATTACAATCTCCTTGACATTATGAAACCAATAGCAGCCTCTCTGTGCCCTCTTTAATGATATTTATGCAGTATTTAGAGAAGGGGAACCCACACAGGAATCCTTATGCTTCATTACAGCCTGATATAAGTCATGCTAAAGTCATTGCATTCTCCTTCACATCCAACCCTGCATTACTTAAGTGGTGAAAAAAATACATAAAAACAACAATGGCTAATCGGGGGCTAATGTCAATGCACCCAGTGGATTTAAGAGAAGACTCCATATTGTTGAGAGCAGCATGAAAAAAAAAAGAAAAGAAAGTCAAGTTAGCTGTCTTTGCCACTGAAAATTCCCAGTATGTATTTGGACATGGAGAGGAGTAAGTGGAAAGTAGGAAGGAGGGATTTTGTGGTATTAAAAACAGGAGGAGGAGTACTGTGGTATATATATAGATGTAGTGAGTACTGTACAGTATACTCACACATTACTGCCACTTCTCCAACTGCACCAACACGCAGGCCCAACTTTTCTAACCATATACTATCCCCAACAGATTGTGGGCAGAGAAGGGAAAAAGATGGAAAGGAAGAAAAGATGGGGAGGCGGAGCGAGTGGTTTCCTCCATGCTGTCCCTTCTACTAGCCGTTAGTTGGCCAGTCTCTTTCTTAACCAAACAGCCTGGTTGGTCTTAGTCCTCTGAGTCCTTACGCCCCTCCCTCCAGCTCCGGAACCCTCGTGCTTTGCGAGTTTCCTGTTTGTCTGGTTGAAGACCTGGCCGTTTTTACTCCCAGGCGGCACACTGGGAGGGACGCAGGAGAAGGAGAAGAAGAAGAAGAAAAGCACAAGAGAGAAGGACAGAGGGGAGGTTGGCGGGGAGAAGGCAAAGGGAGAGACACTGAACACTCAAGTTGGGATTGATTTACTTCATTAACCGAGATTACAAGTTTAACTTACAAACCAGAGGTCAAAATTTCTCATTAACAAGGGGACCGTGGAGAACCTCGGGGCTTGGAGACCACTCTTATTACTGACTACACATTTCAATCTGTCTTTGATGTTCCATGTCTGCCTTTCTACCCCCTCTTTCCCCCTCCTATTTTTTGGCAGCGAGGTTGATTTTAATTGTAGCTATAGAACAGAGCATAGTTTGCCTGTAAGCCAGCCTCCACATCTGTAGTGAGTGCAGCTTTAGTGATATTGGGTGCAGTCCATAGCTCGGGGCTAATTTTAATGGTCCCCCCCCACTCCGCTCCCTCCCTCCTTCATTGGAGACTCAGATTGTTTTCCACGTGATTCCTGTTAATTTAGCTGGGGGAAAGGGCATCAGTTTTCCTTGTGCTTTTCCCCCTCTCTCCCTATGGCTCTCGCTCTATTGCCTCACTCCTTCTTTCTGCTCTACAGCCTCAAAGAAAGAAGGTGAAATGAACTCAAATGGAAAAATAGACTGTGCTCACTATTAAATCGTTCGCCTACTTTTGTCCCTTGCATTGCGCGTGGTCGAGACGGATAGGAGATAAGGCAGTGTGGCTGCACAAACTGGGGCAATGTAGCTGATATTGTTGCTTTTACGTCAACAAACAAAGCTCTTGCTTTGATGTGATAAATGGCCTGAGTGCCGGGATGATAACTCTGAGCTCATAAATTGTGTCAAGGATGTTTCAAAGCTCTGAGCATGTTTAACACTGAAAGACATTGTGCGTTGAGGCACATTTTACATCGCAGAACCTTAGATGTACTGAGGAGTCTACCCTTATCTGGATTTCATAAGCTAGCAACACAGAAGCCACACAGTTTCGTCAAGATGCACCAAATGGGAAGAGAGGAGATCATAAGACACAAAATTCAATGAGCTGAAATGAAACAGTAAAGTGTTCCAATAATGTTACAGTACATGTGTGAAAGGATATACAGGGTGTGATGGAATAATCATCACAGACTGTCCTCTATCCCCAATCCAATGAACTAAAATCTCTTCTCTGTACAATATACACATTAGTGTCCACATATTCAAGCTAATGTTTGGAGGGCATATGAGCCTTCATCACATTTCCATCCTCCTTCATCTGCCCTTTGTCACTGCACTTCATCCCTCCACCTTCTTCAAGGTAGCTCACCCTTGACTTTTGTGCTGAACTTCAAAAGCCTGTGTGTGCTGATTGGAGGGTTTGGGCTGTGGGATCAGGACTATTGAGCTGGAGGGGGGTTTGCAGTGTCTGTGCCTGTGTGGCCCCTGCCTGTGCAGTGACCCACCGCTGGGGCCACAGCAGGCCGTCTTCCAGAGAGCCAGCCAGCCAGCAGCCCCAGCCATTGGCTCCTTGGAAATAATCCACCCTGCGGAGCCCTGTAAGGCCCCCTTTGTTCCCTCCTGCAGACTAGATCAGGCTGGAGACAGACATCCCAGTCTTGACTGGCTATCAGTTTCACAGCCTGTGGCGATCCACATCCAGGCACAGGCTCAGGCCCAAGCCCCGGCCAAGCCACCATCAAATTAAAGGTGGGAGAATGGGGGTTGGGGATTGGGTTTGGGGGAACGGAGCGTATTTGTGTCACCTGAATTCCGTCACAGTGTGAACACGGTGGAAAGGTGGTCTGATGAGGAGAATGAGCAGGAGGGAAGGAATATTGAAGAGGAGGATTTCAACAGGAGCTCTGCCTCTCGGTGAACAGAGCAGGATCTCAACGAGGCCATTATCTGGCTCCTAATTTGAGCTCTGGCACAGCACTGAAGGGCTGCCTTTGTCTGGGATTAATGCGGAAAGCTCAGGATGCGATGTCAGAGGGAAATAATCAGCATGGGCCCTTCATAACGTTGGCTGCTTGTGCTCCTGGCCAGGGCCCCCCGGCTCATTTCTGTGGAGATGAAATCTATGACAAGCCCCTCAGTGAAGCTAAGAGCAGGCAACAGTCCAGTAACACCCACAGGCCTCCAGGCATCCTGTGACCCCCTTAGAAAAGTCACATTCACTTTGCTCTGGAGAAGGGAAAGAGAACGCCGCAGGCGCTTCCAGCCCATGTGAAATGAAGAAATGTGAGGAGGTGAAAACGAAGTGAAAATAAGTTAAGATTCCTCCTCCGCCCTCTCTGCAATCACTCCAGAGGAGGGGCACACTGTGACTTCACTTCATTATGCCCCTCTAATTAAACACGAACAGTACATAAAAAAGAGGATAACATAGAAAAAAGCATAATGTATATTCATGTTAATGTTGTGTTTTGCATTTGGGAAAGTAGTTTGAGAAAGCAGCTTTTTTTTAAAGCAGCAGAAGGTCGCAGGCTAATACCCATCAGGGTAAAACATTCTGAAAGAGGTTGGCACTGCACTCAAGGACCATAAGTAATGCTTTTATTTTGTTATTTATGCTTTTACTATGCTCCTCTGCAGCATATTGCTGCTAAGCGAAGGATGTGAAGATGCAACTCGATAAGCAGGTTATTAAAATGACCAATTGACATTCAAAATTCAGGCTTATTTTAGATTCATCATATATACAGATGAATATGTGGAACTCAAATGTTTCTCCCACTGCCTCAAGGAAAATGTGACTTGGTACAGCAACTGTGCATGACTTCATGTGTTACCCTGTGCTGGAGAAATATGATACTCAAGTCACTGCTTTTCCTCAAACAGTAGACGGTTCTTTATAATACCAGAGTTCAGCTTAATTAAGAACAGACTAGGCAAGTCACCGTGCTCTCTACACACATATTTTCTACCAGATTCGTCACATTCACCAACTTCAATTGTGGAGAATGGGTTATTAGACCGATTCCTTAACTTGGCTAATGCTTAACAGGTTAAGACTGAAGAGGATGTGTGGTATAATGGCTCTCAAAACTAAAGCTGTGGGGGAAGGGAGAACAACAAAGAACCCTGTCCACAAAACAAACCCGCTCCCTTGTGTCTCCAGAAAGGTATCTGGCTCATGACTCTTGTGATCAGAGATTTCAGATTTGTTCATCTTCATCCACTTTGTAGATGAATAAACATGACAACAATGGTTCACAGGGCTAAGCACTGTGTCGCAAACCCACCGGTGCACTTCACAGCTCGCTCACCACACAACCTCAGTTGTGGATTCACACAATCGGCTCGATTCTGTGGAAATAAGAACAGCAAAATGATACTGAATTCTCACTCAAATCGGTGATCTGTGGCCACTCTAAAATGTAAACATGAATGCATTAAATATTAAATAAAATGAAGGCGAGGCATCTGCTTCATCTCATCCAAGGGCGTAAACTTTGGATTCAACATTGGGGGGGTTGAGCTTTCCACTTTTGAGCAAAATTGAAATTTTTAACAGACACTACATTTCCTGCATTCTGGTGAAATTTTTTTTCTGCAACAATGTGTGCCTTTATTTGTGCAAATGTCTTTATTTATGTAAAGGAAATTCTAATAGGTTTTTGGGGGGTTACACTGGCCAGTTTTGATCGTTGGGGGAGAACCCCCCCACCCCTGTAAATTACACCTATGATCTCATCTGAGTTATTATCATTCATTTATATAATTTTACTTGGTCACCTGGACAGTAAAATATGTTAATGCAGGACGATAGTAACAAATTGACCAGCCCATGTGAATGTCACACATCACCCACTGTGGCTTCTTATCATTATCGTAATCCCAGGTGCATCCACTGTTTCTCACTATTTTCTCTATTTTTTGGCTATGCTGTATCTAATATTGCTTATTCAGCAGTGTTTCCTCTATGTTGATTGGCAATTGGCGGCCCGCCACGGTTAGATTCCTCCTGCCACGGTAAGATTCCTCCTGCCACGGTATCAGAAATGTACAAAAAGCCGTCTATCAGCAGTGATTGTTAGAGAGCACGTCAGAGAATAGCGCGGACACGTGCTTCACAACGTGAGTGGGCACTTGCCACTTAGAGAAAAGGGAGAAAGAAAAAAGAGACAGGCTGTCCGGAGGACCCAGTTGAGATGGCATGTGTGCATCCTTGAGAACTGTAAGTCGTATAACTTATGTTGTCAGTTCATTTAAGCCTGTATTAGTCTATAGTTCTTTATTTAAATTTAAATTAAGTTAACTGGTGATTTTTGTGGTTTCACCTTCACCTGCTAGCTAAATTGCACGTGGCTGTTGATTCAATACAACGCCCTTGCTCACGTTTGTATTTTAGGTGCATTATTTACATGCTTAAGTAATTACACTGTATTAAGGGACCATATTTACCTTCATACTACCATTCGGTATTCATGGAATGGACCACCGGAGGAAAATAGGGGAGGGTCATGTCTTTTTATTCTGTGCTGAGGGGAGGGTCATCCAACATTTTTCAGTCCAGAGGGGGGGGGTCACCCAACTTCTGTATTCATGAAACAGCAACATTTCAAAGTGGCTTGTTTGGTGCATATTTTTCCATGTAGCTCTCAGTCTCGGCCCTCCTTCGCTACCAGATGGATCTGACCACATATGCGGAGTTCGCTGGGGGGCAGGGGGAGCTGCCCCCTGGTGGCTGAAACGGGTAATGTCATTGTTTAAAACATTAGTGGAATAATTCAATATGAATTACGTCTGGCATGATCAATCATAAAACAAAACAACTAAATGGTGGTAGGTAATACATCCGATTTAATATACTGCTTTAGTAAAAAAAAGTATTTCCTGGCTGACGATGGGAGCAGCAGGACGCAAAAAACGAAAGTTACTGTTGCACTAGTCTGGACATCTTACCGTGCCAAGGTTGCAATAAAGGTTTCCTAAATGCCACATGTGATGTCAGCTTACTAATTGATTGTGGGTTTTGTGTAGATTGTATAAGTTTATTCCACTTTGTTTAAACGGCGAAGAAGCCTAGTGACCAGCTAGTGACTAGCAACCAGTTTGTGTGTTGAATGTTAGGCTACCCAGAGTGCCTTGCTGACTGGTCTCAATATTTTATTGTTTTATTTCATGTGGATACTAGTTTACAGGAGGAGTAACTTAGTATTTGAAGTAATGCAGTAATGCATGAAGTGTGCATTTATTTTCCATGCTTATTGTGTTTCCACAACAATGTTAGTGAGTAAATCTACTGAACTGGCCACCACACCATAACAGAGGAGTGGGATGCGTCAGATGATAATACAGAGGTTTAGGCACATATGTCCTGGCTGTAAAAAAACAATGGGAATCTGTATGTCTTTGCCAAGCACAAACCAGTACCAAAGGTATCGATAAATTGTTGAGGGAGAGTCATGTCTTTTTTCCAAATTGTTTTGGAGGGTCATAGAAATTTTTTTACTAGCGAGGGGAGGGTCATGTCTTTTTTGGCTAAAGGTCCCAAAATTCCTCCGGTGGCCCCTTAAATAAATAACGAACAGTCCCTAAGATACTAGAAGTGCCGGAATCCCATAACTACTAGAACTGCCGTGATTTCAAACTCTATAATCTCTCATGATAAATACCCAATTGCAATATTAATGCATGTATTGTCTTAGGATATCTTTAGAACAACGTAATAACACCGACATGTACATTTTAACGATTTTAATTATACTTTTGAGTACTAGCCTAATACGTGTTTCAATAATCCATATCATGGCATAGTAAACCATGATTATTTCATACATTCATATCCCGAAAAATATTAATTCATTCAACATAATTCACAGCCAAATAACAATTAAAAGTATGTTATTTGAACATTTATAACCTAACCTAACCTGGCACTGCCTCCGTTTTGGTGTCTGCTGTGGTGCGGCGCTGTTCGGACCGTGCGCCGCTGCCCTTTTTTCCTCCATAAACTCCACTCTCAGCTACTTTGCCAGTTGCTGCATGAACTTCCGGGATATTTTACAGCAGGTGCACTCCTTGGAGAGGTTGTGTGCAATGATTCCAGCCAGTTGTAGCATGTATAAAGTTATATGAACACGTAGACAGCTACCGGCCATCTACGTGTACCGCGCCTTTCACAGAGCGAGCGCCCGGTGCTTTTCTTCTGATTCAGAACAGAGTCCATCCACGCCGTAGTAGCCTACGTTACCAACTCTGGCTTTGCCTTCGGCCCATCGGTGATGCCCACACTTGTTACTCGAGACCGCTAGTTACGTTTCTCTGACAGAGACTATGATTATTACTAAGCAACCAAGATGCATCTTCAACTGCGGAAAAGATTAAAAACCAAACCGCAAAAATCTGAGCGGTCAATATGACTGTGTATGGCCAAAATAGGTAAAAGTGATTGTATTTTCTTTGCCTTTTGTGTAATGTATATACAAACAATTTTAAATACAGACTCTTTTAAGAAAAGTCAGGTACCAGCAGGATTGTATTTTTTTATTCAGCAAAGTTATTACCCACAAACGGTCAAAATGACCGTCCTGGCCGTTCTAGGCCACAGGGGGACCATCTACAGCATGTATGCTACTCAGCATTAATGGGCCACCTCTTTCTGAATTCCCCTATAACCGAGCCTTGGAGTTATTTTTCCAAAAGCCAAGAAAAATCAAATGCACACAGCAAGGCTGCCAACTTTGCCACTGAAGCAAATATGCAATTAGTTTCATTATGAATGGTGTCATACTATACTTTGGGTTTTGGTTTCTGAACTGAAACTGAAAGTATGCCTCATTGTGTGTGAATAGAGGTGAATAAATATATTTGTTAGTGTTGCTGCGAAGTGTCAGTTCTGTTTAATACGTAAAACATTGGACGGGGAGGGGGGGGGGGGGGGTTCGACACTGCATCTGCCCCCACTGCTAAAAAAAATCCTAAAGGAAACACTGTTATTCTATATCCTATTTTGATGCTTAAATTGTAGTATGTTACTACTTTCCCTCCATTGCTCTCCTATTCTTCAGCTTCTGATTTTAACTACTAGTCTGACACAGATTCAATCAATCAAGCAATAACCAGGTTACCATTGTTGTTGGAGTACAGGAAAAAGATATGATTGTGTGGTTACAGTCCTCGCACATGTTCACCTCAGTAAACATTAGAGCCTATAGTATGTCAAACTGTCAGTGTTTTGAACATGACAACTGAATAGCCAGCCAAGAGGAAACTGTTAGAGAGGTTCGGGTCATACTCCCTCAGGGAGTTTTATTTGTATTCCCAACCTCCACGTCTTCTTCTGTATTCTGACATCTTGATTTAATTTCACATAAATTACATAACTTGAAAGAATTAAGCACTTAAATTGTGTGTTCACCTCTATAATATTAAGCTTGGTTTTTACTGCACTATAAAAACTTGAACAGGCAAACAAATATAATTTTGTGTTGATCTAAGGAAATGTTTGTTTGAATTTAAATGAACTTGAAAATACATTTAAATAGAAGTCTGTTGGTAGAAAGCAAGTCCCACATATTATTTTATCAGCAGTGACAGTAGATAAAATGAGTTGGAGGCCAAGACAACAGCATACAGAGGCTGCCTGTATACATAATATGATATAATAATTAGGGTTGTCAAGGTTTATGCGGTATCCTCGTGTTAACGCAAATTCGTTTTAACGCCACTACATTTTTTAATGCATTAACGCAGGTTATGTTATGATGACTGCTAGTATGGACTGTGCATTGTGAGTGCACTGGACTGCAGTCTCTGAACGGGTCCAACGCAGGTTGAATTCGCATCGGCAGGTCCACTTTAAATACGTCTGTTGTATGAAATATCTGTATCGTCGCTGCCCTGCATTTTTACAAACTATGATAATCTTGTCGTGGGTCACATCTCTCGCCTCGCCCACATCCAGGTGCTGTCTCTATCTCTTCTTGCGCTTCACTGAAACTGAACATCCACTTACTACTATTTTCGCTCACCGGAGCAGCTTTAAGTCTATGGCAGCAGTCTTTAGTTGTGTTGATTGGCTTGAAGGTACTGTGGGCGGGACATTGAGTGAGACAGAGTGGTGGCTGCAGATAGAGAGACCAGCTGCATAAACCGTAGAGGGAACTATTTTCACCGTGCATTATGACCGGAAAGATTTAAATATGTCAACTTGAACAGATTTCCCAGTAAAAAAAGGAGGTAATTACTGGATATTGGAAACACTGCTATGGTGGTTTCAGGTCAATATTTGTCATTGTTTATAATAAATATACATACATTTGCATACAGCAAGCAAATTTGTCCACTGCCATGTTGATAAGAGTAATTACATTATTAACATATTTAAGGGTTATTTGTCAAGTATTGACGAGATAAAATACTTGCAATTAACTGGCAATTAATCTCAATATATATTTTTTAATATTTTAATCGATTGACAGCCCTATAATAATAATAATATAATATAATATAATATAAAACAATATTTTCTTTATATTATTTTATATTATATTATATTATTATTATTATACTTGTAGGTAATTCAGGATTCTGTAACTACTCATTTTTAAAGGTCCAGTGTGTAACGTGTTTAGTTGTTCATTATCAAAATCTTTGTTGCCCGTTCACAAACTTGTCCTTTTTCATGAATATTTACCTCCACCATCAATTCCAAGTATTCCTTTTGGCTTTAAAGTTTACATTTGCATTCACATGAACTGGGTTAGACGCTCCATATTCATGCGCCATCTTGAAATACGTTAGCCGGTAAGGGACATACAGGACATACTGCTCCACCTTTCACGTTTTCACTGTCACATGATAAACTCACAGGTGCTGCTAATGGGTATCGTAGCTTCCTGGCCCCTGCAAGTTTGAAGAAGGAAACATGGAGGACCACACACATTCAAAATCCAAATTTCAGGAACAGGAGTCTTCTTCTTCCCAGAAAAAGAAAAGGATATTGAAAAGAGCAAAAGATTGGCTTTTTGAAGCGTGAAGGCTACCGTAGCTGTAATACGTACTTTGAACTGCGTGGTGCGAGAGAGTTGATTGCGATATATGATCTCAACGCTAGATGGGAGAAATTCCTACACAGTGGACCTTTAATTAGAGTGTAACCTGAAAGTCTTTACTACGGCCTGCCATGGGCTTCTGTTGACTAAGAAACTTAAGCCTTGAGGTGTAAAGTTGTGTGTTACTGATACTGTACACAAAACATACATGGTCTGGAAAGTATAAAATTGGCCATTCATTTGGGTGTTAAAATGGCCATAATGACAGACCGGCTGCACTAAGGCAGTACTGTAATTCTGAATTGGGGACAAATGGTGTAACGAGATGTGCTGCTGAACACTGACATAAGAATTCATTTACAAGAATTCATGACAATAGCTATTAGTCAGATAAATAAAATAGGCACAGAAATAGAGTAGGTAAACAAGAGATCTAAAACAAAAAGTATGCTAAATTATTAGGAAACAGCGGGGAACAGCTAAACAAAAAGCAGACTGTCTGTATATTGGCTAGCAATTATGACTGTGTTTTTTCCTAATCTCTAACTACAATACCACAGCCTATTGTAGATGATTGATTATTTGTCCTTGGAGCAATGTCGGTCACTGCACTTAAGGTAATAATGTCAGGAAATATTTCTGACTAGCACAAACCTTGACCTACAGATGCATGACAAGTTTGGAGCATGACTGAGACGGCCTAAAGTCTCTTAACAAAAGCACAGTTATTCGAGTCAGGAGAATATCCTGCATTAAAAATAAAAACAAAATTTTGAAGTCAGTGTCATGCTTAAGAGGAGTAACAACCTTCAACCTTCCAGCAGCTGGAATTGGAAACCACTGCTTTACCTGCAGCGATGGATTTCTATTTCTTATTCACGTTGTTAGAGATAGATATTCAGTGACTCATTTTTTTGCATATCTAGCAACCATCCATGTTTGAACTTACTACAGTCAGGGATGACAGGGCCATGAAAATTACCATTGAAAGCTGTCCACACAAAAAAAAACACTGTAAGAAAAAAAACAACTGAGAAATACATGATATTGGATTACAGTATGCAGAAACCCCTGTTGGTAGGTTGTCATATTGTTTATTGCTATAGTATCAGCAGTAGGCTGGTAAGACAGCAGAATCAAAGTCAGATAATGTGATGATTAGTTAGGCCAATATATCACCATCACAAATGCACTGAAAAATACATTGTCAGAAATATTACTACAAAAGTTTGTGTGTATTGCGTTTAATGTGATGTTGTAAATTGTATTGTCACAAGACAGATTGCAGGACCCCAGGAAGAATAGCGTTTAGCTTACGCTGAAGCTAATGGGGATCCAAATAAAACAAACAAAAAAACAAACAAGTTAATGGTGAAAACGTTGTTGAGGATAGATATTAAGTCAACACTAGCAACTGGATATGGAAAAAAGGATAATATAGCCATTACATGCATCTAGTTCTTACCTCGGTCCCTGATGGGGTGTTCCCTGGTGAATCCATTTTACGTTTTTTGCGGGGTCCGATGGCGGCTAGTGCTGTAAGGTTGGCATCTCGCTGCCTCATCTGTGCCAGTTCCTGTTGTTGCATCTGGTGAAGACAACACAAAGATTAGAAAAGAACTGTGCCCTCTACACTACATGTAGTGTTGGCCCAGTATTATATGCCTCTGTTTGGGTTAGTAAGTACATCATGTACAAGGTATCAATATACACCAGTGCCAACCTGACAATTTCATGTGCATGTATTGTCTCTAAACAAGAAGTGCATATTTAGTACCCTTCATTGATGCATAAATTTATAACATGTCCTGTATGTGGTGGCTTTCAATACGACAAAGCCTCAGTCTGCATTAAACCAATCTCGGAACCTATCGGCTATCTCGGGGCAAGGGCCAATATTTCGTGGGTTCAGTGTGTAACCAGTGGATATGAGGGCCAAGACTTCCCCTTCCGTGCGCCAGTCATTGTTTAAGTCTGATTAGCAACTCGAGACATGAGAATGGAGTTTGATGTGTGATAGGATTTCTACGACCAGATTGTTTCTCTGCATGAGAATGCAGATAAATCAATAAAAAGCTAAATCAGATAATAGCCGATGGGTTCCGAGATTGCATTACAGCCAATGCGTTCTGCCTCTTTTGCAACCAACGCCCGCTCAAACATGATTGGTCAATACTACTCAGACTACAAATCATCTACAAACGGAAACCAGAATGCTTCCGATACCAAAATCATGTCTTGTCGCTTATAGATTCTCCATTCATATGCAGATTTTTTTATTTTAGAGATTAGCATTAAACAAATAAACAAACAGTCACACCAAAAATAGTTATTTGTGATACAAAACTGCCCTAAGATAGCTTTTTTAGTAACTCTGATGGTCCCAACTACTTTATTGCTCTGTTTGTTAACCACATAAAGGTGCACCATGACAATTACTTTTAGCCACACAAGTGACCCCAACATTTTAATTTCAGATTTTAAGAACATTTGCTACCAAATCTTAAAAAAACAACACACACATCTTAGTAGGGGTGCACGATTCAGAATATGTCACGATTCGATTCAATATTGATTTTTGGGCTCAAGATTTAATTCCAAATCGATTTTCGATTCAAAAACGATTCTCGATTCAAAAAACGATTCACAGTATGTAAATGTAGTTACTTTTCCCATGTGATTGCAGTAGACATACAATTTAAAAAAAAAAATAATGAAAAAATATGAATCGACTTTTGGAATTCTATGAATCGATTTTGAATCAGTAGAGCTTGAATTGCGATACGAATGTGAATCAATTTTTTTGCACACCCCTACATCTTAGGTCACATTTTAGAGCGTTGTAAGACTTGGTGAGAATGAGTGAGAAATGAAACAAGAGTAGGATCAAATGTAGTTAAGGTAATATATACGTCTGTGAGAGAGAAAGATGTTCCTCTTCTTCTTTCTACCAGTCCATCCATGTGTTGTTTTAGCTCTACTGAGCCAAACAAAATGGAAGCCTGCTGTCAGCCATTAACAGAGCTGCTGTCAAATATCAAATGTGTGTGGGTGTGTGTGTGCAGTCACATGGTCCCATTGTGATTTTTGCAGTTTGTGATATAAGGGGGAGGTTGTGGGGAGGCACTGCCCAAGGTAATGTCATGTCTAGCCACAGGGCTGAGGGGGAGCTGCCCTTTGTATTGGGTGGATGTGTGAGGGCCTGGGGCCATGGCACAGAGGGTGTCAGCACTCCCTCCAACATGCAAACACAGTACACACACACACACACACACACACACACACTAACACACACACACACACGTGCCTATCAATCTTGGCCACAGCACAGGGAATGCCTACCCACCAGCTTGCCTGCGTGCTAGCCCGCTGGGGGAGATAGGCCTGGGTTGAAGCGAACAGGGACAATCAATGTGCGCTTTCATGTCTTTCATGTTCTTTTATGTTATCTCTCAGCATGTGTGCGATGGGCGCTGGTGTTTGTGTGAGGCACGTATGTTGTCTGATCGGGGGGAAATTTCATGTTACTTTCAGATGGCGCTCTGTAAAAAGGTTGCTTTGGTGTATAAAGTCTGATCTAAAATGTGCATGCAGTTGCCTCTGATTTTTTCCTAAAACCCCCCTGGGAAGGCATGCCCTTTAGGGTGTTGCCACTTCACATTTAGCACGGCGGAACTGTTGAAAGATTCAAACACACTGACAACACAAGTAAGGGGAAATAATAGCAGTAGTACCAACCAGCTGAATATCTAAAACACATTAATTTGTCCATTTTTAAAACAGATGGTGGTACAAATGTATACACTAGTTAAAACACATACTAATTAGTGGCAATGGTACAGACAAGTCCATGCAGTTATTTGAGTCGGGGTTGAGACAGATGCTGGGGATCGGGGCTGGATGTGGCTGACAGGGTGGAGATGATTTTTGCGCCTGTCCACTTGGCAAATGTAGCGTTAAATGTTATCAATGCTAACCTTATTAGGCTTTGCCACAAACAACACACAAATCTCTCCAGGCTTGACCTTAAAGAATCCTGCTGCAAAGTGAGCAGGGAGAGAGAGAGACAGAGAGAGAGAGGTCCGCTATCTCACTGATGGCACCAGGATGCCGGCATCTCTGCCTGGCAGTTGGCACCAGGCATGAGCTCCCAGCGCCCACAGCAACAGCCTGCATTTTCAGATTTATGACTGTATGATAAATGAAGACTTCATTTTACCATCTGCAACCCTCCAGTCTGCGTTTCCCGTCAGTAAAACGGCCGCCATGACACTGGGAGACTGATTTCTGATTTCAATCTGGTGCCACTATGCCGAGTCTACCTTCCCTTAATGACTGCCAACTGATACAAGCCAGATTTGGGCCAGGCTTTGATAGATTTTTTTTGCCCTAACGAGTTGTTACGACTACCATTTAACTCAAACGTTTACATAAAATGATGTTCATTTAGATAAACAAGAGAAGGTGTACACATGCTATGAAGTAGTAGCAGTACCTGTACCTGTGAAGGAATGTGGATACATTTTGCCTTCAGTTTCAGCTCTTAGACTGCCGTCATCAACAATCCTGAACTGTACAGGGTTTGTTGAAATTTAGTCATGAGGTGTTGGTCACTATTTACTCTGTATATTATTTTATGGTGTTAAGCAAATCTGCTGTTAAGAATGCCATCAATCTCTGTTAGCGAGTTCTAACATGCCACCACTCTTCCTCTTTACTCATGCTGTTTGTTACAGAACTTTTCATGATTTTACAGGTCGGTACTCTTTGTTAATTAAATTATTTTGCAAAAAAAAAAGGAAATCAAAACTGTGAACTACAGGTACAAGAACGTCTCTCTACCTTCTAGACTGCCATGTCGACAATGTTAGCCATAGGTACAATCACCGCCAAAAACTGCAAAGGTCACTACAGAGATTCATCCCAGACTGAAAGAATAACTAGCCGGCAGAGTGCGTACATTTGCCAGGTCCGATCAATGGTACCGCATAAATATTTGCTGTTCCAAA
Organism: Zingel zingel; assembly: GCA_023566125.1. Classification (NCBI taxonomy): domain Eukaryota; kingdom Metazoa; phylum Chordata; class Actinopteri; order Perciformes; family Percidae; genus Zingel; species Zingel zingel. The sequence goes on from CM042315.1 coordinate 8,705,231, forward strand.
GTCACTTAAATACCAGTGCTTCCAGTCTGCCTGGATGCCCTTTTAAAGCAGGGAACTGGAACTTGTAAAGAAAAAATTATGAGCAAAGGTCAGGAGATGTAGAACATTTTCAAGATGCCCGACAGAATCAATCTGCAGCTTAGTTAGAACGAGGTTTCAGTCTGGATGCAAAAATGTCAGCTGATGAAGTCATGTTCAGTGTGGGGAAATTGGAAATATGTACATTTCTGGCAAACACTTGTAGCACTTACACAAAACTCTCCTACAGATGTTGAGTGCTCAGCTTAGTGTGTATCAGTTAACATGATGTGTGTAATGTTCAAGTGCAAACACTGAAGCTCTGAATCTTGTATGAATCAGATCAGGATCTGTTTTCCTCAAGGCTCTCAGAACACTCCTAATCTGAAATTTGATTACAGCTAAAAAATATATATATACTGTTGGATTAAGATTCTACACAAACTCTCTGCAAGAAGTAAATGCTCTACTTTGATAGAAAATGACATCACCCAATGTTTATGACAGTAAAAAAAATATAACATGAAATTACCCACAACCCACCCCAAAAATACAATATTTGTTTTCTAGCTATGTATCTTAAATACGCTTTAAAAAGATCCAGAACCTGGATATCAAATTACATTCATCAGATTACTCGTGTCATGAAGTTATGTCCTGGAAGAATCTTCTAAAATCATATTTAAATAAGACTAAGACCTCCAGTTTAAGTGCATTGTATGTTAATATTTATCAGCAGCGTAGACGGCTGGTTTGCACAGCTGAATCAGTACAGCTGAAAGGTTGAACTATGCAAAACAAAAGATAAATAATGTTATACAACATGAGTAATATTTTCATTACTGGGCATGTTTTGGTTGTACTGTTATTTATATTATGCAACAAATGCATTTAACAGAGAAAATAATAAAACATGCATGAATTGGGCCGAATGTAAGCAACTAAATATAATCAGATCCATTTAGCTATTTTACAATTGTTACCCAGTTAACCGCATCTTGAATGTTCAGAAGTCTAACTTTAAGCTCTGCGCCCTTAATAGATAAAAAATGTCCATCATGACCCGAATGAAAAATAACAGGGCTTTTTTTTTCTCAACACAGAAGAAAGAGAAGTATGTTTCCTTATGATGCAAAAATGTCCAAAAGACGGCAAGAACCTTAGAGCGGTCTGATATGCTTGGAGTGAAAAAGGGGATGAGCTGCAGGAGCCATGATGGCCAACCTGCCGTTCTCCATTTTTGCTGTTTTTAACAAAGGCTTTTCTCTCAATCTTCCCTCCCTCCCTTCCTCCCACCTGCTGGCCTGAGGGCCTGCTCGCGGCCCCGCAGACGCTTACAGACAGATGTCCTTGGTAGAGCAGAACACACTCTGCTTGACGTCACAAGCAGCTACAGGGCTGTGAAGGAAGCTACAGGGCTCTCTGCCCTGCAAAGACCACAGTATAAAAGCCAGACCGTGGGTTTTGAGTTGGTCTGTCTCTCCCCATCCCCCTAGAGAGCTCTGATCCAAGAGCACACAGCATGGAGCCTCTTAGTATACATAACATATGCCACTTTTTCGTGAATACTTCTAAAGAGCCTTATTAGAGTGCATACATTTAACCTTCAATCAAATCTCTTATCATGGCTCTGACCTTTGCACTGTGAGCCTATGGGTAGATCTATAGCAAATAATGGAAAGTGATTTTTGGAGTATGTTTATAAGAGCGAAGCTGAATCTAACTAAAAAACATTTGGAAACAAAACATTAAACTACAACTGTACCATGATTTTAGTTTGATACACAGCAAAATCTTCAACTTTAAACTAACTCTGCTGGTGTGTCTATACTGTATACACACTACTAAGTGTAAGATTAACACCAATAAAGTTGATATTCATTGTCAGCAGTGTAAGAGAAAAGCTAAGCTTTAAATCAGTGGCTTGATTTACAACCATAAACTTAGAAAGGTGTATCTGCTGTCAGGTATATCAGAGCCACGGTACAGACAGCTTCACTACCACTGGATATTTGCATCCCAACAGCTCCCTATAAGTCATCATCAATGTCACGTGGAAGACAAAACTTCTTATTATCTTTTGTAAAGCGTGTCTGTCTTGGGTGGTCCTAGTGGTGTAAGACCATAGACTGTTAATGTGTAAGACACTGATTGTGTAATCACAACAACGGGACTGTCGGGTCCCCTCATTTATACTGTCACCTCTCTAGCAAATAAAGGCAACATTCTGCCAAACATTGTGCCTTCTAATGTCAAAAAAACATCATTTATAAAGTTTGGAATGCATACAGACTGGTCGCATGAACATGGTCAGAAAAAGAAAAAAAAGTACGTCCAGAAGCCCTGCAGTTATGCAGACACAGAAATTTATTTTTTAATGTTTCAACCACAACTACTCGTAACTCTGTAGGAGTGTTTAATACTTTATTAGTTTCAGCTATGCTAGCAGCATGGCTCTTGGAATGGCAATGTCGGTCTGTTGGTTGGTTCACCACTTTGGTCCAGAATGAAATATCTCTAACTATCTATCAAACTGTTGGATGAATTTCCATGATATTTTGCATTCACGGTTCCCAGAAAATAAATCCTTTGATGATCCCCTTTCTCTAACGCCACCATAAGGTTCACATTTACAGTTTGGAGTGAAACTTCTCACCAACTATCAGCTGAATTGTCATTTAATTTGGTACCCAGACATTTATGTTCACCACATATATTATAAGAACTTTGGTGAACTTCTGACTTTTCCATCTAGCGGCATCATCAGGTCAAAATTTTCAGAGCCAAATACTTTGGTTTATGAACAAATATCTGCAAAAATAATGACTTTCCCATCAGCCTCATCTGTACTCTGTTTTGGGCTAATTAGCAAATGTTAGCATGCTAACACGCTAAACTAAGATGGTGAACATGGTAAACATTATACCTAATAAACATCAGCATGTTAGCATTGTCATTGTGAGCATGTTAGCATGCTGCCGTCAGCTATGCCTACGTACAGCCTCACAGAGCCACTAGCATATCTGTAGACGCTAGTCTTGTTTTCACTTAAATTGCTCTTTATTCATTATTTGATAACGTAGAACTTGACTCAAAAAAACTAAATAATTTGTGCATATTGGTTATAATTGGTTATGACTGCATTGGTCTATATCCACAACGTTCTACTTCCGGAATTGTTCAGGTGCCGGCGGAAATTCCGCCGGATTTCACTCTTTTCGACCAAATGTCCATCACCTTCTGCTTTCTTTGTGTTGTAATTTTAAACTCTGGTCGATTTATGAGGACTATGGTTAACTGCTCCTCAGTTCTCCGCAGAGTAAATTGAGACAGCTAGCTGTCCAATCTGAGTTTTCTGTTGCACGACTAAAACAACTTTTAAGCGTACACACGTTCCACCAAAAAAGCACCGCCCAAGACGATCGTGATTGGTTTAAAGAAATGCCAATAAACCAGAGCACGTTCCTCTCCCATCACGGAATGCTGTGTGGAGTAGACAGACCCTCCTCCACAGCGCTGTGGAGGAAGGTCTGGCAATGAGTGACTATGACTGCATACAAAAATAACAATCTCAAACAAGTTCTTAGATTGTGTGTACGCCTGAGTTAAGATCAAATCTGTGTGTGCAAACGTTTTATGAATGAGGCCCAGTGGAATTTTCAGATGAGAGGGAAGATATTTTCCCCCCCGACTTCAATACCAATTTCAAATAACTGTATGTGAAACAAACCTTCTTGTGTGTGTGTTTCCCACTACTTCCCATGAGAGTGTGTGGACATTTTACGTACGGTACGTGTTTTATGCATGTCTGTAATCCATGGATCTCATTCACCTGACACCCACATGGCCGACATTATGTGAACATCTGGGAGCTGCATCTCGAGGCCTTTCTTCATGTGAAGTGCCTGGCAGTTAGTTTGCTGCGGGGCGAAGCAGCATTTGCAGTAACCAATCAGGTTTTACTTCTCCATCTGCACTCAAGACACTACAAAGAGACGAGTACAGCCCTGACCTGATAATGTAGGCGAGTCTTAGTGTTAAAACTGGATAGAGGCATGTACGACTTCATCAACCAAACTGAATAATTACAGATGGCAGTGTTCCTCAAGATAAAATATTAAATATTAAAGTAATATATGATAATATACAGTATGTGTAATGAGTACATGACGTGTTGCGAGCTCTCATGTCTAATTGTCCTTATAGGTATTGAATATATACAGTATATATTTATACCCATAGATTCAAACTGTGTTGTTTACAAGCCAAGTGTACCAGAATGTACTGACACCAAACATAATAACCTTTACTATATTTATCAGACACAACAATCAAAATAATTCTGCTCGCACTATTGTGCTGATAGCGATCTTGAATAACAGATAATAAATCCGTTGAGATTGACAAAGTGCACTTAAAAAGAGGGAGGGAAAATGCTTTGGAATTCTGTTTCATCATCTTTTTCAACACACATAACCCTCCTTAAATATTCAACTAAATCTGTTTGCGATTATATTATTTCACCTATGGAGATGAATTCAAAATACATGCATGTGCTAACAGTCTTGGCTGAGAGTGTTCCATTTCATCTGAAGCTGAGTACGTCAGAAGTGTTTCCAGGGCCAAGGACCAATTATTCAGAGCCCTCAGTCGTCCCTGGAGGTAAGGTCATTATGTGAGTGTCACTATCATGACCCTACGGTTCCTCTTTATCAGCAACTTATTTGCAGGAATGAAACCATGTAGAGGGAGACTGTGTGAAACACGTGGATAAATTGAACGTGTCAAAAAGACTGCCTTTCCGGCGGAGTTAGTATTATTTTTTATAAATAATAACATTTGAGCTACACATTTTGCCAAGGAACAGTGTTTAATGAAAAAGTCAGAAATCAGTGTTAAGCAGATTCTGACACACTCACACCAAAGCGTAAGGGCGACAGTGGTGATCATTAAAAATACTGCTTATCTAAGGGAAAATTTCCTACTTTAAATGTTCTCTCGCTTTGTCTCATTCTAAGCTGGCGTGCTTCGTCTAGCAGTCTTCTCTCTCCCTGTCTCTCTTCTTCTTCTTTTTTTACATTTAGATTCACCGCTCGTCACCTTCTATTGATCACGCCTAATTTGCATCCAGGAAAAGATGAGAACTCAGATATTCACACTCCGAGAGAGGACGATGTCAATGATTTATTCATTTCTAAATCAAAAAAAAAAGAAGAAAAAAAATACAGTGAAAGGTAGATGAGAAGGGGAATCTTCATAGGCAGCAGGCGACTTGCAGGCTCTGAGGCTGGGCTCCTCTTCCCCACACCGCCCCCAGGCACATGGTGTGCAAGTCCTCCTAATTAACAAGGTGAATCATGCTGCCGCTCTCTAATTAGCCAACATGACAATCTAATGGAAACATGCAGGCCGAGCTGGCACACTTAGCATCACCTCACAAAGACCCCCGGTACTGTCCTTCCCATGTGAATTCCTCAAAAACGACAACTCAGATTTTAAATGGAAAAGAAGAGAAAAGGTGGAGCAGAGTGGTTCAGGGAAGTGTGTTTTTGGGAGAGGTCAGAAGGGAGAAGTTAGGTGGTGAAGCTGAGGTGTTTTTTTCCTCCTCTCCCATCCTCTGTGTGCGGTGTTTGTTGCCTAATTGAAATGTGTCCTGCCTCCTGCCTCCCTCTCACTCATATCCCAGGCACAGGAGGCTGGCACCTCGCCACTAGCATAGCTCAGCATGCCCAATTCCCCTGCCGCTTGAGTCCCAAGGAGTGCTCTGGCTTACAAAGAGAAAAGTGAACCTACAGGCTTGTACATCGAGGAGACGGGTCGCTATCTCCCTCTGAGGCAAAAAAAAAAAAAAAAAAAGAATCTCCTTTTTTTGTTGTTTTCTTTCTCATTACAGCACTTTGTAATATTCGAAAACACACAGGAACACCAAAGGTACTTTTAAAGCCTGCTTCTATTTTTTTCTTGTAACATGTCTTGAGGTGAAGAAGAAAACTGAAGATGAGACTACCGGCAACAAAGCAACAAATAAAAATAGGGTAACAGTGTGCTATTTAGTAGTCCGCACATCTTTAGGACCCACAAAACAGACCTTTCTTTGTGATAATTAAATTATCCACATCAACCATGTATGATCTTTCAAAAAAAAACATTGAAGTCCGGTTGAAATTATATCAAATAAATGGACACTTGCTCAATGAATGCATAACCTAATTTGTGAAAAATAAACTGTTATTAACTGTTAAATACACATCATCTTTCCACTTGAGCAGAATATGAGCATAATGTTCTTCTACTCACGATTCCACGAGCTGACCATGAATGCTGCTGCTCTATTCATATTAAGGTATCGTGTATCTGTGAGGCCAGAAGACAAGAATATAACAACTATGACTTGGGACGCACAAAACAGCAGGGATTCTCTTTAAAGGCAGCACAGACAGGGAGAGAACATGGAGGAGGGTAGCAGGCTTTTGCCCTGGGGTCTGCCTGAAGGGGGAGAGCGCCTCTTTGAGCAGAGCAGTTTGTGGAGGGCCAGTGGACGATAGCCTATGAACTCTAGACTAAGGGGGCTGGTACATTGTCCTCTGACACACCAGAGCCTCTCATCTCTGGAAAAGTGTGAGGCTCTGGCTAGCGCGGCTTTCAGTGTGGGTGGATTCCAGTCTCTCCATGACCTGGTCAATTATGGAGGATGCCAAGCCAATAAAGAAACACGTATGTGTGCATTAAGACCTGGTGCATTCTGACTGAGCAAAGGGTTAGGGTTTACATAACATGCACGACACAAATGAACAATTCTTTATTATGTGAGCAAGGGGGCTAAATATGTTCAGTTTGACCGTTGTTTGATTCGATTCATACATTCTAACATATGTGGTCGTACAGCAAGGAAGTCGTAACTGCTGGCTTTTAACTGGAGTTCAAAGTTGAGCTCGGGCGGCATTAATTCGGTAGAGATTCAAGACATTTTAAACAATGCTGGAGCCTCAAAATGGGCAAAAAAAAAATGCTCTCAATGCCTGAAGAAAAAAAAAAATTTTAGGCAAATTATTCTTACAAAAACCTTTGCAATTCCTGAGAACAGCGCTTTTCCTCTGGAATCACTCTATGCTAGAAGTGTCTTGCTGCCAGGGCAGTAATGCGGAAGACGTGGAGCAATAATTTATGGTGGTTGGGTCCTTAACCAACTCATATTAACAATGCTATACAGTGGAAATATTAGCGTTCTTGGCATGACATGGTTTTCTTTAGCAGCTGAACGGGTCCTAACAGGAGCTTTTGGCCAGATTTTGGCCAGCTGTAGTAGCCAATTTGTTTTGTTTGTCCCCTCTTCCCTCGTCTCTCTTCGCCTGTCCTTGCTCCACTCCTCTTCTCCAGTTCACTCGTTTCCTGTGTCCAGTTGTGCCTGCAGACGCGGTTGCGATGATGAATCTGTGGCTGCAGTGTGTCTGTGTGTCTGACATCGTGATGTATCTTTACTGGCCTTAACTCCCTCTCTGTCTCTCTCTGCCTCCCCTCTCTTTCTCCCCCCAAGTCTCCTTTTCTCTCCGTCTCTTTGTCTTTGTCTCTCTGTCTCCTTCCCTCTCGCTCTCTCTCATTCTCTCACTCTCAATGATAAGGCATTGCCTGGCCTCCTGCCTCAGTGATGGAACAGACAGAACACACAGACCCACAACCGACAACAAACAGGAACTGAGCTCCACGATTTGCCCATTGATTTTCACTGGGGGCATTTTTGAAATAGCCCATCTGACCTTTCGGCCAAATGGTAGTGAATGGAGGAAAGAGAAGCGCCAGAGCACTCTGCCTCTCTCTCACCCAAAAACCTCTGCCAGCGTCCTTCTGACAAGCCAGCTCTGCTGGTGACAAGGTTGTGGGTTAAGTTGCTGGTCCAAATACAGATACACAATTAGAAGCATAGTTACATAAATATACAAGACTAAAATCCTAAATCCCTGCTAGTCACACCTAGAGCCTACAATGTTCATTACCCCCCCAATACAAAACTATCAGACAGAAAAAACATTGTGGTGTTTTTGGGTCTATATATATATATATATACAGGGTGTAAGTGATAGCACTATCTCAGACAAGTAACACTTTCATCTACTATAACCTCGGTATTGACGAAGGATCGTGGATACACATTGGAAGAGGGAGCCCCTTCTCTGTGGCTCTTCCTGAGGTTTCTCCCCTTTCTTTGAGGAGTTTTTCCTTCAAATAAATCGGGGGTCTTAGTATGGAGATGTTGTGTGTTTAACAATTTATTTAGCCCTTTGAGGATTTGTGATGTTGGGCTATGTAAATGAAATTGACTTGACAAGACATTCAACCTGAGCTTGACCATTTTATACCATTCATTTGTTGGTCATGGATTAATACCTGGTCGTCGGACTAGACTCAGGATGGCAACAACAGTTACATAACACACCGCACCTGCTCTTTTAAAAACAAATCATGTGCCAGCTCAGTTTACACGCCGACACTTGGTTCAAGTAACACAGTGTAATTCCAATTAATTGTGTGTGTGTGTGTGTGTGTGTGTGTGTGTGTGTGTGTGTGTGTGATCAGGAAGAGAGGCTTAAAGAGAGGCTGGCTCCTCTGCCCATCGTCGCCTGGAAGAGTAGCTTGGGCTCATTATCCTGATGAAATCTGCACAGATGTGTGAGCTGCCGACAGACTCTGCAGTGACAAAAACAGCCAGCTCAGGTGATGAAAACCAGAGAGGCACGGGGGCTGAGAAACGATGGCCATTAAGCAAAAAAAGAAGGAGGTGAGGGAGGATGGAAGAGGGGAATTGTGTGTGTGTGTGTGTGTGTGTGTGTGTGTGTGTGTGTGTGTGTGTGTGTGTGTGTGTGTGTGTGTGTGTGTGTGTGTGTGTGTGCGTGGGGAGAAAGCATTACATAAAGTAACAATTTCTAAACCGCACCAACTAAATTTCCAGCTGAAAATGAAAATGTGCATACGTGAATGCGTGAATGCGTCTACTCGCGAGCCACTAATATGGCTGTATCCAGATGACGAGCGGACTGCCACTTAACAGGGAGGAGATCCGCTTTGATCACACGGCCCCCGGGGCGCTGCTTGATTTGCATATGTGGGGCTTATGGGTAGGCTGAGATGTAGTGTGAATGTTCTAAACTGCAGCAGGCCTCGCTGCTGCTAGAAAGAAATGTCCGGGAGAGATGCAGAGAAAAGACAGAGTGCTGCCAGTTAGCCAGGGGGTAAGAGAAGTCCACTTGTCACTTGAAGGTCACAAGTTCAACCTGAGAAAAACCTAAAAACAAAATACTTCAAACAACAATACTGAGTTGCCCTTGAGCAAGGCATATATAGTTTCCCCTAAATGTACTGTAGATGGCTGAGTGGCCAACATGAAAAGACTATGGTTGCACTGGGGAGCGATCAGGTGGAAAATTGCAGAACTAAAGTATAAATTCGGGTGTTTGTGAAAAAAGTGCACACTTGCTTAGTAAACTTTACCTGGATGAATAAAAAAGAGCAGAAACTTACAAGAAACCACACCTGCTCCTTAAGTTGTACATCAACAACAACAACAACAACAACAACAACAACAGGTGAGTGGTGCGTGTTTTATGCTCCTGCATACTCAGACTACTCCTTGGAAGCTAAAGACAATGCTCTTGATCCTTGTTAGCACGCCAAGGACTGAAAGCACCCACTGAAGTTATTCTGGAGTAAACAAAGTAAAAAGCAAATGCAAACTTCCGCTGTGAAAGAACTATTGCATTTGCGTAAACAATATTAACCAACCACTAAAAGAAGAATGGTCTACTTTCTGGAGTCCACTGGGAATTTACCATACACAAAACCTGCACTTAAAAAAAAGGAGGCTATAGCAGCGTACTGCCAACAGAAGTGCAATACACCAGTAAAACATTTCCCAATTTGCAACACTAAGTGTTGCTCCTTGGCCTATTACTTGAAGGAGGATATAACTCGTTTTATTCCTTTGTAGTAGTCAAACTTAATGTAGAGCATGAAGTGGTACATCTGTAAACCTCATTCACCTGCTTTTCTTTTTATGCTCTTACTGAACTATTATTTGACTCTTTTCCAAAGAGACGTGAAAAGAAAAGTTTTTTTTTTTGTTCTCTTTTAAGTCATAACGTAGTAAGTAGGTTAAGAGCCAGATATTGCAGTTTAATTTTACAAATATTAACGAAAAGGATTGAGATGAGAAAAAAGCAGAATAAACCTACAAAGGCTACTACAGTTACCACTGTATATCCCTCCCCTGATAGCCCATTGACCAAAAAAGACATGGCTCAATGAACAGCAGTTAGTCAAAATTCAAAAGGCTGCAAGATGAAGAAGCTGAAATAGACGAGGGGGTCAGAGGAAGTGGAGGGTGTGTTTGGTGCGCAGAAAATCATTTTCCACACATGGGCATCAATCGGCACGAATAATTCCTCAAACTTTTTTAAGTCCGACTTTAAATGGCATTACATATGTAGTGAGGCATGAAAAATTAATACGCTGGAGTCGGGGAAATGTCAAGGGTAATGATCTCCGCAGCAGCTTACCTCCTTAGCTTTCTGTTTCAGTCGAGCTTGCTCTGGGTCCTCTTGCCTGGAGCGACTCTGTGGAGTAAAGGGGGGGAAAAACACAGGTTAACAGCTGGTTTAAGGAGCCCAATCCCCCCCTCGCTACTCATCTGTTGCTGCTGCAGCAAAAATAGTGCAAAATGGGAACAGGATACAGAGGTGTCAAGGACATCGTATTTGAATTCAGAGAAGTGCAATGGAGCGCCCCCCGGGGGGTGGTGGCCTTTAAACCCGCTCCAAATCCAGCCCTAAATAAGCCGCTGGAGGGGGATTCTAATCAAAAGAGGTTATTAAAAATTCCGTAGGAGCCAACACACACACACACACACACACACACAGGGCAAAGGATATATCAGTGGCAGTGGCTGTGTGTGTCATTGAGCCAGTGTGGCTATCCGTTCCTGTGTGTGTGTGTGTGTGTGTGTGTGTGTGTGTGTGTGTGTGTGTGTGTGTGTGTGTGTGTGTGTGTGTGTGTGTGTGTCTCTCCCTGGCGTAACAACACAGCACTTCTATTTTAATCAGCAGGCAAGATCTGGGTGAATGTGCTTGTCCCTGGGAATCCTTCACCACACAGCCAAATGTACATGTACGGCTGACCACTGCAGGCAATGCGGGCAGATTATGGTACTACACACTAACTGAGTGCTGTTATTTTTTTCTGGATCTGGATATAATTTGTGTAGTTTTATTTCTGCTGGATGAACCAAAATTAGGTCAGGTCCATGAAAAACCATGTACATTGTTGTGTCTTTTGGAAAATAATGTAGAGCATCAGTCCTGTATGTAGTTTAATACCTGTCTTTTGTTCACTGACAAAAAGGTATGTCACATTAGCAAAATGTCAAATATATTTTACAATACACTCATAGAGTATTCATGTCTATTTTGCCTTTACAGTTAATTTCTTCTTCTATTGCCAAATCAATGCAGGGTGCCCCATTTTGCCTCAACCCCACTACCTCCCTTTCTCCCCTTTTTCTCCTCATCCTCTCTGCCTTATGGCTGGAGAGCTGCTCCTCATAGCCTTCCTGCTAATTGGCTTTAAATATATCAGGCGGTTCACGTACTGGTCGGTATCTGAACTAAGACTAATGCGTTTGCCCTCCGGCCGGCCAGAGCATCCCTCAAGACTTGAGTCATATTCTAAATGGACGGCGTAGAGGAGGGGAGGGCTTGTTGTGAAGGAAGGAGGAGAGAAGACGGGGGTGGAGGGGATTATTTTAGCAGGTTTCTTATTCAAGAGGTCAAATTAGCGGGCGCTCCAGCAGGAGAGAGGCAGGCAGGCGGGGAGGTGGGTGTTGGAGGGTCGAAGGAGTGGGAGGGGTTGGTACAGATGGACTGTTTACAAAGGGCAGCGGTGCCACTGGCATGCTTTACATCTCCTCTGTCAGCTGCCCTGCTTTTCCCACTTACAGGAGAGTGCAGAGAGGAAAAGGGGAGAAGAGGACCAGGTAGTAGACGCTGACAAGCTCTGTTGGGTTTGGCAGAGTTGAATGTACTGTACTTAATAAATAAATAATAATGTGAAAAAAAAATGCCATACTTCAATACTGTGTTCTACAGTATATAACCAATCTGTGATGTTGATCATATTCCAGGAATTTTTTTGTGATGATTTTCTTTTTACCTCAACAAGTTTTGCCTGCTTTTACTTCGCCGGTTGGTTTTCTATGGTTGCCCATTTGATTTTTTGAAAGCCCCCAGAGGGTTGTACTTGTTTCATTTAGCTGTGGGTTATATGTGTGAAGAGTAAAGTCAACTTGATATTGAATATTCTGTCAAGATATTCTCCCAAATACTAAGTCGTAAGTAGTCACGGATACATTTATTTATCCTCATGGTTTTTCTAATTTGCTTTACAAATTACTGAAAGTGAAAGACACAAATATCCACCAAATAGCCAATTTCAAGCTTCACTTTACATCTGTTTTAAATAGGAGAGCAGTAGTATTGTATGTTGAGAAAAAGGGAGATGAGCCACTTATACAATCTGCATTCTGGCTGCACGGTATTATGGAGTTTTGATGTTTAAGATGTATTTAGTGATGGGTTTCTCACATGTACACTGGTTGAATGTTGGTCTACAATTGAGAGAGAGAATAAAAAGCCTCTATTTTGTCTTTTTAAAGAACAAATGCCAAAACATGACATTTATGACATTTTATCATTGGGAGTAGAAAAATAAACTCTACACTGACAAAAAAAAAAAAAGTATAATCAGTAACTTTAAGTATTTCAGGATGAACTGTCCCTGTTTCCTTAAAATCAGCCTGTGACATTGACTGCAGGGATCAGAGCCGGTGTTCTGATACAACAGATGTGTTAAATATGCTTGTGTGCACACGATCGTTTAGAAAAAAAGATAGCATACATGATTAAATAGTAGAAAAAATGACTAGTATGTTATCAGGCAGTGTGGTGGTGTAATATATCGCATCATTAGGCAAATATTTGCTCTCCAAACTTCTTGAACTGAAACGCCATGGCAACAGGGGCCAAAAAGCCATAGACTCTGAGGTGAAGTCAAACTATCCTAAATGATGCTCATGCAATCCAAATGACTACATTTGCAAAAGTTCTTCACTTAATCCTATTATTAAAGCGAGCTGTTCACATTAAAAAAAAAGAAAAGAAAAATGGATTGCGCTGTTCAACCATGTAGAACTGGCCACTGACAGAGGACATAAAAGTGTCACTATTAATTATTTTAACAACACACTTCACAGTGTGGTTTTCCTGCTGAGGCTTTCACAACCAGGAGCGAGGCTGTCTGGCTTCTCTTAAAAAAAATTAAAAATAAAAAAAAAACAACCAGGCAGGTCATGAGGTTTGGTGGCCAGTGTTCATCAACTAGAGGATTTCTAATATCCTGCATGGCAGGACCGGAGCGTAATAATGCAATTAAGACGGTGAGGTGTGCTGCAATGACAATCTTTACTGTGGGACATTTGCTCCATTCAAAATTAATTCAATTAACCTAGCTTTCTGCTAATGTTGCACCGCGAGGCATTTTCATTTGCAAAAGATTTCGCTCTCTTTTTTTGGTCAGTGGTGATCTTTACTAATTTGAAGACCTTTTTTCTTTTCTTTTACTGATAAATAAATGTACAGGGCTGAGATCAGAATAGTGGACAGATAACAACGCAAAGACCCTGTTGGAAATAAGTAATTTTAATATTTTCTTGCAAAGTTAAATTCTTCCTCAAATTAAAAGATGTTTGTGAAAATGTTCAGACTACACCCTCTACATTAGGAAGTGTCCACACCAACTATGTGTCTTCCTAAAGGACTATACCAGTGAAATAAATCATGCAGAGTTATTAACAAACCGCATAACTTTACATTTCTGCTGATCATTTTTTGGAAAGTTTGTTGTAGTAATAAATGGTGCGGGTGAAATTATTCTCTGCCCTGGCACTAATGTAGGTGTTAGCAACGGCTAACATTTGGTACTAAACGGTTATCACTGTAGCATATGTTTGCTGTCTCCAAAGACCACCTCTACATCCAGCAGTGCAGCCAGTATTTTGAGGCTTTTTTGTTGGAATTTCTGTTCATAAGGTTAAATAAAGCAACTATCTCTGTCCATGATTACTAATGCATGTTTATTCCAAACAAATGTCCGTTACTGCTTTTGGAAAAATTGATACTTTTTGTGCACAGTGCACTTTTCCTGGTAAAAGCCTACTTGACACTAGATGTTTAGACCAACATGTGCAAAAGTTGTAGACAGTATATTGATAGATAGCTGGATAGAACAAAAACATACTGGCTTCTCGGACACTCTGAGAAATCTGTACTATTTTTTTTAAACTGATGCTCTGTTTCACCTGAGCTGTCAACGCTTGTGATAGAGGGATGTTGTGCAGGTTGTACATGGGGTGTGTGTGTGTGTGTGTGTGTGTGTGTATGTGTGTGTGTGTGTGTGTGTGTGTGTGTGTGTGTGTGTGTGTGTGTGTGTGTGTGTGTGTGTGTGTGTGTGTGTGTGTCGGTTGCATGGTGCATGGGAGTGTGGGGAAGTGTACGAGCCGCCCCCCCCGCTTTGTCCGGTTAGGAAGAGCCAGGACAGAGGAGCCCTGGGGCCAGGAGCCTGGGAGGACGCAGGGAGGTCACTTCATCCACTGGTGTCACACTCTAATTCATCGGTCAGAGCCTGCGCAGGAGCAACATGCACACACATACACACCGCAGTACACAAAAACACACTGTTGCACAGGGACATAACAACTCTCTCTCTCGCACGCACACACGCACGCACACACACGTTTGTTTCACTAACTTTGTGGGGACCCGTCATTGACATAATGCATTCCCTAGCCCCTTGCCCTAACCTTAACCATCAGAACTAAATGCCTAACCCTAACCCTTACCCTCACCCTAACCATAACCTAATTCTAACCATAATCCTAAAACCAAGTCTTAACCCTCAAACAGCCCTTTAACCTTGTGGGGTCCAGCATTTTGGGCCCCACAAGGCTGTGCAGACCCCACAAGTATACTGTATTCCCCAGTTTTTGGACCCCACAAATATAGTAAAACAAGCACACACACACACACACACACACACACACAGTAGGATGGTGAGGTGACAATAACTTACTTTAGCGGCTTTCAACAGGATCTCTCTCTCCTGCTCGTCCTTCCTCTGCTTCTCCATTTTCTCCAGCTGCTCGAAAAATCGAAGCTGAGAGCGAACGTCTGCCGACTGCTCGTAGCACTCGTCATCCTGACAAGGAGATTGAAAGAAAATCACTGCGACGGCAACAGATGAAAAAAGCTACGAGTCCCATTCAGTGGCTGCTTCTAAGGCTTTGGGCACACATTTCAGAATTTCAGGCCAGCCCTTAGTCCACATTCTAAATGACCTCAAAACCAAAAAGCATCTACTGTAAATACATTACTAGAACATCTATTTCACCCAAAGCACAAAATGCGGTAGTAGAATATTTGTTGGATATCTATGACAGAAATTTGAGAAACTTGAGACCTAAGACTGAGAGACCAAGTTTGGCAATATGACTCATGTACTGTCCACCAAACTCCTAAACAATTTAGCTGGCCGCAAAAATGAAAAAACCCAAATTTGGTTGCCTGCAACATAGTAATTATTGCCATACATTAAGAGGGTGAACAGTCAGCAACACGTACACCACTTGCTTGGTCTCCTCTGTGGTGCAGGGAATTAAATCCCCCGAAGATCCATTTCAAAAAGCAAGAAAATCAATATTCCCGCACACACTTTTCATCACTGCATTTGGTTTTATTCGTCAACGTTTCGGTCCCATGGACCTTTCTCAAGACACGTAATAATACATTAAGGGGTCTCACAACATTTTTAAATGAACAATAGTGCTGTACAGTAGTATGAATAATTAGTTCTGATAAGATTGTTGTTCTTGTTGTTGTTGCAACGAATGATTAATTTCATTATCGATAAATCCTTCAATTTTTCTGTTTGAGTAACCATATACTGTATTATTGTACTGTATTATGTGTCAGAAAATTGTCAATACCGCCCAGTACAATCTGGCAGAGCCCAACGGGACGTCTTTAAATTCCTTCTTTTGTATGGCCAATAGTCAAAAATCCAAATATACTAAATTTATAGCAATTTCTTGGCCATGATGATTGAAAAATTAGTAGAAAGAGTCATGGATTACCAAATTGTTGCCAATTTTCTGTTGATTGACTCATAGGTTCTTCACCTCCTTGTTTCAGCACTATTCCACAGTGAATCATGTCATTTTCTGTTTTTGAAAAAGCATGGAAACACTGTCATGCCAAAAAAGCAGCTTCTGAGCTAAGAAGAGGCCCAACATGAGACAGACAGGAGAGCAAATTGCCAAAAATACGTTTTACAAGATGTGTGTGATAATAAATAAATAAAGCATGCTTCAGAAGATGTATGGGTCAGTCCTCATTATAAGTTAAGAGTGCATATTACAGTGTGTGAGAAGATGTGATGTTTTACTTGAAGTTTGTTTTGTTTTTTTGTAAAAAATGAAATACATTTTTACCAAATGAAAGTCCAGGTGGGATTTATTGTGTGCATTGTCCTTTCCAATGCATACACCCAGATACAGCTCCCATACAAGAAAATCTTAACCCTTGTGTTGACTTCGGGTCACATTGGCCCGTTTTAAATTTTTGTTTTATATCAGAAAATATTGGACGTAGAAATAAGCGCTGAAAATGTGTAGAAGAAAAATTTAAAATGTTGGAAAAAGCAAAAACAAATTGTGAAAAAAGGCGTCACAAATGTCAGAAAAAAAGTGTTTTTTTCAAGGTTGAAACGAAGACAACACAAGGGATAATGGACTACCATCACCATCTATGATTACAAGAACTAAGTCAGCCATGCCCTGCTGATAAGGATGACAAATACCTTCATCATTAACTGCACATTTGGTGAAACTAACTTTAAGACGCAGCTCATCTGGAACACCACCGGTCTGATCACAACAACAGACTTGAACACACACTAACTTTTTCTATTTAAAGACGACGCTTCTCTTTGCATATGGCGCATCGCCTCCCACTTGGGAAATGGAAAGGCAAGTGTGAAAACAACTTTTGTAGGTCATCAAAAGTTAATAGGATAATTGCGTATTTCACCTTTATGTTTGTATGTCTCCTATGCAGCTCTGTTCTCCTCTTGCACTTGATTTCTATATCACTCTCTTTTCTGTCTGTCTGTCTGTGTGTGTGTGTGTGTGTGTGTGTGTGTGTGTGTGTGTGTGTGTGTGTGTGTGTGTGTGTGTGTGTGTGTGTGTGCTTCCATGAGTGGATGAGAGAAGCTGGGTGGCACAGAGCACAAAGACACATCAGAGGAGGCTCATCGCCAGCACCCCCCCTCTTTCTTTCTCTCATCCAGGCTCCCTCCTCTTTGTTGCAGCGCTGAGCCTGCACTCTTGCCGTAGCTCCTGCCGCCGCTGCTGAAGCCCGGTTGCTCTTTAAGGCCGCTTTGTCTTTTGGTCTTTTCCCCTTTCTTTTTTTTCCCGCTGATGTCAACAGAGTGGCTTCACAGAGCTTCATGCCTCTCTCACACACACCTCATTTACCAAACCACAAAAAAGGAAAAGAACGAACGACTAGAAGAAGAAGCACCAAACAAGATGGGGACAGCTGTGGCTGGTGTTCTTCCTCCCTCCCTCCCTCCCTCCTACTCTTCCTCCCTTCTTGGTGTCAGGAAGAACACATTTTCAAAGTTTCCCCCCCTGTTCTCCCAACAACGCCAAGATGTAGGCTTGTAGTCGAGATGGATTTGTGCTTTAATGTACACCAATTAAATGTGGTTATATAGTTGCATTCGAGGGCTACGAGAGATAAAGTCACCATTACGAGAAAAGTACGCAGGTGTGCGCTGACGAGCACTTAAAAGTTCTTTTATACCTTTTATATATTGGCTGACTGACTGCGAAGTCTGAGCCCCCCTGTTTATCAACTTAAAGGTAAAAAAGAATGCTCGTATTAACTTTTATGTGTTTATGTTAGTGGTACTCTTGCATTTTTGGCTGTGAGTTTATGCGTGAGACAGATAAAAGTGCATTTGTGTGCATGTCACTGTGTGTCTGTGTGGGAATGTTGGAGCATACAGGCCCATATTCCAGTGTGCTTGAATGTCCTGATAAAGTTTTATTTCCAACTTAAGTGATTTAATATCCCCCTTGAGTTTGGATCCAATATTTACAGAATATTTCCCTTCATAATGGTCTGCCCATTTATGTGAACGGTCGCTTAGATACAGTACAAGCCACCCATTTTTACAATAACCGAGATTCATATAGACAGTTATGACAGCATATGCTTTGTTTCGTCCCACAGATCAGTGCATGTATACATTGTCATTGTTCTCTGTTAATCCAAACAGAATGGTGGCTTCAGTGTGTCATGACAATGCACAGAAAACAGGGCCGTAGTGGCTGCATGTCAGGGATGGGTGTCGTTAGGATTTTATCAACTCTGTTACTGCTTAAAGGCCCAGTGTGTAACGTGTTTAGTTGTTCATTATACAAAATCTGTGTTGCCCGTTCACAAACTTGTCCTTTTTCATGAATATTTACCTCCACCATCAATTCCAAGTATTCCTTTTGGCTTGAAATTTTACATTTGCATTCACATGAACTGGGTTAGACGCTCCATATTCATGCGCCATCTTGAAATACGTTAGCCGGTAAGGGACATACAGGACATACTGCTCCGCCTTTCACGTTTTCACTGTCACATGATAAACTCACAGGTGCTGCTAATGCTGCTAATGGGTATCGTAGCTTCCCTGCCACGGCAAGTTTGAAGAAGGAAACATGGAGGACCACACATATTCAAAATCCAAATTTCAGGAACAGGAGTCTTCTTCTTCGCCCAGAAAAAGAAAAAGGATATTGAAAAGAGCAAGAGACCGGCTTTTTGAAGAGTGAAGGCTACCGTAGCTGTAATACGTACTTTGAACTGCGTGGTGCGAGAGAGTTGATTGCGATATATGATCTCAACGCTAGATGGGAGAAATTCCTACACAGTGGACCTTTAACGTTTACTTATATTTACCGATGATCCCAACGATACTTCATAATAATGAGGCAATGCATCAACAATTATAAAAGAAGATGAGCATTTAGGCTTTCTTAGGGATACATTTCTAGGATTTCGCTTTGTGCACAATCTGATTGACTCACACTCACACACCGATGGCGGGCGGATGCCATGTAATGTGCTGGCCTGCCAATTAGAAGCAACATGGGGTTCAGGTCTTGCACACTTTGACATGAAGACAGGACGAGTTGGCGATCGAACCACCAACCCTGCAATTAAAGAGCCACAGCCGCCCAAACCAGCACATGAAGTAGAGAGGGGGATGTTGACTGGTGCAGTGAGTGCAAAGGCATTAATTAAGGGTAATGAGATTTCTATTAAACACTATTTAACTTTATCCTGCCCACCTGCCCTCTCTGCCTTTGAATTACAGGTTGAATGCTTAATTTAACCCCAGTGTTAGCTGTGGGTTAGAGTGTAGGCTAAGCAACTTTTTAAACAATGTGGCGGGGAATGTGAAAGTTGACGTATCTGGAGCGCAGTGAGATACAATAAAGATTAGTGACTGGAAATGAATTAGGCTTAAAAATTGCATTGAATGACTCAACACCCTAGACATCTCTACTTTGTAAGTGTTTGTGTGTGTGTGTGTGTGTGTGTGTGTGTGTGTGTGTGTGTGTGTGTGTGTGTGTGTGTGTGTGTGTGTGTGTTCTTCCTACCTTACAAGAGTCCAGTCGGTGCTGTGCGATGGTAGAAACCTTTTCTACAACAGTTCGAAGTCGTGACTGTGTGGCATGTGAGATGAATGTAACCGCCTCCATAGGGACCTCTGTGACGCCAAACTTCTTAGCTGTGAAGGACAGATGCACACATGCACATGCACATGCACACACACACACACACACACACACACAGACACACACACACACATTTAGGACAAGATAAAACATTTGCAATCATTATATAATTGATATCAATTTGACACCTCTTTTTCACACAACAGGTACAGTTAGTATGTTTGCTTTTCATGATTAAATCCAGATTTTTCATTCACCCCACTGACTCTGCTGCAATTAAAACGTTGATCCTCCACTTTACCATCTGGGAGTTTTACAATATAGCCTTTGTTCATTTAATTTACTAAAGGGATAAACAGGTTGATTGTTTTATCATCATCACTATGCTTGCTTCCACAATTTGCCATTTCGAGAAAAACAAAAGCTAAGCAGGTAAAAAAGTAATTGTTTCACTACAGATACACAAACAACTCATAAAAACACACCAACAGAAGATCACAACTTCTCAACTCATACACACATACACAACTACTGTACTCTCACACACACACACACACACACACACACACACACACACACTTACACAGAAAAACTGTCTGGATCAGTACGTGCAATTAACTCCCAAAAATAGGACTCATCACACAGAAAAGTTAATTTGTTTCACAGTCTTAGTGCAAATTCCAGAGTGGCTTTACTAGCTAAGCTCCTTCAAGTGTGCCAACGACATTGACCATCTCTTTTCATAAGAGAAGGATAATTTAGTTTCCTTGGAGCAAAACTCATCTGAAGTCAAAACAAATGAGAGGAGGACAGACTTTGGTGGGGTTACTATCTGTTTCCAACTTCCTTTTAAATTATTCCATTACCATAATTTTCTCTCTGGCACCCTTTTAAGTAAACCACACCAATTATTTAAATCAGCTGAACAATACATATACTCCTCATCTGCTCAAGCTTTGAAATGGATGGAGGGAGCCCTGTTAGCCTTATAATTACAGTGGCAATACATGTTGCCATGTCACAAGGTCAAAGAAAAACACTAATAGGCTCCTGCTTCCGAAAAAATAAGATTTTTCAGGGACATTAATATTTCAGGGAAAGTTTAAGAGACTAGAGAGCCACATTTCTGTGAGCAAAAACACATTCTTGAACATGTACTGATATAAATCGCTAGCACACACACAGCTAGAAACAGACTAATGAACTAAACAGCTTTGATATTTTGTATAATTAATTTATACAAGACAGAACAGATAAAAGGAATAACCTGCACCAAAGATTGAAACATCTCCAGTTGGGTGGGCTTTTTGCATTTTTATCTATGCAAGCAACATGGCTCTAGGGATGGCAATGTCAGTCGCTGGGTCTGTCTGTCCGCCACTTTGGTCCAGACTGAACTATCTTTCTGGATGGAATGTCATGAAATTGAGTGCAGGTTTACAACTCTTCCCGACAATGCATCCCAATGGATTTGGTAATCCCCTGACTTTTGTTCTAGCTAAGATAGCGAGCATGCCTGGTAAACATCATACCTGCTAAAAAAATGAGCATGTTCGCATTGTATTGTTTGAGTATGTTAGGATGCTGATGTTGGCATTTAGCTCAAAGCACCGCTGAGCCTTAGTACAGCATCACAGAGCCACTAGTGTGGGATTTTGTATGTTTGAGATCCGTCACTATCTACATCTTTATACTTCCTCTTTAAAAGCCACACAAAGATGGTGGAAGGAGCTCACCCAGAGAGTGCATTTCGACTGTTTGGGTGCATGTGTGGAACGCGCCTGCATACTCAGACACCCAATGTCCTATAGACAACTTGGGGTGGTGATGGTGCAGTGGATATGACACGTACCTTTGGTATGGGAGACCTGGGTTTGATTCCTATTGCGATACATCAACCAATGTGTCCCTGAGCAAGACACTTAAAGGAGAACTCCGGGCAATTTTTATGTTAATCTTGATCGCTATAAGTATGTGAGTACTGTCGATAGCAAAAAAACGAGCCGAATCGGTGCTAGCAGCATGGAGCTGCTGCAGCTAATGCCGAGAGCTCCCACTTAGCTAAAACGGCAGTTTTGGGGGCATATCATAAAGAGTGCATTTGTGCCTCTTAACAGACACAAAATGCAATTAAAATGTCTGTGCAACATGAACAGGGCCCTTACATGAAAACAAGATGCGTTTTCAACTCAGACATTGTTTAAATTCACCTACCCTGTTAGCTGCTAGCTGCCGTCTGGGATGAGTGAGTGTGTTCAGTCAGGCTTCGGTAATAATCATCAAGCAGCAGTTCTGTGTGTATTTGTAGCATATATATCCATTTTGTGTGCGATCCATCTGGCGTTGGTTATGTCGGTGGTTCGACTCCTGGCCTAGTCTACATGTTGAAGTGTCCTTGGCCAAAATCCTGAAATGCTCTCGATACTTCACCATGTGTGTCAATGTTTATAAAAGCAGGTGGCACCTTCTACCTTCTATGGTAGCTTCAGCCACCAGTGTTTAAATGGGGTGAATGTGGCCTGTAATGTAAAGTGTTTGAGTGGTCACTAAGACTAGAAAAGCAATATATAAATGCAGAATTATGAGGTTAATCACTTGACTATGTATGCATTTTCCACTTGTGTGTCAGATAACACTATACATTCTTATGCTGTAGCTCATCACTTAACACTTAACAGGCAACATCCAATTTCCAATGGAGAGACACAATCTGTATTGAGGCCTGGTAACTTGAATATGTATTTACTATAGAACTGAATGGTATCCATAGCAACAAGGTCCCCCTGAAAAGTAGCTGGCAGTGAACATGGTCCTGAACAGGTCCTGAATGACCCAACTATAGTGGTTTATATCTAAAATGCCTGCGACTATGTGATTCTTTCTTTCCTCTGGCCACAAACACGTTCTAACCCAAGATTCTGAGATACCTGAAGTCCTCTTGGGGCATCTGCTCCCCATCACCTGAATTGAGCAATTCACATTTTCTGGGAGATAACCATGATCCCAGATCTTCATCCTGATCAAATCAGGAGTTAAGGTCCAGTACAGCGATAAGGATCACTCCATTTTCAAATAGCAGAGATGCCATCGCACAAAGTTATATCCTTGTTATATCCTCCAGACCAATTTTCAAAATGAAGCCAATAATCAGAGGATAGCTTTTTCTCAGAATGTCCACAGAACAAATAGCTCATAAAAGCAACCACTGGAAACCATACTCCCATTTCCAAGATGCAGAACATGCTCGTAAGCTTATTGAAGCCTTAATAACAATTTCTAATGAGCCCTTGATGATGATCAGTTACAGTGTAAAATGTTGGTGTAGTGTTCTCTGACCTGGGTTGAATTTCACATTGTGACTGTTGAAGCGGAGGTTTCATAATCTCTTTTTAAGGGCCCTGACATAGCCCTGCCTGAGCAGTTGGAATTCCTCCTCCAGTAGGGCTGGGCGATATGGAGAAAATCAGATATCACGATATTCTTGACCAAATACCTCGATATCGATATTGCGGCGATATTCTAGGGTTGACAATTGGTGCTTTAACACAATATCTTCACACTTAGATTTTAGATAAATAATCATCAGTAATGTGGACGTAATGTCTAAGTGGGGAAAAGGCAAATAATAGAACAGCTAGAACAGTCTGGTAAGATCAAAAAAGTACATCACTTTACTGTAATGCAGCCTTTAAAACCAGGAAAAAACTACTTATGTCATATCACGATATTACGATATCCAAAATCTAAGACGATATCTAGTCTCATATCACGATATCGATTATAATATCGATATATCGCCCAGCCCTATCCTCCAGTACCCCTTTATAGAACTAGGGAGCAACAACCTTATGCCAATGCAAAGGCAGTATTCCTGACATCCATGCAATATTCAAGACTTGTCTTGACAGCTGAACAATATCCAGAGACTTTAGCATTCCTTAAGTGCAAAATGTTTGGTTTTTATTTTTGTGTTTTTAATTGAAGGATGTTATGCACAAATGGATTCATCTTGACTTGCCAACAAGAACTGCATTAAAAAAAGAGAGATAGAGCAGAAAACAAAAATGAAAAAAGTGCAGTAGGGGCAGTAAAAGAGGGAAATTAATATTAGAAAATAAACTGTTTGTTTGTTTAGTTAGTCTTGTGTTCTTTAGTACTTCTACTTAGTAATACTAATGTACGGTAATCTAACAGTTGATCTAGCATAAACATGCCACAAAATGGTGAATAAAGACCAACTGTATCCAAACTGATGAAATTGCCGTAGCAATTTGATTATTAAGTGGCAGTGTCTGTTCCAATGATGCAGTTAACATTAGTTTCGTGCAAAGTGAGACTTAAGTGACTGCTGTAAGGTGCTATAGAGATACTGTAGTTTAATAGTTGTACTGCTAAATACCAGCTGATTAGAAATTAGAAACCCAGAGACCAGACACCTTGCTTGATGGTTAAACACACTCCACTATTTCCTGACGCCAAGAGAGAGAAATGTGAGCTCATGCCTTACAATTCGAGGGCTGCCATGCTGACATAGTAGAGGGCTGAAGTGTTTTCCCCAGAAGCAGGTCATGCTAGTTTCATGGTAAAACTGACATGTGAACGCTGCATGAGGCACTTCCTTTGTTTTGAAAGTTCAAGTTGCAGCAAATTATGCTTGAGAACACACAGCATCCAATCAGAACGAACCATTTTTTGTGTCAATGCTATTATCTCTCTCCAGCCTTAAATTGTGCTATAAAAAATCATACTGAGTTAATAATCCACGCACACATACTTATGTTAATATATTTTCAAGTCTTAATTTGATTATTTTAAGACATTTTAAGTAGATATCGGAAACTGTGTGTTCCATGTCAAGTGTGTGTGTGTGTGTGTGTGTGTGTGTGTGTGTGTGTGTGTGTGTCTGTGTGTGTGTCTGTGTGTGTGAGTCTGTGCATGCATTGCATAGCTGCTCTGTATCAATATCTTGTCTGTCCACATGTAGGTTTGTGAATGTATGTGCACGCAAGTGTGTGTGTGTGTGTGTGTGTGTGTGTGTGTGTGTGTGTGTGTGTGTGTGTGTGTGTGTGTGTGTGTGTGTGTGTGTGTGTGTGGACCTTAAAAGTATCAGTGGACTATCATTACTTTGAGGAGCTTTTTTAGAGAGCTCCAGCTGTGCCTGTGTTCTGGTTCCTGAGTTGGGGGGGTGGATTGCTGTTTTGCAGTTTCAGAAATGCAACTGCCCCCCCCATACCTAGCTCAAGGGCCAGCCTGAAAAGTTACGAGGGGAGGGGGAGAGAGGTTCTGGGGGAGGAGGGCGGCACAAGTGTTTGTTTGAAGGGGATAAACAAGAGAGGAGAGGAATCGAGACACAGAGAGACATAAAGAGGAAAATAAAGAGGGGGATGTCGAAAGAGGCAGCCAACATTTTCTCCTGAAATCAGTATTAAAAAAAATAAATAAAGGGGAAAAGAATTGTGAATCAGGAAGAAAAGAAAAATGCTGGTAGTGGGACCCCTCTTTTTGTAGGGGCAACCAGTGGGCAGGAGAGGTCACAGTGAAGCGTCAGCAGGATGTTCCACAGTCAATGAGAATGCAGAGCAGAGTTGAACGTGGTGCTTGTACAGAGGTGAAGCCAAGGCTTTCTGATTGAGTGGAGCTGGCAGGCTGGGGGAGCCTCCCTCGGACTGCTGTCAGCTGAGAGCGTGGAGAGGCCAATCACTGACACAACAACACTGCATAAGTGCCACTTCCCCAGCAGGGGGCGCCCTAGCTTCTTGCCCTGTATCATGCTGCGTGCCCACCCCCCGAGGAAAGATTTATATTTTTAAATAACCTCTATGCCCCAAGGTGACGGGATAACAACCATGCCAAGAGTCCACATAACGAAACATGACCCGCAGGCATCCGTGCTACAGTAAAGATACTTTAATTGAGATGAGGGTGCGAGACGCCCCGTCACGTGTGATTATGCTGTGTGTTTTTTGATAGGATGCACAGGAGCAAGATGCTAGGCACAGTATTATTTTTGTTTTGAGAAATAACGCTCATAATACGTTTTCACAGGTTTCACTGTGCAGCGAGAGCCTAAAGTATATTTCAAGCAATAAAATTGACTGCCGGTAGCAAAATGAAGTAATGAAGACACTATCACTCTCATGTGATGCTGCAAACAAACCAAGAACTCTCTGCCTGTATCGATTAGAACACGCAATACGGTGTGCCTTCAGAGTGTCAAGATCCACTAAAAAGAGAGAAAGAATCAAAATCTCACTGCCAAGTCTCATTCCTCTAAACTCTGTTCCTTTAGTCCAGAGGACAATCTGACAGCCAGCCTTCAAAAGACAAACCCATAAAGTATTTATGTGTGTGCCTGGGGTCCAGTGAGTTCAGACAGCCACTGAAGAATTCATTAAAGGAGGTGAAAGAATTGTTAAGTGTATCAAATTTAAACCGAGGCCAAACAAGAAAAGGCTCAGAAAATCAAAATTTCATCTTTAGTGATGACACTAGAAATACAGCAACAACATGTTCCTAAGACAAAAGACAACAGTAAGTGATTTCATCACCACTACAGGCTGGATTTTCATCTTTGGGTTGTTGTTAAGAGTAGAAAAGTGGGGGGGGGGGGATACAGTTTTTTTTCACTTTATTTCGGAGAGGCTAACATTCTCTAACTGCAGCTAAGAACATTTAAGAGTTAAATGTTTAAGAGTCTCGACATTGCTGCACTGCAAGATGGGCTCACTTATCCTACCTGTTTCCAGAATTCGTCGATGGAGAAGTCCCGGGTGGAGAAAGGCCTCGTCTTTACATGAGCGGATGTGCGTTCCCACTAGTTCAGAGTTGGTGGCGAGTATTCTTGCGCTCTCCTCATTCAGGTTCACCCCGGCCATGGAGGCTACGTCATTGATGTCATCATCATCCCTGCAGCATGAGAGATGACAGATTAGCAAAATGCATGCAATGGACAGAAAAACATTCAACTTCTAGTTTAGAATCCCAAATAAATGATCTCTTCTGAAAGAGTATTACGTGATCCATTGGTGCTGAGATTGGTAGAAATTGATATAGTAAAACATATTTTATAAACCACAAAAGAAAAATGGGCATTGCATTCTGATGCATGTTGGTGTCCTTTATCTAGTTAGGATTACAGAGTTTGAATTTTCATCTTGGTGCAGAAGACACGGCAAAATAGCAGCAGAGGTACAAGGTAGTTCAGGGTGAACTAAAGTTACTAAAGTTAGTGAAGGTTGCACACTGATTAGGGCGCAGGGGAAAGGCCCATTTGGGAAGCTGTCTTTAGGGATCTTGTCCTTGTCGCAGCATTAGTGACTCCTACTGGTTGGTCTGTCTACACTGTCTACACCCTCCACAGTTAGATAATAAGATTGGATGATAAATGGGCTGTAGGCTGTAGTACAGGGGGAAATGGTCATAATAAAATGCAAGAAAAAAAGAAGAAAAAATAATTCTGTTTGGGCGTGGATGAAAAGCCTTGTAACAAACCTTAATATCAGTATTCATGTCCCAACATTATCAAAATGTATTCCTGTTTTTACTCATGAATATTTCCTTGGATGACAATATGCAATCGTTTTGTTACAGAGGGCTAGGCTTTGGTCATAATGGCACAGAATTCCCATTGCGGAGTCTATTTGTGTCGGCACTCTGTGAGGCAGGGCGATGAAGAGTGTTTGCACAGAGTTTAGCTCGGTAAGGATGCTCCTGAGGATTGGCACGGAGCTGTGATGAATCTGGCCATATACTAATGTCAACAAACTCTATTTGCACACCCGCTTTGCCGCACTTTGCTTAGTATATTTGATGCACTGGCCATTTCTCACAAGCGTAATGCTGACTTCACATTGTTTACATGCTATTTCATATTAGCAGATACATGGAAGAGGGTAAACATACATAATTTGTTTGGGTCATTGCATTTGACAGTAAAAGAGGTCCCCACATCCTTTAAAAGCTGTAACTTTCATTGTGAGTTGTCACCAAGACATATTTCCCTACAATTATTGTACTTGGCAAGTAATGATTGTGATTCTGGCCTGAATTAGCTGAGCAGTGACTTGTTGTGCTTAAAGGACTGGCCCAGAGCGAGCGGCGGATTTTCAGAGTGGCTTTGACGGAGGGAACAAAGAACACACACAGAGAGGCCTCTCGCCACTCACTGGCTCACCTCCACAGTCATTTACGCTCACGCAACCGATGTTGGTTGCGACAGACCTTGTGCGTGTGCTGCTGTGCTTTTGTGTATGCATGTGTGCAGCGCGGGGCGCCGAGTTCTTTCAGGCGCCTGAGTGTGGGCACACGCCATCAGCCAACTCCACCCCACCGAGGCCCTCCTGCTCCTTGGTGCGGCCACAGTGAGCCGATATGGAACTTGACACCTCAGCAGGAGGTTGACAAAGACGATTAGAGCATCTCCCTGAACCTCACACACCTCTACCTTCTCTCCTCTCTTCCTCCTCTGCTCAAGCCCAAAGTCTAATTATGTCTTCACAGTGAGGATCTACATAACAACACAAGCATGGATACATATGATTATACCCTGTGCTACACCTTAGTCTGTGCACCTTTCTTCATCACGTCATCATGGATAACTAAAAAAACATGCCTGAGGCCATGTTCACTCAGGTAAAGAACAAACGCTGCTACCTCCACAGCTTAAAACTATACATAGTAGTCAGGTTAAAGGTGCCTGGTCAGGTTGACCACCTTATCATTTTCTCATGTTAAGCAATGGTGACAACAAATGAAACACACTGTGGATAAATGCCTAATTATAATAGATGAAAATGCTTTTAAAAATACCTGTTGAATACAAATCTGTCTCTTTTTGGAGAAATCTACTCTCTTACTAATGCACCAAGCAAAGCGAAGCAAGACACCTATAATTCTGAGGTGGGCAGGAGACAACACAACAGGTTAGGTTATCTTGGTAAAAAAAGGTGACTTGTGTGACTGTTATATCAATCTGTCAGATATGACCTGGTTGGAAGGATTATTCACCTCAGGGGTTGGAGATTGAAATCTGATACATAGCTAGCTTAGTAGCTTAGTCATTTAATATCTTTTTTTTAAATGAGAAACACAGACCTAACTTGACGACATCTTTAACATAATGGAACTAACACACTCCAAAAGTCTATTAACTGTATTAACAAGTGTATTTCCGGCAAACTGCCGTACGTAATACAGTAGAAGTTACGATATGTGTTATTAGTCTATTTAGCGCACATCATATGCTTATGTACAGTATCCCTATAAAAAAAAACATAAAAGTGGCCTCTAGTGATCTGTTCATATACAAATAAAGCTAATGAAATAGGGAATATGCTACATGAAGCCATAGGAGTAGTGATTTTCCTTCCCCCATTGTGCTGCAATTTATCTTAATCCCTGAGACGAAAGCGTTGTGAAAGTGTTCTTCATTTTCACCAGTCGGAAAGTATAGTACATGCACAATAATCTACACTGGGTAACATACAACAAATGTCAGCAGTATCACAGGGCAGGGAGATGACTACATTGGTAACCACTGTATAGGTACATGAAGCATCACCTAGTATCCAAGAACACTGGTAATATTCTGAGTATATTCTATTTCTTTTTCTTGGATGGTATGATGTCTGGCTGTTTGGGATCCGCGGGTTTCAAATCAAATGCCAAAGACAGGTCTGACATTAAAAGGAGGGAATGAGATATGAAATGCAAAATATTCCCGACTATACCTCTGCTCTGCGCTAATAAAGCAGAGATGTAATTAGCTTGCACAGAAGCTAAAGAGCAGCCTCTCAGTTATTGGTTTGGGTTGGCTCGGGGACATAGAGCCGGCGGTCACATGAATACATATGCATGTCGTTTCCATATCAAGCTTGTGTTTCAGAGAGGGCACGCCATAGGTGGTAAGAGGACTGCATTGCCATTTAGAGGTTGTGTTTTTGAGTGTGTGGATAGATGGGGGTGCGTCCAGATCTCCTGCATCCCCCCGCCCCCATATCCACCATCGCACCAACCCCCCATCCCTGTGGATAAAGGTCCCTGTGCGCAGGCAGGGGGCCCGTGTTTGAACCCTGTGACTTACACCCAGGGCAAGCAGGCTAGTTGCGCCCACACTGAGAGACATGTACCACTGGAGAGGTATTCTCCATTAGGCAGCCAGGGGTTCACTGGGCAACTGATGGGATGTGTGTTTACGATCCAACGGATGACAGCACTGGTGGCACAAGAGGGGCCAATAAACAGCAAAAAACACAGCTAGATGTTTAATAAGTAACTGTTATTAATTCAACGGACCACCCACACTCAAGCTGTAATTAGTCACAACTGCAACCTGGCTGGGTGTAATTTAGATGACATTTTGATGGTGTATGCCAAAATACCTTATTTTGATGTGGGCGTCAATACAAATATATTAGCATTCAAGATGTCCTGGTGCCAGCATTTTGTTCATGGATTTCTTTTGAAGGAACGTTATAGTGGCACAGCACCCACTCTGAACATAATCTAATATTGTGACTGCTGTGTTTCCAAGTCTCTGCATCAACAATTTTTGGGAGGTCACTTTTAAGTTCTAATTGAGTCAAATTTATTTGTAAAGCATTTTCAGCAAAATAGGCACATCACATAGCAATTTAAAGACCAACAAAAGATGTCACCACAAAGGCAGAATTAAATTACTTTGCTGGTAAATGATGGAAAAGGGGCTGGTGGACTTTGAAATCCACTGGCAAGAGTGACTTTTTTTCCTTATGTGTGACTGTGTGTGTCAATTCCTATGCAACTATGCGAGTGTTTGTGTGTTTATGTGCATGGATGTGCGTCCACCACGTAGGACAGAGTTGGATTTGAGGGGCTGAGGCTGAGCTCGGAGGTTGGCAGAGGGCTGAGGGCCTCGGCTGGCTCGCTTGTGATTACAGCGGATGTTGAGTGTTTACAGAGAGATGAGGAGGGGAGGAGGAAACAGAGACAGCTGCTTTCACTCTGTACTGTAAACTACACACACACACAAACACACACACAAGCACTCACACAGAAGGCTGTAGCTGCACTGGAAACCCCACAAGCCCTGCAGTGTGTATGGGTGTGTTTGTGCTACAGTTGGCCCGCTGGGACCACTGGCTCAGAGTGACAGCCATACACAGATCAGTCCCTGACTACAGCTGAACACCGTGCAGGCTGTTGAAGCTGGCGGATGCTGCCTGACCAGGCCGGCCGGCCGTCCTCAGTGGATTCTTTTCTTTTTCTTACGATCACTTTCACACTTTCTCCAATTGCTCCTCTCTAATGGTAAGCCTTTGTTCATTTGTAAGTAGTAAAATAATGTCCCAAACACTTAAATAAATCCGACGTGACTTGACTATATTATGCCAATGGCATGGTGTGAGCCTTGGAAGATCAAATTCAGAAGAAACTCATAGGTAACTTTGAACAACTTCTAAAGCAAATATAACTTCCAGTTGTGATTTACAAGAACACATTTGCCACATTTGTTCACAGGTCCAGTCATTATGTTCACGTTGCAGGTTTCTGGAGTGAAGACACAATGGCGTCTGACGGATCGCTGTGTAACACGAAGCTCTGTTCCAACATGTTTATATCCTCAGATAAGAAAAACGGCAAGAAGGCGACAGCAAACAATAAACAGTGAATGAGACTGAGAGGTTTCAGACAACAGTAACCAACAGGTCCAGCTGAATCCTTAACAAGTAAATAGTTTAGCCCACACTGTTTGCGGCATAAAGTAAGAATAAAGATTATAGTAATAAAATCATTTGCATAGAAGTTTCCAAGTCGTTTGGGAATGCTGAGTGACGAGGAGCGAGATAACACAAAACAAATGAGAGATGAAGATAATGTCAACAGACGTCCATCGCTCCTTAAACATTCAAATCAATATCAACCTCGTATTTGGCTGAAATTAAAAATGTGAGTCAAGGAAGTTCAGCGAGAGCGTGTTGAAGAAAACAAACTACCTGCATGTGGAGACAAGCACATGGACTGAAGCGAGAACGCTGTTTAGGGACCACCAGCCATTGTGTAGCTCAGAGATCTTCAACAGGGGGTCCGGGACCCCTAAGGGGTCCTCAGTGTCACTGGAGGGGGTCCTCCAAATTATTGTCAATTTTGGAGAAAAAAAATTTAAAAAATTAAAATGTCTAAACATGATTCACACATATTATTAGCAAATATAAATCTCCACTGATTATAGGCTTACTGGCCTATATGTAGTCACTAAGATAGCCATACAGCTCATCCTAAATATTCACTGTGCCACATACAAGATGATTTATTAAATCACGCCAACAATTCATATTTTAATTGCTTCGCATTCTATGCACTAAAAAGGTATGTGTTAAGGCTTTAGGCTGCCCTACATGTGTTGTAGGCCCAGTTTAATATGCAACTTAATTGTATACAATATATGTAGTAGGGGGTCCCTGCTCCGTCTCTCTCTCAGTTAAGGGGTCCATGGCTTAAAAAACGTTGAAGAACCCTGGTGTAGCTTGTTAAACACATACATGCAGACCGGGCAGATTATCACCTGACCTGGATGAAAGGAAAATATGCTACAAAATGTCAGTGACATGCTTCTTCCGTGACAGTGGAGTTGCGTGTTATTGGGCTCATGTTGAAACCAGTGTGTTTGTGTGTGGAGGGCCACTGTGATCACCGCGGGGGGGGGGGGGGGAAGGTCGACAGTAACAAGCGAGTCTGACAGCTTAATTACCAACGTAGCTAAAGATTTATTGGTTTATCAATCAGAGCCTTGGGCGCTGCCTCTCCCCTCAGGACATGGGAGCCATTACCATGAACCCGTTGGCCCAATTGGCCCAGACTCTTCTTGCCCCAGCTCGGTCACACCAGGGCAATCCTAAACCCCCTGCTCCTGTCAATACACACATACACAACAGTCTCTGATCTTCAGGATATACACACATGTTCATGTGCACCCAAGCAGGGACACAAACAAAAACAAACACAGTGAAATAGAGGCATATATTCAAACACACACACACACACACACACACATGCTGCACACACAGACAAACACAAATACACAAAGACTTACACACAACATGAACCACAAAGGCCAGCATGTGGGCGATGAACCTTTTATGTTTTTGAGACAAAAGCCCAGCTGAAGCAGAGACAAGAACAGAGAGAGAGAGAGAGAGAGAGAGAGAGAGAGAGAGAGAGAGAGAGAGAGAGAGAGAGAGAGAGAGAGAGAGAGAGGGGGGAGAGAGAGAGAGAGAGAGAGAGAGAGAGAGAGCGAGGGGGGGGGTGGGGGGAGAGAAAGAGAGAGCAAAGCTGCGGGCTAAACACCGTATGTTTGACTTAACCAAAAGGTATTTTCAGAACCGCATCCAGAAATTCCAACCATCTGGACACAATTACCGTATTTCTAAATTAAGACGTGGCTCATTTGTGATTCTGTCGATGAGTTGTGACACTGACACAAGGAGGGCGACCGTGAGGGTGATCTATCGGCTCGCAGTGTGTTGCTATGTGGTGGGCGCAGAGAGAAAGGACCACCGATCAACCAGCCAGCCAGTCAGCCGGGGCAGGCAGGCAGGCAGCCAGAAGGCCAGGCAGGCAACTGGGATAAACACTCGTAGCCTTAGCTGAGAGTGTAGCCTGTAGTCATGCGGAAGCATCTTAATGAAATGCTGCCCCCATGTGACGGCTGCCAGGAACAACAGTCGCTCTACAGTCGGTCTCATGGCGAGAAGAGTTGTACCTGAAAGAACCTCCTCCGGGGTCGTTGAGCTTGTTTTTCTGATTGCCAGAGTAGTGAACAGAAAGGCCCACGGGACTTTTGCCTGCTTGGATGATGCCTCCCCTCCCCATTGTGCCTGTTAAGAAAAGGGGATTAAAAACAAAGAAGAAAACACTAAACAAAACAGGAAAGGAGTAATGTTATCATTGAAATGTCCCCTTCTATCTGCGTCAAATATCCTCCTCTTTAACGACTACCTTCAACTGTCTATGTCATCCTCGCAGGGGTCGATGGAGGGGGGGGGGGAGCAGTACTGTCGCTCTCCCCAGGTTGGTGCGGAGAGCATCGCTCTGTCAATATCACTGCGCTTCACCGGCTCTCCTTACACTCCTAAACCGCATCCTGCTCCGAGACACGTTTTCCAGAGAGGCACAAGGACTGCCAGAGTGAATTTAAACTTGATTTTAACAGGCATGTTCCTAGCCAAGAGGCACAGAAAAGTATTTTTAGAACTATCCCCGCATTCCAATTTATGGGCATAAAACAACCTACAGATCTTTCACTGCAGGCAATCTTGGGGAAGGGGGCAGATCAAATTTGTATGCACCTCCGATTGTACGTACGTACGCACACACACACACACACACACACACACACACACACACACACATATACACACACACACACGCAAGCAAAAACAGGTACAAACACGCATTACACACACCACCTGAGAGCACACAGCTCTCTTAGGGGAGCGTTACGCCCGGTTGCTGTTGGGGAGATATTTGTGGGATTCTGTGGGAAGAGTGTTTGTGAATCAGTGTGAGTAAGCAGCAGCGCAAATGTTTGAGAAGGCTTTATAACCAGACAGGGAAAAAAGCACCTGTTCTCTCTGTGGCTCCTGCCTGTTTACACATCTTACAGCCTACTGAGAGAACATGTAGGGTTTCACTAATGGCTATCCTTTGTTTAACCTATTTCGCTGGCTCTTTATTTAACCAGAAGGTCAGGCTGAGTTTGAACATTTTGAAACATCTGGCCGAGCATGCAGCCTTACTGGGAGAAGTCAAAATTGTAGGCAAGAATCAGAAGCAAAGTGTGTGTCTGAGGACTTCTTCAAAGATGGAAAACTCAAACTCAAACCTACTAGAAGTCTTTGTTTAATCTTCTCCTTAACTGAACTGCAGTCCTGCACAATTTTAAAATATCTTTTTCTGAGAGGAGACAAGGACAATAGAACATCTGAAATAAAAAAATGTCAAGATACTGTACATGTGATTGAATTCAGAAGATTGAATCAAAAGTGGCTGGAGAAGGCCTGTAGCTGTCCTACCTTGCGCTCTGACAGACTGTGTGATCACCACGGGCATCCGGACCTGGCCGCTGACAGCGCCTGCTGTCTTGATACCCTGAGGAAGAAAGACAAATAGAAATTTTATTGAAGTATTTCAATGAACCACTTCTGCACTTTTACGCTATCCCCAAGAGGAATTGTTCAAGAGGAAAAATCTACTTTTGCTCCCGTTGCAAACTTAGTTAGTTTCAAGAAACAATCCACAGTCAAGCTGGCCGAGAGTTTTGTGTCCTGTGTCCTGATTTCTATTCTACTGTAACACATTAAAATATCTGCAGTAGTAAAGCAGGATAGATGCAGAATATATACAAGGATGATGCATTTAACAATGGCTATTCCTACATATGGAGAATGTGGAGACCAATGCATATGCTCAAGGACGATGGATTTCTGTCACTGTACATGACCTACATTTGCTTGCATTTCCAGATAAGACAAATGCAATATAGAGTCAAGACCGCAGTGAAAAAGTAGTTTAGAAGAAGGAGAAGTAGTAGTGATAGAAGAAGAAGAAGCAGGGGGGTGGGGGTGGGAGGGGGGGTGCTGTGCTGGGCTATTAGAGTCACTTCCTTCCTTGGTAGCAGCCAAAGGCCCAGCCTTGGGCTCAGCCATCCATTCCTACCAGTTTGCTTCTTGCTGCATATTTTTTAGCCTTGTTTTCCATTCCCTGACACATGCTATATTACTGTTCAAGCTACTGAAAAAAGACAGAGGCCATTTTCCCAGAGATCCACTGCAGGGGCCTGCGAGAGTGGAAGGGAAGAGAAAAAAAAATACATTCAGCACAGGCAGAGATAGCTAGCACCTCTGGCCAGACGCCGACACAGTTAAGAGGGAGAAGAAAAAAAAAGTCAGGTAGAAAGTTTGGGATTCATAGGTTAAAAGATAAGACACTGAAACCTAAATCACTTGTCTTTTATTTTGTTTTAATAATTGTATTTCTACTTTTAAACATCAATTATCAAAAATGATATTAAATGTTAGGTGTTAGTTTAATTACTGTAAACAACTGACACTAGTGGATTCATTAGCGCTAGTATTTAAAAAAAAACTGCTTCTTCAATGAAATTCTAGCTGTAAGAACAGTATTCATACGAAATGAATTTAAAAATGTATGTGTCAAGACCACACACATTTGACTTATGTAACTGGTAACACCACAAAACATGTTAGCACACAAACAGTGCACACACTGCAGCTTATTTATGGCTAATAATCATTGGTCAACATACAGTATCTCACAAAAGTGAGACAAATTCCTTGTGTGTGTAAACGTACATGGCAATAAAGCTTTTTCTGACACCCCTCACATTTTAGTAAATATTTCATTATATCTTTTAATGGGACAACACTGAAGACATTTTTGCTACAATTTAAAGTATTAAGTGTACAGCTTGTATAACAGTGTAAATGTGCTGTCCCCTCAAAATAACTCAACACACTGCCATTCATGTCTAAACAGCTGGCAACAAAAGTGAGTACACCCCTATGTTAAATTCCCATAGAGGCAGGCAGATTTTTATTTTTAATGGATCCAGGATACTATGCATCCTAATAAAGTTCCCTTGGCCTTTGGAATTAAAATAGCCCCACATCATCACATACCCTTCACCACACCTAGAGATTGGCATGGTTTTCTGTCGGTTAGCCTAATAGCTGGTTTGATTTGCATTGAGAGATGATTTTATGGAAAGTACCCCATGCCAATCTCTAGACATTAATGGCTGTGTGTTGACTTATTTTGAGGGGACAGCCCATTTACACTGTTATACAAGCTGTACACTTAATACTTTACATTGTAGCAAAGTGTAATTTCTTCAGTGTTGTCCCATTAAAAGATATAATGAAATATTTACTAAAATGTGAGGGGTGTACTCACTTTTGTGAGATACTGTATATTCACCTTATACTCTATATAATTTGCCACGAGGAAGTTTAAGGTCCAGCAAGTTTATTTGACTAGTGGTGTAATTTGGTTTTATAGCACATTTATATTTGACAATTTTATTAGATATTCTACCCCTAAATATGTTAAAGAAACATAGTCATACTTCAGATCTCTTGCAATAAAAACAAGCCGTAATCACATGAAACTCATACCATGTCATGCTATCTCCACTTAAAGCATATATAGCTTTGAAAAATAACATTTTGAAAATAACTATGCATAACTGTATACCATTGTGCAGTAAGTGTAACTACAGATGAAACCTTGTACTACACCACATCTATAGACTTTAGGTTACAATTGCTACACTTTACAAGACATTGTATTTGAGTATGTCAAATTTGCCCACACTACTGTAAGAAATGTTTACCCATACTACTTTGAGGAGAGAGGATTTCTTTTAGCCTAATTCAACTAGCTGTCTGGTTTCAGACTGTTGTCTGTGCCAGGGGCCATCATTTACTAATGTTTTGTGTGATAGCTTATGTTGGTGTTTTATGCATGTGTGTGCGTGAGAGAGAGAGATGGAGAGAGACCAGAGGCATGTTCTGGACATAGACTGCGGCCACCGCATTGCTTTAAAATTGACCCGGGGCTGACCTAGTTACCTCGCTTCACCCTTTAACGGTTAACGGGTAGAGGGAGGCAGGAAAGAGAGAAAAGGAGAGAGGGAGATGAGAGAACGATGCGGGGGTAGATACAGTGAAAGAAACTGTTGGAAAGAGATGGAAAGAGAGAAGAGGATGGAAAAGAGATAAAGAGAAAAAGCAAGTGAGAGAAAAAAGGAAGGAGGAGGAAGAGTGAGAGGGGGAAAAAAAGTAAAAGAGAAAGACAAAAGCCTCTAGCTCACCCACCCGTCTGCCTGGACCAGACCAATGAGTCTGACCTCGCTTGACCCATCCATAGACTGCCTGTGCTCTGTGTAAACACATCATTTTCACAGTGCGTGTGCACACACATATACAGTAAATTGCGATACTGCTGTGATTTGAGTGAGGATGTCAGTGTCCGGTGCTGGACCCTGCAGGGTACCTGGCCTTACTTCAGCTGTATCCCCACAATATCACTGGATGGACTGCTCACAACCTTGGGTACTACTTGTCTAGTTGCCAGGGGAAAGGCTGACCAAATAGATATTTAACTGGGATAGAGCACACAATTACCCTAGGTCCAGAGATGTTGCCACAACATTTTCTCTTTCTGATTTACACTTTTCAGGATAATTTGCAGAGTAATATAAATAAAGTAAAAGAAAAACTATGAAAACATTAACAAATCAATACATTAAAAAAGTAACTATCGCAAGAGTTGCTATATAATACTGCATATTAAGAATATGCAGGACAGATGTCAAGGTCCTTGAATGCAGCAGGGTATTAAGTAGAGTGTTTTTCAATAGTGGTTTGTCTCAGAAAGCACTCTAATAAAGTATACTTAAAGCCCCATTGCGTAAAATGGTTTATGTGATTTTTTTAATAATCTTTCAAATAATTCTGATGGCAAACATTTTTGTTGCAGAAAGATTGTTGTTGATGTGTTGCTTGTACCTCATTCTCAGTGGGCAGGGGATAGGGGAGGCTAATACTAAGATAAGTCTAGGAGTCAAAAAAAGTTAGACATTTTCAAATTGTCACAATTGGAGCTTCAAAAAAAGACAGCAGCTAGGTTTCCAGGTATTACTAGTAGTATTTGATATATTACTATTATTAGATTAATATGACGTATTGAATTAGAAAAGCTCAATAACTGAGGCACATTTTTCTAAATAAAAATTGGTTATCGTAACTAGTGTGTGGGCATTATAATGACATTATCGTTTTATCATAGCATGTCAGAAATGTTGTCAGCCTAAACCAAATAAACTTTATTTATATATCACCTTGAATAAATGAAATGGTCCTGCTCCTTGGTCACATACTTCTAATTCAGCTGTCAGTCTTGGCAAAACCATAACAAACAATAATCATCAAGGTGCCTTTGAGTCAAGTGCTTGACCACCATTGGCTCTGATCAGCGACCAGTAGTACAGTTTGGTCACAGTGAGCATCTCCAAGGTGTGAATACGTAAGTTTACAATATGTGTGTGTGTGTGTGTGTGTGTGTGTGTGTGTGTGTGTGTGTGTGTGTGTGTGTGTTCTCATTTAAGTCCCTACCTAGACATTAAAGTCTTTCTGAAGACAAACAAAATGAGTCTGTGCAAAGTTTGCATGTTCTTCCTATTCCTGAGATCTGTCCTTGATCTTGTTTAGATAACTATGCATATCATCATGGCGAGAAGAAGTCATATGCCCATGTACTACTCTCCTAAAACATTTTTCTGGTAAATACAGTGTGATTCCTCTGCGAGCTGGGTGTGACTCTAACTCACTGGTGGTTGTGTGACTCCCAGCCATGGCACTGTTGACACTCTCCAGCCTGACTATTCAGCCTTGTATAAGACCCATCAACACACACACACACACACACACACACACACACACACATACACCACCACCCCCCGCAGGGTTGCATCCATCACATTCTAGCCCTTCTTTATTGAACATAGGAATATTGTGGGTAAATATTTGTCACATCTATTACCTGATCTCTATAGCTCTTTCGCTCTCCATCCTCACACACCTTACATACACATTTCTTTACACATTTTAATAACTGCTCTTGTCTTGGACTGTAATATATTTTATTTGCTGTATTTCGCTACTCTTGCGAAAACTGTTAAGTCACTCTGGACTTCAATTCAACTTAAATATAAACTGTAAATGTAAACAATGTGATAACTGTGTCTGAACTGGAGTCTGTTCCACCTGATCCGCTCCATACATACCATGCCAGCTGCATGTCCGAGCGTCCCAGCGGGCAGAGCCTTGGCACCCGTAGTGATGCTGACACTGTTAGGGTGGCGTATGCGGACAGCTGGCCCAGCCACAATGGCAGGAGGGGGGCCGCCGGGTGCTGGTTTGACTCCCTGCTGTGGGGTCGGGGTTGGGGACTGCTGACTATTCAGCAAAGATAGCCTCAGGGCCGGGAGGCTCTTCTGTTGACAGGCAGAGAGAGGCCAAAGTTTATCGTCAAAGAGCAAAACAGACATAAATTAGAAAATACCACTCACAGCTGCAAAACCAAATGCTGCTGTGGTCACTGGCTAATTTAACAAAATGGTATCAAAAACATGGCTGCAGGCTAAAGAAACACCTGCTAATATGTGACAATACCTTTATTTTTTGTTATGGTTTATACGTTATACTTCTACAGTTAAACTGATTAACTTGATTTGGTGATAATGAACCTGCAGTATGTTTAATATTGTACAGTATATGCCATACATGAAACATGGCCGTTAGCCATTTCTGATAGCCCACTGTCACTGCCGACCTGAGGAGCTGATGGTGCGCCGTAAAGACTATTTCTGGCAGATTTTTGACGTAAGCAACCTAACATTGCATGACAACATGTGTTTGTAACCGGGTTGGGCGGTCGGCCGCCTTGATGTGACGCTCATCACGGTTGGCTGGAGAAACCTGCTGGCTACTGGCAGGAACAGCTGCGGGGACCGCTGTCACACACAGTCAGAAGTCAGGCCAGAGGGGGGGGGGGGTGTGTGTGTGTGTGTGTGTGTGTGTGTGTGTGTGTGTGTGTGTGTGTATGTGTGTGTGTGTGTATGTGTGTGTGTGTGTGTGAGTGTGTGTGTGTGTGTGTGTGTGTGTGTGTGTGTGCATCATTCTACTGTCAGGCCTGGCCATCACTGGCATTGGTGCCAGGGAAAGGACTACTTTAGGGGGTCAGTTTAGGAAAAATCCAGCTCAAGGAGCCATGTTAGGGGATGGTTTAAGGGGCAGGTTAGGGAGCAGTTCAGGAAAACTATTTTATTTTAGGGGTCAATTTAGAGGCTAAGGGGTCCGGTCAAGTGTCAATGTAGGGCCTCAGCAAAGAGAACTACTAAAGAGACAGATGATGGCAAGCTTAGGGTTAATTGTTAAGGAGCCAGTTTAAAGTCTAGTTTTGGGTAGAAATCAGGTTTGGAGAAGTGTAAGGAAAGGCCATTTAAAGCCACCAGTTTAGAGAACCAACTTGAAGAGCAGTTTAGGGGTCAGAGTAAGGGATCAAGTTCAGGGAACATTTGCCTCAGTCAGTGTTAAAGGCCGTTTTAAAATTTGATGGAGCAAGCTTAGAGAGAAGGTTAAAAAAAAAAAAAGGTTTACAAGCAAGAACCACACCTTGAGAAAAGGCACCAGGTAAGGCTGTGGAGACGATTTGAGCTCAGTCTGCAGCCGGCTGGTGAACTCCTCCGGTTCAATCTTTGCATCCTGTTAAGTGAAGGGTTAAGTGTAAAGACCACGTTACAAGAGAACCCAGACAGTAAGTTAAGCCCACCATATGACTTGAACACAACAAGATGGCATCCCATCACCGGAGCTGATGATCAACCACTCAACTTCCACCCTGGCACCTCAGGGTGCAGCTCATGAATGTGTAACTGTATAAGATGAAAATTCATAATAGAGAAAGGAGGGTTTTGGAAAGAGTTTCATGCTGCCATCTACAGGTTTAGAATATTCAATACAACAATACATTAAAGAGTCTACTTTTACTTACTCCTACATATATTTAAAACTGCAAAAAAAGTCACACTTATTAAAAACAATTATTGAAGAAACACCGTCCGTCCAGTCAATCAGATGTGTAGGAAAGTTGGTCTTATAAAAGTCTGGATATGGAAAAGAAGCATCTATCGGGAAAGTGGCAGTTCAAGTTTAACAGCAACAAGTTAGACTACCACAATACTTCATGATGTCCATAAGAACAGTGTTTGTTTATTGGTTTTTGAAGCTCACCAGCAGGTCCTGAACCAGAGATTTGACGTTCTTGGAAGTCTCAGGAGACGGAGAGTTGTGAGATGCCAGCTTGATAAGTGTGGCCAGGAAATTCTTACACTTCTTGACATTCTCTTGCATTTCCTGTAGAAGACAATAAAACAAGTATTTACATTCTGTGCAAAATACAAAGTAATTAAAAAAAAAAAAAAAAAAACTGGCAGCTTGAGCAAAACAGACTTTAGCATCAAAGATCTTATTTCTAAAGAAATGATCTTCCTTTGTTATTAGTCTAAGATAAGTGCCAATGTAGGATGAAAATTGTGATGTTAAAAGACAGGTGTTGGGTCAAATCTTCAGCAGAGATGGAGAGACATTGTGTTTGTGCTGAATTTCTTTTATTAATAGTAAACACAGATACTACAGAATGAAATAACTTGGACTGATAAAGAAGCTGACAAGCATCAGTCACAAATCAGAGCATGGTGCATGCTGCCCAGTCATCTTTTCAGCCAAATGAGACATGGCACCTGTCCACTCAAACTGCCAGTGGCAACAAACTGTAAACTGTAGGCTCTCTGGCCTAAATGTCTTGAGATGTGAGAGTCTGTGTGTGTGATTCTCTTGTGGGAATTATGTGTATGTAAGTGAGCCTGCATCTATGGCTGTATCTGTATGTCCATGTCTCCCTGAATGTGCATATACACACGCGTTCATGGTGGGACTGTGCCTTGATGTCTGCGTTTGTATGTCCTTGGGTTGGTATGCACTTGTGTGAATGTATGAGTGCAAACGTGTGTGGGCATGTGTGAGACTCTTGGTGCATGGCCAGCTGTGTGAGGCAGTGAGGCTGTGGGTCCGGGGCTGAGCTTGTGACACAGCTAGCCTGCTGGCAGCTGTGACAGTGCCTGCGCCCTTGAGGGTGGAGCGTGGGCGGTCGGCAGGACAGGACAGCAGAGAGAACGGACCTGGGACACGACAGGACCTCCGGGGTTCGCGGTGATGCCCGTCTGCGGAGGATGCACTGGCTGGGAGGCAGCCTGGGCCGGGGCCTGGGGGGCCATAACCACGGGGGTCTGCTGCGGAGCCGTCACTGCCACGGCCGGTGCCATGGGGGCCTTCTGGAAGAGCAAGGAAGAGACAGAGAGATAAACAGGACGTGATGCCTCGCTCGCAGCAAGGCCACAGAGAACAGGAGGCAGGCGCCACAGCGCTCCTGTCACATCTGGTGTCCCGTCTTCGGTGGACATAGCTTAACAGACAAGGAGGAGGAAGGGGAGGTGGTGACAAGCTAGAGGCTGGGAAAGACAGGAGGCCATCAAAGCTTTTCTTAATAGTCACCTACCTGACAAGAGAAGCCTCATATCAATAT
This sequence comes from Zingel zingel, assembly GCA_023566125.1. Taxonomy (NCBI): domain Eukaryota; kingdom Metazoa; phylum Chordata; class Actinopteri; order Perciformes; family Percidae; genus Zingel; species Zingel zingel. Next base: position 8,748,345 of record CM042315.1, read on the forward strand.
TTGTCACTGGTAATTCCACACATTAGCCACCTATTGTCCACTTCCTCTTAATGATATGTGAGGGGATGAATGACAAGAAAATATCTCACATCCAAAACACAGATTTTTCTCAACAGATGAAGTGCCATCAGCAGTCTCTCACTCCAAAGCCCTCATCACCTCTTTCAAATCTCTCAGGGCCTGTTCACACTTGGCAATAAAATACATCGTATTGATGCAATCGTAAGGGGACAGTTCTAAATACAGGTGTGAATGCACCCAAAATGCATAGAGGACACATTAGGATCACTCAAGCCACATATGGATGGGGGCTAGGCCACATGTACATCCACATATGTGATGTAGTTGTGGGGTGTAGTGTGAGCCAAATACATTTCTATCTGCACTGAAGGGCTGCATAGTTAGTGTGTGTATGATGATAAATCTTCCAAACATAGGGGGAAGGTCTAAAGCTGATACAAGGTACCAAATCCTCTACTCTACTGAGCACAAATGTACAGCATACTACATGTTTTCTGTTTAGCCAAAGATCACAGTTTCTCCTCAGATGAATTCAAATATGAGCAGGGAAATTAAATCTGCACTGCATCTCAACTGGGTCTAGATGCAATATGGATACACAATATAAGGATAGGAAACACTGGGGCTGATCAGATCCTCCTGATACTCAGTTCCTTAGAAACGGGAGAGTTCAACTTACAATATTATCTTCACCAGCGCCAGTGTACAGCAGAGGATCTTATGATGTGTAGTCTGGGCAGCAAAACCCCGCAGCTACTGTATACTTGTTGCAATTGTTGGAAATCAGTTTATTTTTCACATTTTTCTCTGCAAACAAAAACTTGCCTCCAAGATTATGTTCATGTTCATTATTGCATCTTTAAAACCAAATGATCACACAGTAACTTTAAAAAAAAAAAAATGCTCAGGATAATTAGAAACCTCAACAATAATGAATTATGGCTGCGCCTTTATGTGCTACGGGTAAGATGTGACATTCACATGTTCCAGAAAACAGGTCTCATTCACTTTAGCCCCACCCAGATTCTCCACACTGGTTCACGACCTGCTGTAACCTCTAGACTACCACTAAGCTACAACCCTATTTCTCTCGTCGAGGATGCTAAAGTAAACCTAAGGCAGAAGAATGAAAAATAGGCGAGTAACAAGGGTTATCTCACTGGGCGGAGTGCAGGACAGGAGGAAGAGGAGGAGGAAGAAGAAGAAGAGGATGAGGTCTGGAGGGCAGGGCTGGAAGGAGTAGGAGAGGGAGACGGTACCATCTTGGCCGGGGTCAAAGCACACTGCCTGGTGGTCTGAGAGGTCACAGGAGACTGCAGGGAGGAAAGAGAGCAAGACAAAGAGGCAGAGAGAAGAAAAAGACAAAGAGGGAAACAGAGAGCATAAAGATATCAAAGAAAGAGGGTAAGAAGGGGAAACAGGTGAGATGAATGAATACAAGGCACCTCAAAAAGTATAAAGAATAAAAAAAAACAGCGAAGATGAGTCTGTGTCTGTTAGGAGGAAGTGAATGAAGGGCAGAGAAAAGACTTGGACAGCATGAGAAAAACACAGAACAGCAGAGGAAGAAAAGAGCAGTAGCGTGCCATGCAGACAGATGAGAAAAGGTCATGACAGCAGGAAGGAATAAAGAAGGTGGCAGCATGTTGGTGGTGTTGAAGAGTGAAACAGAGAAGAGCATGTCTGGTTAAGTTGCAGTGGGTCATGGTGTCACACGGCGGGGGTCTCATGGCAGGCAGGGAGGGACGTATGTGTCCACGGAACCAACAACACCAATGACATTTACCTATACAGAACCTCATGTAGGGATGGTTTTACTAATGGGGAAAATGTGGTCTCTTGGTTTCCTGATTTAAGTGTAAAAAGCAAGGAACTGGAAAACAAACTGGAAGAATCTATGTTAATGATTTGACTTTTAGCAGGTTAAAGTCTATGAGGAACTTGGTGGATTGTCTGGCAGAAGCTGTTTGTACAGACCAATATATAAAGACCGCTACTTTTTGGCTAAATGCTGCAGCTCAGCGAAATAGTTGATAGATAAACGGCCATTTTTCAAAGCATGATTTTGGCATAATTTAGCATGACAGCATGATTTTTATTAATACCTAATATCTAATATCACAACTGACGGACATAAAAAAAAAAAAGTTTCTAGAAGTTAAGTTATTATTTGTCCATACATTGTCCAGTTAGCTTGTCTTACTTGTATTTGGGTAATGAAACCTGCAGACACCATACAAATTGGTATGTCTGCAACTAAATAAATAGTATAAGAAGACTACTACAAAGACCCAATTCCACCTAGAAATATGCCCCTGTATCTATTCCTGATGCTGTCTAGGACAAGAGACGTGACTTGGATGTTACAGCAAAGGTAAGCATGGTAAGATAGGGCCAATTACAGTAAAGTAACAGATTGTAAACATTATAACCAAAATGATTGGTAACATTGTAATTTCCCCTTGCGGGATTAATAAAGTATATATTATTATTATATAATATTATTATTATGATCATTCAAACTTTTACTGACAAATTTGCATTATTGCATCTCTACCAGGTCTGCCCACCACAGCAACATTGTTATGCTCCAGTGATGTTTACATTTTTCTCCAGGAGAATCTCCTGTACTACTAGCCACAAAATGATTGATGACTACTTAAACGTGCAGGAATGGATGAAAGTTATGAAGTGAATATATATTCTGAAATGCTGTTGTGAAAGTCAGGCATCCGTTTTGATGAAACTGCTTCATGAACTGTTGCACACCTCATATTAGACATATGACAGGGAGCTAAAATCTTATATTTAGTACAAACAGATCGTGTAGGACACATACATAAGAGATTAAGCTGCTTATATCCCTCTACATATAAAGTTAAGTGTTGTTTGTAAGTATTTGGACATATTATTTTTAGTATTGTATTCATGGCACTTTACTTTGGATTTGAAACAATAACTGGGAGGTTTAACTGCTTACATTCAGCTTTTATTTGAGAATGTTTACATCCATATTAGTTGAACTGTATTAGCATTGCCATCCCCATTTATAGAGACCCAAAAGACAATTGGTTGCTCAAATATTTCTTCGGTAGGTGCGTTTGAGTTCATTGTTGCACAAAACAAGCAAGTTATAGTAGAGTATGGAAATACTGTAGGACTGTGCAAACACTAATAATAAACAACATGGACATTGAAAAAAAGACTGTATTTTCAAAAAAAAGATTTATATTAGGTGGATGTTAAAATTTGTCATAACTCATGCTAGTTTATTAGCATATTTTAAGGTACAAGAGCAAATGGGATGGCTTGGCGGTGAATGCCAACTGCCATAAAACCACAATAATGCCCGGTGGCTTATCACACACACACACACACACACACACACACACACACACACACACACACACACACACACAGACCAACACACAGACACTCACACTCACTTCCTGGCTGCTATTGTGTCTATGGGCCAAGACAACCCAAGAGGGCCTCTGCCCCGACCTCTTGCACACAGCCTTCCATTCACAGGCAGGCTAAACACACACACACACACAAACAAACACATACACACACACACACACACACACACACACACACACACACACACACACACACACACACACACACACACACACACACACACACAAACACACACATCACAAGTACTTACACAGACAGCAGAGAAAACCCACACACATTCAAGCACATAATAAACCGCACTTGTCTTGCACACAAATCACAAATGAAAACACACAAACCGACACACAACTGTGTCGAGGACAGAGGGAAAGAGGCAAAGAGCGTAAATGAGTAGAAGTAGGATAAGAAAGAGGAGGAGGGAGTTTCCCCTTCACTAAAAGTTGTGTTGGATCCAAAAGAATGTTGTACTGAGGAGTTGGGGGAAGTGGGTGTATGAGGGATGAGGGGATGGGGGTGATGGTAAGAGCCACGGGGTGCATCCCACCGCTAGCGATGCCTCTCTCTTGCTCACTCTCTCCCCCTCTCACACACACACACAGACAGACACACACACACAGACACACTCAAGAACCAAAGCCTTGTTAGCTTTTTAAAATAATCAGGCAGTTGGATGATGAATGATTTAACAGGTATGGAAGGAAGGAAGCTCAGGATGCCTTCCGTTTCTCCCCTCAGGGTCATGGGAAGAGTGACAGGCCGACAGAGGGGTTGAGCTCTGGGAATAAACACCATTCCCTTTCATTTCCCTGCTACTGCTTTTCCTGTCGAGACGGCAACGCCGCGGCCCGCTAATTTGCCATCAGTGTGACTGTGTGAGGCTATGACAATCTGCGACTCTCTTTTGTGACGGGTTCACATCAGGATGGATCCAGGTACGAGTACAGAGGCAGGAGGGGGCCATTGTTGTGTAACTGATGCAGACTTCTGTCTGTCAAGGCCAGTGGGCTACTGTGGAGTCTGGGGGATGATAGACTATGGACAGTGTGAGACTGATTTTGGCTAACATTTACATGATGTATCAGCATGAAGTTCTTTATACTACAAAAGTATGAGGGTGGAATTTTCTATTAATAAGGAAAATGTAAGGTGATACATGGCCTCTGACAGCTCAGTCTGTAGTGTAGCAATACTGCCGTAAAACTACCCACTATACAGCAGAGTGTAATACTGCTGCTGTACACTGGTATTGAACACCAGTATGGCATACCTGCACTAATCCAGTACACACTGCTATATATTTTAATTGTGTGTTGTACAGCCGGTTGTATGTCACGGACATTTATTGTCCATGACAATAAGCTTTTTTTAATTCAGAGATTATGTTTACAATACTCATAATAAAATAGAATGAACTGTATGTCTTACTGTAACCCTGAGTACAACATGTTAGAGGAGCACGAAACAATTTAATTCATAGGTGAAAGCAGAAGTAGAAACAAAGAGGAAAGTTGAGCCGAAGTGAGAAAGACAATGAAATGCTGCCCTCTAGTGTCAGTCTTTTGTCCTCGCAGTTGATATGATGAACAGGTGCCAAAGAGCTTAAAGGTCCCATGACATGGTGCTCTTTGGATGCTTTTATATAGGCCTTAGTGGTCCCTTAATACTGTTTCTGAAGTCTCTTTCCCGAAATTCAGCATTAGTGCAGAATTACAGCCACTAGAGCCAGTCCCACAATGAGCTTTACTTAGTATGTGCCATTTCTGTGTCTGTAGCTATTGAGGAGGAGAGAGGGGGGGCAAGGTGGAGGGTGTGGGTGTGGCCTTGACCAACTGCCACTTTGCTCATTTGAAAGCCATGATGTCTCTCTCTCTCTCTCTCATGGGTGGGCCAAATTCTCTGGGCGGGCAAAGCAGAGAAAGGGGAGGTAACCTTGCTCCTTATGACCTCATAAAGAGCAAGATTCCAGATCGGCCCATCTGAGCTTTCATTTTCTCAAAGGCAGAGCAGGATACCCAGGGCTTGGTTTAAACCAGGGGTCTCAAACTCAATTTACCTGGGGGCCGCTCGAGGTAGAGTGTGGGTCAGGCTGGGCCGCATCAAGTATTCAAAAAAAGTATTCTTTATTTGCTTTCTTAAATAAATCTTGTTGCCTCAATAGACATTTTTTAAGACTGGCGACCCAGTTCTTTCTCTCATCTCCTTGGTATTTTGTATACTCCTCAGCATGTCTAGTTGAGTAATGACGTCTGATGTTATATTCCTTGTACACCGCAACTTTCTTTGTGCATATGAGACATGTAGGGGTGCCCCTGTGCTCAATAGAAAAAATATTCCGTCTCCCACTACCACTGAAATTGCCTGTGCTCGTCGCCAACCTTTCTCTTCACGGCACGTTTTGAGAGAGACATGACTGGAACTGGGTGATGGCATATATTTTCCGTCACTCCGGAACACATTTCAACCAAGTGACTAACGTTGATACTTTCCCAGGTACTTCACGGTTGGCTAGCTTGACAACCGTTGACAACAAATGCCGCAGGAAGCTGTCACGAGACTAGCTATGGTAGCCCATAAGTGATAAAAAAATAAAATAAAAGCGTGGCAAGCGCGACACACGCAACGACTCAGCAAAAAGGTGCGTTTCAGAACAACGCTCCGGGCTGCACTGAAACTAAACTTTGATGTCAAGTAGGGGGGCCACAAAATATCATCCCGCGTGCCTCAATTGGCCCCCGGGCCGCGAGTTTGAGACCCATGTTTTAAACCTATCGCCATTTCTAGCCACTGGGGGACCATAGGCAGGCTAGGGGAACGCATATTAATGTTAAAACACCTCATAAAGTGAAATTTTCATGCCATGGGACCTTTAAGAGGGCAACTTTACTGCAGCCAGACCAGATCAAAGAATGTGTTGTAAGAAATGTGTTCTTAACTTTGGAGATCAATTTGAGCACTATACCTTGAAATGAAAAACAGGCTTCTCTCTCAAGCAGTTATTACTGTTGCTTTTGCGGTCCATAATCAGACCAGATGACTGTAACAATAACTATGTGATTATACTTAAAAGCCACTTCTATTCCATTACTTATTATTAGAAAACGTGTGTATTTTTTTCCTGATTCCTGAGCTGAGTTTCAATACATTATCAGACTTTTCTCAGTTGTCTGCCAACTAAACACTTAAAGTACAAGATGAACAGACAGACAGACAGACAGACAGACAGATTAGATGATCAAAGGACATTATTTAAGAGGACACACACTAGCTGATTTTATTATAGCGGCCAATAGCACCAACAAAAATCCCTCCTAGTTTACTGTAGACATTCGAAAAACTGAACCGAGGTCAAAGTTGAGTTTTAAAACATGGATATGAGGGCATTTTGTGCACTTTTTCTCTAACTTACAGCTTTACCTGACCACAACAATTGGTCAATTGATCGACTGTATTAACGGAATCAATTAACTGTTTTCAAAATGTATTAAGCAAAAGTGCCAAAGACTCACTGGTTCCAGCTGTGCAAACATCTTATGTGATATTGAACTAAATATCAGCATGAATAATGACTTAGTATTTGTGTTCTGGATTCTTGGTCGGACGATACCAGCAGTTTGAATAAATCTATTTGAGAAAATTGCAATGGGCATTTTTTATTAATTATTGTTTGTGCTCTAAAAAAAACATGCCAATGTGAACAACTCAATAATCCCTCTGGTATGTCAGTGTCATGCTCTAATCAGAAGAAATATTTATCAGTGCTGTTTCAGCTGTTCTTCTTGATTTACAGAGAAACTGTGAGAGACAAACTATTTAGTAATCTCATCATTAAAGCCAATTAAGTTATAAAGGTGTGGACCCAGCAGCACAAGCTCAGGTTTCTACATGAATGATGTATCCACAGGTAATAATAAGCAAATTCCTATTAATGATTCAGTGGCAGTTAAAATTTTGATGAGGGGACCCCATGGAGTCATTAAGGAGCCTTGAGACATTAATTCACCTATTAATCACAGTTTAATCTATACGTAAAATAATGAACAATATTCGTTCGTTATAATTACACAGTTAAACATATTAATCACATCCCAATTAGTGTGTAGAGCTAAATTGCTCACTTAAAGAGGTGCTACCCACTCAATATCAACTGTATGAACCATACTGTTAGAGGAAAAAATAACTATAACAACAACTTTTCTTTTTTTCCTCTGTCTGTTAAATTAAACTATTTGCATAGTAAGAAACCATAACACTACTTGCCCCCACAAGATAACATGGAGTCATTGGCTATCTTGTCTGGGGCCCGAGGACAGCACATGCGTCTCTCTGACCAGAGAAAGGGGACGCCATCGAGTCTGACACGACAGTATTTCACACATAAATAAGCTACTGTTATTATGTCTGTACTTATGCTGTGAGTGCTGTAAACTGACCCTACTTGCAAGTAAACAAACTTTGATATAACTTCAGTGGTTCCGTCTATCCTTTGATAAAGTAAATTATTCTAACACCTACACATGATGATTAGATCAAAGTTTCTTCAATTTAAATCGGTCAAATTCGTTTTGACAAAGGTCACCAGGAAGGGCATTAAGATTGACAGAAATTCTGCAGAGCTCCAAAGAGTTAAATATACAGGAAATATGCCTGTACAATGGCACACTTTCAGTCATGGTTGCTCTCATACAAGGTGGTCTGAGGTTGCATTGTGTGAGATAAAAATGATAAGAACCGGGAAATGGCGATTCCCATACTATAACTATATATGCCTAAAATTGAACATGAAATGAAGTAGTATCATACTGTCTTTTATTTCTTTTATATGTATCCTACTTCACTAATCTCGAACAGAAAATCTTCTGCATCAAACTCATCCTAACAATTTGAAGCAAAGGGCAGCCATTCTGTAGCGCCAACATCAGTTCGGAGGTCAGTACCTTAATAAAGGGCAATGACAGGAGTATACTTAGTACCTAATATGTACTTCATTGGTGTAGGCAGTGTTGATTTGGGGCACCAGTAAAGCTGTATAGGTGGTGTGGATACAAATGTATGTATGGTTTAAATTCTTTTGAAATAAAATATATAGCTACATTTGAATGAAATAGCTACATTTCTAAAATTGTCTCACCCACATTTGCCAATACCAGGCCACTGTTTTCAAAAGTAATAGTATGGGGCCATTATTGTAGCAAAACTATTTGCAAATGTGTGTGGAGAGTTGTGCAACTGTATCTCAATCCATGTGTGCGTAATCAGATTTGTAAATGTGTAAAAGAATCTCTAAATGCGTACTGAGATTTGTGAATGTGTACAGGAATCTGTAAATGCGTACATAAATCTGTAAATGTGTACACAAGAGTGTAAATGTGTATATAGATATTATTGGCTGAAAAGTCCAAATTTGGGATGATCCCCTTAGGCCAATTAGTGACAAAAGCCTCATTCACAAATGTTACAGTGTTGCAACGCCTGTACCAACAGGTAGCAAAGGAATTACAGTTGATCCATATTGCTCCTACTGCTTCTACTACTATACTGAACAAAATTATAAACGCAACACTTTTGTTTTAGCCCCCATTTTTCATGAGCTGAACTCAAAGATCTAAGACTTTTTCTATGTACACAAAAGGCTTATTTCTCTCAAATATTGTTCACAAATCTGTCTAAATCTGTGTTAGTGAGCACTTCTCCTTTGCCGAGATAATCCATCCACCTCACAGGTGTGGCATATCAAGATACTGATTAGACAGCATGATTATTGCACAGGTGTGCCTTAGGCTGGTCACAATAAAAGGCCACACTAATATGTGCAGTTTTACTGTATTGGGAGGGTCCGGGGGGGGGGGGGGGGCTCCAACAACCAGTCAGTATCTGGTGTTAGGGTTAGGGTTCATCCGTGAAGAGAACACCTCTCCAAAGTGCCAGATGCCATGTGAGCATTTGCTCAAGTCGGTTACGACGACAATCTGCAGTCAGGTCGAGAGAGAGAGAGAGAGAGAGAGAGAGAGAGAGAGAGAGAGAGAGAGAGAGAGAGAGAGAAAGAGAGGGATGAACCCTAACCCTAACCATTACACCAGATACTGACTGGTTTTCGGACCCCGCCCCCCCCCCAGTACAGTAAAATTGCACATTTTAGTGTGGCCTTTTATTGTGGCCAGCCTAAGGCACACCTGTGCAATAATCATGCTGTCTAATCAGCATCTTGATATGCCACACCTGTGAGGTGGATGGATTATCTCGGCAAAGGAGAAGTGCTCACTAACACAGATTTAGACAGATTTTTGAAAACGAAAGTGTTGCGTTTATAATTTTGTTCAGTGTAATTACTCTCTCGTTATTTTCAATTTTTATTAGTAAGTAGTTTAAAAAAAATAGTTCAAGGAAATTAAGATAACCTACATTTCATTTAGCAAACAGGCACAGAACACAAGTTAAGATTAGATCTCTGCATAGTATGGTTTCATGAGCAAAGCCCATTGTGTGTGACGTACATGTGGACAGACAAACCAGATGATACGTTATCTGTTCCGGAATTGGAAACAAAAATGAGACAGACCAGTAATGCCTTGAGTGTCCTGATAAATGCCAAAACCAGGTCATGTGTAACTACTATCACAGCTGCTAAACCTGTCTCACCTCTCCTCTTCTTCGTTAATGTCTAGCTGTAAAGAAACAATATGGTGCAGTAATACTATGTGCTGTGGTCATACTAATGAAAGTCCATAGCAGGCAGCTACCATGTGGATTCTGTAGCAGAGCCTCACCTGAGGAGTTGTTACTCTGAAGGATGCTCCTGTTGTGGGGGTGGCCGGTCGTGGAGAGATGTTGTTCTGGGCCTGAGCCTGAGCTTGAGCCTGAGCTTGAGCCAAAGCCTGCTGAGGAACCATCACTAGCTGGCCCAACTCCGTGCGTACCAACACCATCCCTGGAGAATCACAGGGAACATTCATTAGAGGAAACACTATAACATCACAGTCACTGAATGGTACTTAAACCACCTACTTGCCAAATGCATATTGGATATGGATGGCAGGTGTGTGGATTCTACTGGCCACTTGCACAGACAACCAAGTATCATCCTAAGGGAGGTTTGGGTTCTGAATTGCTGGCAGATTTAATAACGGTACTCTAAACAAGCAGCCAGTGGAAATGCAATGCAAAGGTTGTAAGATAACTATAATTGTAAGAACACGTTACATATATCAGCACAATCCATCATGTATTATTGTTATTGTCATTGCACTACAACAGTGCTTACAATACAACTTCCTCAAGTTACCATTCCAAGAAAAGACCTTGCTTGGTATTAGAACAATGCACAAATGACAGTCTAAGGATTAGGAATTGAGTTAAAGCTGTGATCATGAGCTAATTACACAGACTCTTTGCACTTTCTAAAAGGCAAGGGTTGTTAGTTAGTTAGTTAGTTAGTTAGTTAGTTAGTTAGTTAGTTAGTTAGTTAGTTAAATAGTATAATGCCTCGCTTGTGAGGAAGCCCATGTCAGGTCAAGATAAAATGTTTTATTACACATTTGTTTATCTTTGCAGAATGTCCATGAAGTGAAAAAGACATGAGGTCAATAGAAAGGTTAATTGCATATTCTGATAAGTCTCTTGGTTATCTGACTGAGCCATTATTCCTGAGGTGACATGACTCTGAGCAGTATTTAAGACAAAACAGCCGGGGGGGGGGGGGGATCAAAAACCCTCCTGACCACTGTCCTCAGTTATTACAAGGGATCCTTAATAACATGACAGAATAGGAGCTTCATAGAGGTTAGCTACCAGGCAAATTTATTCTGCTGGTTTATGTGGGCTACCTTAAATGTTTACAATGTATGTTAATCGGATGATTACGTAGGGCCTTTGATAAACTTTATAATCTTGGACAATGTAAATTCTCCCAGTATAAGCAAATAAAGTGATTTACACTAACAAAGATTCTATCCATGGTTCCTAACAAGACACTCCAAAGTGATTAAAAAAAAAAAAAAAAAACAGTAAGCACTGCTTGCCCCTCTGAGCTGCCCAAAGCATATTCTTTTCTTGGGCAGCAGTATTGTTATTCATAACTAAAACCCTCTGAAAAGTAAGGGCCATTGTTTTATAAGCATGTGCTACATTTCAGAAAGTAATTACAGCACACTGCTGTCTTAAATCATCTAATAAGTTTCTGAGCACTTTGAATGACTCTTACAGTACTGTACTACATGTATGCTAGCCACAGAATACATTTGACTGTCTTTATGCACTATTGGTGAACATTTCAATTTGTTGATGTGTTATTCACTGACATTAAGACATCCTCTACATTGTTTACCTGGCAAAGCAGTAGGGTTGGGTACCGTTTGGATTTTTACGATTCCGATGCCGAACCGGTACTTTTAAAACGATTCCGATTCCTAACCGATTCCTAAACCGATTCTTGAAAAATTGAAAAATTACATCAAAGAAAGGCTTTTTTTAATGGAGTTTTTTTTTTTTTTTTTTTTATTGAAAATTATTTTAATTGAAAAATATAGCGTTTTAAAGTACTTATATATATATATATATATATATATATATATAAAATAAGTAAACCTAAGTCACCTAACACATAACTACAATAATTTAACAAATAACAGTTACACTATTAACAAGTAACAACTAAATAAATGTTGTTGAGTTGGTATGCCAACCAGCTTCAAACTTTAGCAGTTCTTTTGCAGAAAAATTACCATATTTGCTTCTCTGGCAAGACAGACACCTCTCCTGACTAATGGCATGTCCTGCACAGGAGAAAACTCTCTCAGATGGTGTCCAAGAGGCCTGGACACACAGGTAGGAGTTTGAAAGGGCAGACAATTTGGGGAGGCTGTCCCGCTCCCCCACCACCAGGCTACAGGGTCTTGTCCTGAACGATAGACTAGCAGAGCAAGTGTAATCTGTTTACTTTTATCACGTGCAGTCAATGAATGGTTAATATGCTTTTACGTCCGTTTTGGTGAGCCCAAAAGTAGCCTACATTTACGGTAGCTAGCTAACGGTAGACTACAGAGAAAGTGTGATATTTGTATGTCTGTTTCGGAGCGTGTACAAAAAGCCGTCTATCACCAGTGATTTTAGAGTGCGTGTCCGAGAATAGCGCGGACACGCGCGTCAAACCGCGAGCGGGCACGTGCGCCACTCGGCAGAAAAGGGAGAAAGAGTCTGCCGCAGCGACAGAGGGGAAATATTTCAGTCGGAACCGAAATGAGGAACCGAAATTTGCGTTCTAATCCGGTCCGAATACTATCGTTTGCGTAGGAACCGGTTCCATAGTGGAACCGGGTTTCGGTACCCAACCCTACAAAGCAGAGCCTTCTAATTAGTATTCTTGGAAATTATATGAGAAAAAATACAAATGTTTAAAATGTTGGTGACAGTCATGAGAGTAGCTGCCATTCACCAAACTATGTCACAGATGGATGTGGCGTTTTGTTAACAGTATACGGTGTGTGTGAATACATTGCTGGTCACATTTCTACAGGATTGGAATCATTGGAAAGAGTCCTGTCTTCTCCTGACAGTTAACTGATACAATAATTTGCCTTGGGCTAGAAGTGTGACAGCATGGCCACATTACAGAGTTTTGTTTTACTGTGAGTTTACAAGTTTAATGGACTCAACAAACAAAGCATGGGCAAAATGACTAAAATGTACAGATCAATTTCATCTGACACAGTTCCACGACAAACTTCATGTAAGTTGTGACTTATTTCTTTTTGTTCATTTCAGAAAAGTGACATTTATGTTGTGTCATGGTGCCGTTTAGGATGCTTGGTGTAAATGTAACCATTTGCACGGCTCAGTTGTCACATCGTGGCTGGGTTAAGTGTTTGATTCCCCATGGGGCCACCCATGCAACTCACAGTACAGCTACTATGTATTAAAGGATATATCAAAAGGCATGTTTTACCTTTAGGAACAAGCACCATTATATGGCACATACAACATGTACTGTACAACTTGGAAAGCTTCCAACACGTTCAGACAAACATTGGACAGAACAGAATGTGTCACACACACACACACACACACACACACACACACACACACACACACACACACACACACACACACACACACACACACACACACACACACACACACACACACACACACAACCTTCTTATCCTGGAGAAGTCTCTATCCTACTGCCAACCAAACTCATGAGCCCCAGGTAATGTAAAGTTATTTTAACACAGGTGTAAAGAGCATCTTCTTGTTGCTCTTCTCCCTTCCCTGCAAACCTTACCCGGTGGGATGGTAAACCCAGGGGGCAGCTGAATGGTCGTCTGCTGCTGAGGTGGTCTGACAATCAGCTGGGGGGCTACGATCCTTTGAGGTGCGCTAAGTCCAGGACGGGGCTGAGACTGTGCGGAGGTGGCCACAGCAGGTGTTGGGGAAGGGGCTGTGGGCCTGACCATGCTAATAGTGGTAGTCACTGATGTAGTTTGACCAGTTCCACATACAGAACTTGCTGTCACCCCTGTAACACATGCAGCAGATGTAGCAGACCTCAAAGGCTGGGTTACTGTTGTGGTTGTTGTAGCTGCTGCTGTAGTTGTTGTTGTTGTTGATGTGACAACAGAAGGCGCAGAGGGAACAGTGCTTATTACAGAGTTGACATTACCAGACTGGCTTGACATTACAATTTTGGACTGACAATCGTCTGTTTTGGAAGCCCCAGTTTCTGTGACCGTTTTGCTGTGGTCCCCCTGTGAAGTTGAGGAGGTGATGGGTCCGATGCGAGCGACCTGCTGGACCAAGGCCGAAACATTGGTCCCGTTGCCGTTTTGGGCTATACTCGCTACAATATGACTCGGAAGTCTATGCAAAGCAATGGTAGGAGTCCCCCGGTCCAGAGCAATAGCCGACTGCCCTACGGGGAGGTTAGCGTTTGATAGGGTGAAAGTCGAAGTGTTAATAGAGGATGTCCCCGGTGAAGTAGAGTTTGGTGTAACGTTAGTTACACTAGTATCCCCAGAGCTAACGTTAACGTTGTCAGCCACCGCTGTGTTGCTGTTCCTTCTAGTCGTTACAGCTGCGCCGTTCAAACTCTTTATCCGAGCCGAAGCGCTCCTCCGTGGTGTGGTTATGCGTTTTCTCGGTGGGTTAGCTTCTGTCGACGTCTCACCTGTGCCGGGGCTAACCTTAGACCCCCGGCTGGATGTGGTGCTGATGCTGGCTGGCGTTGGTGCCAAAGTTGACACACCAGATGCAGTCAGTGTTGTGATGGATGCTCCATGTGATTGCGAACCGCTGCTGGTGGCGTTCACACAAGCAGCCGAAGTGGTGGGAGGCTCGCCAAAAGAAGGGGTACAGCCCAGAGAAGGAGATGTGACAGTTTTATCCAGGCTAACGTCTTTAGACTTGATCTCCTGGCGCATTTCGGGTTTATAACGCCGTCCTTGTTGTTGTTGTTCTAGTGTTGTGGTGCCCACTGGAGCTGGCAGCGTTTTTCCTAAGTGATGGTTAGCGGGGGCCACTGAGCCAGCGCCTCCGTTTTCGTCTGTTTTACCTGCTGGGTTGCTTTGGTCAGCAAGCTGTGATTCCAACGAGCCCACTAGGTCGCTCACAGCTTTTTCATCCACCTCTGAAAAGAGCATATCTTCCAGGGGGTCGGAGGCGCCCGCCATCTCTGATCACAGATAGCTGTCTTATTTTCCTTTTTTTCTTTTTATTTTTACAGTGCGCCTGCGTGTTACTATGCATTGTGGGAATGGATCTGACGTCATTAGATGAGGGGGCATCCTAGTTGTATTTTTCAGGATTTTTCTTCAAGACTGATTTACTGAACTATAATGACGAGCTGTTATAATAGTGTTACATAACGAAGATATGTGACATCCCTGACATACTTCCTAGGCGTCTAAGTTTCAGGGTTTATAATGAAAATCGTCAAAAGTACATTATGCGGTATACATTTCCTGCATCTAAAATGTATTCTCTATCGGTATCTTTAGCCTATATACCGCATGTAAAAGTCTATGATAGACCTAGACACAATATGGGGGGAGGGCGGAGAGAGGCCGTCCAGCAGTGCAATATTCGTAATATCGCGATATGATAGAAGGGCTGAATTACAAAACCTCTTTTAACCATCCTATGAAACATTAATTGACTAATTTTCTTCTTTCAAAATAACCGTTAAAGTGAACTAAACTGCATTGATATTACTGATTCAAATCACTCTTTATCATTTATGAAAAAGGGAATTAGTGGGAGGAAGAGGAGGGTTTTTTTGTAAATCTTTATTATACAAAAGTCATACAAACAATCAAGGCACAATGTATTTGTACATTTGTCAAAAACGTGTTTACACCTTTGAGGTAGCGAAAGTACATATAACAAAACATAAATAAAGAAAATAAGATACTAGGGGTCTTTAGTCGGGAGGAAGCGGAGGTGACTATAGAGGAATGAGGCACAGCTTTTTTCCCAGCATCCTTAGCGGCGGGCAAAGGAAAATGTAAACGGCCATGTCGTGGTAGAAAATCAGTTCCGAAACGAGCGAGACTTTATTCACGGCGCAACTCACCAATCCATGTAATGTAGTCTTTAAACTACGGCTTTGAAAAGTAACACATCTGACCTCTCGTTTGACAGAAACAGATCCCGTGGAAATAACTGCGTTATTAAAATCAGAGGACAAACATGAGTGGAGGAGGGACGCCGTACATTGGCAGCAAAATTAGCCTAATCTCCAAGGCCGAGATTCGCTATGAAGGAATTTTGTATACCATTGATACTGAAAACTCGACAGTAGCTCTTGCTAAAGGTAAGTCGAGTAGCCGAGAGGCAGACTTAAGTACTCAAATTGAGTTATAATATAGCTTACAAAAAATGTTAAGCGATGGAAAACGGTAATTAATTTCAGCGCAGTTAGCTAGCTAGCTATGTAGCCAACTACTAGCTAGCTAAGTGGTGCTGTAGTTAAACCACTGCGTCCTTTGTTTACCTTGTGTTTTGGGCTACAGTTAAATATGATGTGACCCTTACTGCGGAGTACCAAGTTCGACACCGTATAATAGAGAGTAAATCTTGGTACTATCAAACATTTCCTATTCAAGTTTTTATTGCAGGTTATTTGCTAAGTTATATTTAGTCAGACGTTAGTTTTATTGTACTAAATGATACAGTATTCATTCTTTCCATTTCTAAAACGGTTAGAGTGTACATATTTGCCGTTTTGTTAGTGTATTTTTACTGACCTTTTAATTATAATTGATCTATTCTGTATTTATGTTCTTGACTGTAGAAGTGCTTTGTCTTATTGTTTATTCCTTTTTTAATAATATTTATTGTATGCACCAAATTCACTAAGCCAAAATCTTTGCAAGTGTAAACTTACTTTCGTAACATTAATAAATATGATTGTGATATTGTGTTCAGTGAACTCAGATTATGACCTCGCATTTTAATATACTAACGTTATAACACGAGACATATAGCCTAACCCTGCAAACCTGACAAATTAGCTGTCAATTTGTTTAGTAAAGTAATAGTTGATTCTTCAAAAGTCACATTAGTGTGGTTTTATACATTGTATTGTTGAATGCCAATTTGATATGTGGCCAGGAAAAAATGATTAGAAATAATATTCTAGGCTAACTCTGGCTCATTTACATTTCTTTTTTGTTGTTGTTGCAATGTGAACATTTCCTTGAAGAGATGTGGTTACATTATTATGCATTTCACAATAAAATTGTGCATCACTATAGTATTAAAAAGTATACTGTATCACTCCTGTGATAGACAATACATTTTAAACGTGGATATATTGCCCAGTGTAAGGATCTACACAGAAAGGGCATACCTATTAAGCCTCAATTTAAAAAAAAAAAAAAAAAATTGTATAAAGTCATTTTAATTATCCTGTGAATTTTCCCAACAGTTCGCTCCTTTGGCACTGAAGACCGGCCTACTGAAAGGCCTGTTCCACCTCGAGAGGAAGTGTTTGAGTACATCATCTTCAGAGGAAGTGATATTAAAGATCTTACAGTTTGTGAGCCACCCAAAGCCACTAGCTCCCTGCCTCAGGACCCTGCTATAGTTCAGGTAACTTAATTTGTATTGCATTATTGTACTATAAAATGGCATTTGTCACATATTCTGTATGTTTTCTAAGTCATAGGAAAGCTTTAAGGACTAAAGCCTTTTAAGGTAACTTCTTTGGGGTTCATGCATTGTGCATGCTGGCTTGCTATCAAAATTTACTGGGACACTTGGGTAGGAGAGAGAGTCATCATTTACTCTTAATAGTAACACCTATGATCTCAAAATGTCTGCTGTGAAAAGGTGAATTCTTTTAGTTTGGCATAGATAGATAGATAGATAGATAGATAGATAGATAGACTTTATTAATCCTAAATTGGGAAATTTCTCTGTTACAAGTAGCAAGTTACCAATTACACACAAACCAAAAATACAAGAAATTTACTAGAAATAATAAAGATGAACTAAAATAAGATAGCCAAGATAATAAAAAAAAAAGCCAGAACAACTACTTAAGGTCTGAGTCCCAGTAAACCAGTGTGCAAGGGCTTTATAACTGGCTCACCAAATAGAATTCAGCCGTTATCGATTAATGTTATTGATTACACCTGTGCTTTTCAAAAGATGACGAAACAATTTAAACATAGACATCTTAAGCAAAATAAGAAATGGGTTAGGAACATAGCTAGTCACATTTTAGCACCTGAAATGCATTCAAAGTGAAATTTACTTTGCACTAATGACAATTTGAACTAACAACCTAGTTCCACGGCTAAGTCTAGATGTTGTTGGTCCAAAAAGGCATAGACACTGAGGACTTCGACGCTTGCCTATTCAGAGAAGTTGGCTTTTTGCTGAGACCAAAGTAGTTCCATAATGTGATTAAAATAACAACACCTCCAGCTCCTATTTGTTTATTTGTACCCCATGTGAATTTGTGTGATGGTGCTGTTTTTGGCAGTTGGTGTTGTCACGGTTTTTTAATTGACTGTGTGTTTGTTTTTCTAGTCGTCACTTGGATCCGCCAATGCTGCAGCAGGACCATCGTTCCAGTCGGCTGGCTCCTATGCTCCACTCAGCAAGGCCCCTGTCCCACCATACAGCCAGTTTGGTGTTACACCCCTTGCAGCTCAGCAGTTTGTATCTGCTGGAGCAGGAGGTAAAGCGTTGTTCAAAATATGTGTCTATTCACTGTATGGATTCACAGGATGCACCACAAAGGGAGGCTGTGAAAATTGATCATGTTCCCCACATGATGATAGGATTTTATTTTTATCTGGGATAATTGCCTATTTCAAGTGACAAGGCAGGCACAAGTCGATTTTTGTTCTTGTAATGGATGTGGAGCACATGGAGAATGTGGCAGCAGTGCAACATTGCGGATGCTGGCTGTTGTAAAACTCCAATGATAAAGAAGATTTAAATGAGACCGGAGGGCGTAGCGTCCCTTTAGCTCAATAGCTAAGATTGAGAACGCCGCTGTTCTTACCATGTTTTTCCGTGAAAATCATGATGTTGCAGTCCTTAACCCTTGTGTTGACCTCGGGTCACATTGACCTGTTTAAAATTTTTGTTTTATATCAGAAAATATGGGACGTAGAAATAAGCGCTGAAAATGTGTGGAAGAAAAATTTAAAACGTTGGAAAAAGCAAAAACAAACTGTGAAAAAAAGGCGTCAAAAACGTTGGCGGGGTGGGACGTGTTTTTTTTTCAAGGTTGACAGGAAGACAACACGGGTTAATCCATCTATGAGTGGTGATCCGTAGGCGCAGTTCAGCCATTTATTTCCACAAGAGACCGTATATTGGCGAGGAAAATGCTCCGTAGGATTAGCCAAAGGAGTTAGCTTTAGCCTAGCTCTTACCCCTTCGTCGTCCCCTGTCTTTCTCTACAGTTTCCGGTCTCAATCTTTTAAAATATTGTGATATGAATTCTGCCTATATTCCCAAGCTCTAATTCTGTGCTCAAAGGACTTTGAGAACCACTGGCCATGGTGGATTAATGTCAAGGTTAGAAGCTGTAGATTTGTCTTTCATATTTACTGCCATGATTTGTCTAAATGTTTTTAATGACCAATCAAGCAGTCCGTATTTGTTGTAAAACTATTTGATTGCTTTACAAATACATTGACAAATTAGACATTACATACGTTGGCATATTAGTAAATATTAGATGTCAGTGTTGTTCATTTCCAATATATGGAAATGGAAGAACCTTCCTGGTCAGAGTTACAGTAATTATTTCCAGGTATTTTGCCACATATACGTCATGTTGAATGTCATGTTGTATTACTCAACATTAGGTGTATCCCCATTGCCTCTGTCAGCTGCTGCAAGATAAACTATGCTGCCCCCGCTTGTAAGAAAAGTTTGTGTAGTTTGAATCTCACTCCGCTGTTTTCTGCAGGGCGCACCAGCCCCCAGCTGGACTCTTTAACCAAACGTCCAACCCTGGAGCAGACGGTGAAGGCCCCACCATCGGCTGCCCCAGCACCGCCTGCACCTGTAGGACAGAGGAGTCAGACGGGGGCGGCAGCTCCCAGACCTACCAGCAGCAGCGCTGGCAGCCAGAAGCCCCCAGACCTCCTGGAGCAGAGAAAGGGTGACGATACACAGACTTCTCATGGTTATTTTCCACAACCATAAAAAGTTTCTTGAATCTATGTCATGTCTGAAGTAGTCAGCATATTTTATCAAGTTGCCATTGTGTGCTAATGCATGTAGATAATAACCCATTCTATAGCACTTATCTAAACAAGGTTACAAAGTGCTTTACAAAATACATGAGAGAGCAGCATTTGTTAGAGCCTCGCCACTTTACCTTCAGTTAAATTGATGGTAAATGGTCTTTTTGCTGTTCAGCTCCTGAGGTTCAGAAGGTATCCCAGCCAGATCATGAAAAAGCTGCTCTTGAAAACCGAGACCCCAACAAGCGTCAAGCTGGTACGTAGTTATTAACGCACTATTTTACATGCACTAAAACATTTGTTTTCATTAGTAGTAGTAGTAGTAGTAGTAGTAGTAGTAGTAGTAATTTAAACTTATGGACAGAACAAGGTTTACTGGGATTACGTCATTAGTTTTCCCCTGAGAATGTGTCTGATTGTTGGCACGGTGATCATTTATTTTGGGGAAAAAAAATCACCATTTAATTTAGTATATCTTGTTTAATTTTTTACTAATCTCCTAGTATAACATTTTTAGTCGATCAATTCCAAATCCACAGTGCAATCCAAACACATTTGGACGGTGATGTGTTTTTCACCTGTCTGTTTCTGTGGTCTAACACATTGGATTGAATGTGACGGAACAATGAGGTTAAAGTGCTGACAGTCAGCTTTTAAAGGTGTTTGGAGTTGTGGCCGAACATTACCTGGAAAGCCATGAGGAGCCTGATGTCTGCGGGTTGTCAACTACAGCCAGCCGCTGACTGAAAGAAGATTCACAACCAAATATTATTACATCTTGATGACTTACTGTTTTGGTAGTTTAACTTTGGCACGTATAAGGGGGTGATATATTGGAATGGCTGCAGTTCCGACACTATTTGAGGTGGATGTTAACATCCTCAAATTAAAGCACTTAAATCTCTTAAGGCATGGCTTCATTTTGAATACATTGTGCTGTAGTATAAGGCGAACGTAACACCGTCCCAATATTTTGGACTGCAGTGTAGGCCTAGATGTTGCTTGTTGGAGCATTGCTGGATTTTAGTTTTTTCCTGTTCATTTCTCAGCAGGGGCTCAGATCACCCGCCGTGGCCGTGGGCGAGGAAACCGCAGCAGAGGTACGGTGAACGTACGCAGGGATGGCGCCATGAAGTTTGAAGAGGACTTTGACTTTGAGACTGCCAACGCCCAGTTCAACAAAGATGAGATCGATAAAGAGCTCCAGAACAAGCTCAAACTTAAAGGTATGGCCTCAAAACACTGGATTCCTATAGGGCAATGACGGCAAACCTGCCAGGACATGTCCGTCTTCAGCTTTTACATCGGATCAGATTGACATTTTCTCGTGACGTGACATTTACATCAGCTACAAGTTGAAAGACTAGCACTGCATTTACATTTCACAAGTGCTGGGCATTTTTCATCAGTTCCATCTAAAACACAGAAGCACTGTTTGAGACAGCACACATCCAAAATGTGGGAGTCAATCATCACTTCTAGAAAGCCCAGTACCAAGGGTGCAGTTGCACAAGACAGTTGGATGGACCATTTTTCCAGTGAAAGCCCAAGAAAACAGTGTTGCAACCAGAAGAAAATATATGGCATAAGTAAAATATTTTAGCATCTTTGATGTAATTGGCTATAGCATACTGCAATGTCCCAGCATCATTTTTAGGTATTTTCTCACCCCGGATGGTTACCTCACTGCTGTTAGGTCACTCAGTATTAAAAGTGCTTAATGATTTACAAACTGTCTTCCAACCACAGATGAC